>CAMXCT020005468.1:0-155000 GCA_947184155.2 Cladocopium goreaui
TTCATGCTCTTTGTCTGCATCGTCCAGGCTTTGGACCATTTCAGCGGGAAATGGGGGCCAGCAAGATTGGATCACATCATAGCACTTTTGCTGCTTTTCGTAGTGCACTGAAAGCCGTTTTCTGGTGTGGAAGTCTTGGCCACAGGCGTGGCACATGCTTCCCACCGTGAAGTAGCGTACTTTCTTCTTGTATCCATGCTCTCGGGTGGCATGCATCGCCAAGGCACGAGTGGATGCAAAGATTTTGTGGCATAGATCGCACTGCAATTTTTCGGCGGGCACTTGGGGCTTGGCTTTGTCCGGTATGGTGGCGCCGGCAGCTGCCAGCCTGGCATCAAAGTGTCTTTGCCACACTGCATGCTCGGCTCGAGCTCTGTGATAGGACAAGGCTAGCTTGCTTGTCTTGCGCAGCCGGCCCTTCCAGCTTGGGTCGAGGCGGATGAATCGGACCCAATCAAGGAAGGTGGAGGAGCTGTCCAGGGGCAGCTTGCTGTCGTAATGCAGTAGCATCCATTGACAGGACTCCATACACAAAGCTGTCCAAGAGTGAGGGCCATCATGGTTGGTCAGCAGTGCCCATGTGATGGGTGGACATGCTCCCAGAAGCCTGGCGAGGAACCTTAGCCTGTTGGCATGAACCTGGTCAATTGGTGGCAAAATGCCTGCACAGGCGAGCATTTCTTCCGTGGTATGCATGAAACGCGTCGGTGCCATTAACAGTCCCTTCAGAAGGGTTCCAGCTGGGGCTTTCAGGTGGTTGATGAGTGTTTGCATCTGTTTTGGTGTGACTGTCGACCACGTGTGGACGTTATACAGCAACTTTGAAATGACTAAAGACTGAAAGATTGTACTTTTGACCGGCAGGGAGATACATTTTTTGGTGAAAAATGATCTTGCCAGTTGGCCATATTGCTGTTTTGCAGCAGATCCCCTGGCCAGGATCTCTTTGCTGTGCTTGTGGTGCGACTGCAGCCATGTGCCCAAGTGTTTGTAGGCATGACAGAGCTGCAGGGTGTACTTCTTGTTGTTGGACTCCCATTGGAGTGAGTGGCCATCTGCATAAAGGGCTTGTTTGAGCTGTCTGGCTCCTTTACCGATGACCGTCCACAATGCCTCGGTCTTGCCACGATCATAGTTGATGCTGAGTCCTCTTTTTTCGGCTGCTTGATCCAGCGCTACAACAACAGCCTTCATGGTTTGGGCTACACGATCATTGCAGCGTCCATGGATGAGAACCACGCAGTCATCAACAAATGTGACATCCACATATCCCTCTGGTGGCATGGCAGGACAAGTTTCAAGGTCCACCACCGGGGTGGCAGTGCCTTGCCAGGGAACATCAATGTGGCTTGCCATATGCGTGCGGAAATCCGTCAGGATGAGGTGCATGCACAGGTTGAATAAGACATCAGCCACTGGGTCGCCTGGGCGCGTGCCTCTGGTGGTTTGGCAGGGGTTTTGAAGACCTTGGATTGTGAAGTACGTGTTGTGCAACAGGTCCTGGAGGATGTGTTGCATATGCTTTGGCATTTGCTTGGCGGCTTCATCGGTTTTGGCTGCACTCAAAAGTCGGTCGACGTCAGCTGGGGTGAGGCCAAAGTGGTACATTGCAGCCATGAATGCATCGTCATGGGACTGTATGCATGTGAAAGCCTGTCTCAAAACCATGTAAAAGGCTGATTTCAGGTCAAAGAAAACTGCAGCCGAGGGTACCGCTTTGTGCTTGCACCAAGATTGGTGAGATTGGACTATATGGTGGGCCAGGTCGGCCCCGATGCCTTTTCTGCCACCACATTGTAAATGCGTCAAGCTTTGCTCCCACGCCCGTACGAGGTGGGCTCGAAAGCACTGGTGATAAAGCTTGGTCGTGTAATTCGAAATAAAGATGCTTCGATATCCACTTGCAATGCTTGGCGCCAGCTTACCTTTCCACAGTGGGATTAGGACCCCCCCTTTCCAAGGCAATGGCTCACGGGAGTTGGCAGCGGCCTTGGCGTAAAGCACGGACAGTTGCTTGGCTGCAACATGCCCTCCTGCCTTCAGCAATGCTGGCGGAATGAGGTTAGGGCCAGGGACTTTATCCCTTTTGAGCTTGGCTATGAGCATTCGGATCTGCCATTGTCCAGGGAACGCTTCTGGCTCAATGTCATGACATGGCATGTCCGGTGACTGGGAGGCATGTTGGTCGGCAAGCTGTTCCCATGAGCGGGGGATGCCAGCCTCTATCCCTGCAAACTGTTGCATCCACGTTTGCTGCTGGTCAAGGTAAGAGCTGGCTGTAGTGCCATCTGGTTTCTGGATCATGGGCAATGGCTTCGGTCCCATTGCACTGGCTCCTTTTTTACGTCCAAGTCTATGCAAAATGCGGAAGACCAGCCGGTGATTAGCAAGCTCTCCAGAAGTCTGGATTTGTTGCAACAGGTCATCGTAGAAGGCTCGGATGTCAGTGTTGACCATTCGAGTCACTTCCTTTTCGATGGCTCGGAGCTCTGCTTTGAAGTCGGCGTGGTGAAGGCATTCGGCTTGCCGGCCAAAGTCAAGGACGTGTCTCTTGAAGGCAGTGGCACTGAGCGTTTGAGGATGCAGTGGGATGGGGCGTGTTTTGCTGGGCTTCTTGGCAAAAAACTGCCGTCCAAGGGCAAGGACTTGTTGCTCATATAGGGCTGCGTGGTCGTCCACATTAACCTGCCATTGCGGCAGTGGCAGGGTATGCAAGGCAGCTTGAAAGTCAGCGACCTTCTGTGGGTCCAGCATTGCAGGCTCATCCCACGCAATGGGGGGGCCAGCATTGGAGGTGGGCAGCCAACCTGAGCATCGCAGGACCGCAGGTAGGTGGTCTTCATGGGCAAAAGTGGTATCGTGATGAACGTCAATCCAGCTTTTGTTTGCCAGGGGGGCCACCTCTTTGGACAACAGGACATAGTCTTTTCTGCTTTTCTTGCCTGTGGTGTGGGTCCAGGTGGTAGTTGGTCCTTCATGGACTTGGGGAAAGGTGCAAGGTACTGTGAGCTGATGCATGTGGATGAACTCCTCAAACAGTTCACTGGCCTGGTTGGCGGGTTCAGCACCGTGTGGTCCGATGAGGGTACCATCACCTGCGTCAAGCGGGGCATTGGCATCAATGAAGACCCATTGTGCAGTGGCCGTGACGTGCTTGTCGTACAATGCCAGGGTTTCAAGCCACCATTGCTTGGCTAGTGCAGTAGGATCTTGCGACCCTTGGCTCCCATGGGCCAGGCTGGGTGCATGAAGGACCACAAAAGCATAGACTGTATGGCCTAAACGGGCTTCAACAAAGAGCCGTCTTGGATCGGCATGCTGGGTGGTAAAAATGGCTTTGCCTAACACGATAGGGTTACCATCCACGTCCTTGGCTACCGGGAGGGTCTTGTGGATCCACAATTCACAGCCGAGGAGTGGTGCTCTCTTCATGTGGGCACCGGAGGCTAGAATATGGTAATGCGGTGCATGGAAGCGGCCCTGGGGAGTGCGGGCTTCTTGCACACCGATTACATGAATTTGGGCATTGCGCCATTGCTGGTCTAATCGCACTGTTCTTTGGCCTGTGCGTTTGGTGCCGGCGGTATGGTGAGCCCAAACTTCAGAGGCAAGCACGTTTGCTGTGCAAATCGTTAGGCGCCAAGCGGTGGCGGCATCTTGGTGTGCTACCGGCATGCGTTCAGTGGGTACAACACCAAGCTGGAGGCTGGGCTTGGTGAATTGCATGATTTGCTGTTGAGTGAGCGGGGGGAAACATGCCGCAAGGGCAGGATGGGTGGTTTGCATCCATACCCAGTCAACATCGTGTGGGTTGGTGGCCAGTTCATGAAGCTGGGTGAACTGCTGCAAATGTGGGTCGCAGCGTTGGTGCATGGCCCATTTTGCAACTGCATCTGCTAGTTCATTCCATGCGTGGCCCTTGTGCCCTCGGATTTCCTGTATGGTGACTCTGTTTCCCAGCCATAGACCCAGGGCTCCACACAGCTTTGCTAGTGCCTGATTTGACCTGCATGTGGTGGCTGTGGTGGCTACCGTTCGGCTGAGGGATAAATCAGGGCGTATGCAGAAGCTGTAATTGCCTTCCCATCTCATGGCCAAATTTTGGGCCACCACCATTGCAGTCAGCTCCGCTGCAATGTTGTCTGCGGTGTCGGCACCAAGCCAGTTTGGGTGAGCTGATCCAAGTTGAACAGTGCCAAGGAGGCATCCAATGAATGATTCACCCTCAGGATGGCATGCGACAACAATGACACTCCAGCCTGCATCATGACCATTGGCTGCACCATCTAGGTAGAGGGTGTAGCTGAGGGCATCACTGGTGGACGTGGGTGGTGGCTGCAGAAGTGGCCAGTACGCAGGGTCGGGGATGGTCATGCCGTCAGGTAAGGGTAGGAGTGGCAATGGCTCTTCCTGCTCAAGAGCAAGCTTCCAGGCTTCATTTGCAAACCAGAGAAGTTGCGGCTTGGTTTCATCAAGGTCAACTGGCACAAGGCACGAATTATGCGGGATTGCAGCTTGAAGGCAAATCGGGACACGAAACCTGCATGGGTTGGCAACCATCCTGCCCCAAGGGTCCTGACCATCGGTGGTCGGCATGGGGCGCCTGTGGATGGCGGCAGTGCATGACCGACCCTCGGTCAGTTGGATGCGGTCCTGTTCTTCAAGTGCATCATCTCCTACCCAGGCATCACATGTGTTGGAGCTGTGCTGGCAGTCCTGTGGGTGAAAAGCCAGGGCGAGTAGCGTTGTGCGACTAATGACACTTGGGACCATAGTGGCGTGTCGTCTGCGCATGTCTGGATTTGCACTATCGATGGTGGTCAGTAGCACTGTGGTGAAACCTGGGGCTTGTTGTTGAAGCACAAGGACATGGGCAGCAACATGGTCCTCCATCCCTACAGGGTTAGGTTGAACTAGCACCACCTCAACAGCTTGGGTTGGTAAGTGAAAATCATTCCATGCTCTGAGGATGGCTTGTTGCCAGTGGGCTGGGTTTCTTGGAACGAAAACCTCTCTGGGGACAAAGCATTGTGGGAATCGTTCATGGTCAACGTACCATGTCATGATGGGAGCCAGGGGTCTGGCTTGCTGAGGCCTCATGGCAGCCAGATGTTGCCATCTGTGCAATGTGTCAATGGACACATGCTCCATCTGTGCTGTGCAGCTCAGGGCAGCGATGTCTGGTACGATGAACTGGTGCTTCTGTGGGCTCATGGCGGCATCAGTCTCTCGGACCTCCTGAGGCAGTGACCTGAGCGTGGGGTTGTGTGCAAGTACAGCTACCATCTTGGCAATGATATTAGTAAGCTGCTGCATGGCTTGTGCTGCTCCTTGGATGTACCTGGTCGGGCTGTCGGAGGTTGTCATGTTCTCTAAGGCTTCTTTGGGGGCACGTACAACCTGCGCTTGGTGGGTTCTTTGGAGCAGGGCCTGTTCATCGCCTTCAAAGTCAAGTGAGTCAGTAACCACTTCAAAGGCAAAGCCATGGTGCACGGGGTATGAGCTGCCTGGAGGTATGTGACTTGTGCCATGGTATGCACCAATACCAGGTGTGGTGGCAACCTGTTCCTGCGGAATGCCGGCGTGTTCAAACAGGTCATCACATGTAACTTGATTGCTAAGGAAGAGTGCAAACCTTGAGGGATGCCATGGATCTTCAATGAGCTCTGTCACCGAGACTAGTGCGGCTGCCTGTTGGGCTGGGGCATTCTGGACGACTAGGACATGCGCTACAATGTCAGGTAGACCTCCAGGTGGGTCTGGTTGCACTACATACAGGTGGACAGGCTGATTTGGCTGTAAGAAGTCCGCCCACCGTTGCAAGATGTCACTAGGCCATTGGTTGGGATGCCCTGACAGTAATACCTCACGGTGATGGTCACTACGTGGGAGCATGCTGGGCTCAAGGTACCATGTGGCTAGTTTCGCACGGTTGGCATCTTGCTGAATGCAGGTGTCTCTGGCCCGATTCACCTGCCATTGCAGCACTGTGTGAAAATCCTGCAGGTTTTCGATCTGTACTCGGACTTCTTGCACCGGCTGATGTTGGTCAGGGCCTACTTGCGAAAGTGGCTGATATATGGTGAACCACGTGGCGATCTCAGCGTCTCGTGGTGAGACTGGCCGCGCTTTTGCAGCAGGTTTCGGAAAAGCTTTGAACCTTGGTCGCTGCATAAGCGTGCTGGTGTCACTCATGTCACTGCGTGCACTGGAGTCTCCATCACTCGGACCACTGTGGGCGTCAACTTGCATGGGCATGTCTGTACTTGATCGTGCCTGGGTATTCAACCTGTGGTCACCAACATCCAGCAAGATGCTAATGCCGGATGGGACTCGTTCTCGGTTGCTGGGATGAAAGCGGTACCTACCTGAGAACAAATGGCATGGACGGAAGTCACATTGCGGCTGCAGTGCATGATCTTGGATGACCTGATCAGTGCAAATGTCAACAGGGGAGGATTCAGCTTGTTGTAGCAATCCCATTCTGGTACCTCCATGAAAGGCTGCAGTGAACAAAATTGCGGCTTTGTCGGGCACCATTCCTTGTTCCAGGATAATGTGGATCACTGCCTGCCGTCGCATTTGATAAGGAGGAGTGGGCTTGACGATGTGCACTCGTACTGGTTGGTGTTGCCGAATTTGGTCAAACCATGAATTACAAAGGTCAGCGTACCATAGGTCCCGTACGTCATCAAGCCGAATCAGTCTTGGTGCTCTGCATATCGGCATGTGGGTATGGTGAACATACCATACTTCAACCGACATCTCTGGGCCAATCTCCCGATGAAGAGTGGCTGCTTCCTCAAGAAAGATGGCATTCAGCTCGATGTGCCAGAGTGGTCTGGGACGAGGCACATTCGGGTTCATATTCTGTGCTGGGATCCTGGCTTCAAAGCGAGGCGGTTCAGCTTCGTGAGAGATGCCAGTGCGTGCTTGAATGGGTTGAACTTCTGTGCCCATACTTGGCTCTATAGTTACTGATTCAGCATTGACTGGATCATGGGCGACTGGTTCAAGAAGCTTTGCCTGCAACATATCTACTGGGTGAGCCGGTGGCTCTTTTGGTGATACTGCAGGAAAAAATTGGCTGATTTTCGTCTGTTTCGTTTGCTTTGAGTTAGGCTGTGTGCTCAAACGGCTGCTAACTTTCGCAAAGAAACTTGAAATTTTGGTTTGTTTGGCTGGTACAGCAATGGCATGATTATCAAGGGCGCTGTCTGTGGCTTTAGTATGGCTTGGCCCTACTGCCTGGAGGCTTGACCCATGACCAGTTGGCAAGGTAGGTTTTGACTGTATCCCTTGGTCGCAATCCTCAGCATGGCTGTTGGCACTCCGAGAGTGCTGTGTTGGCAAGGTGTTCACCATGGATCGATTTGACTGTCGGGATTCATCTGTACAAGTGTGGGCAACCTTGGATGTCTGGGGGTTCAGATCAGCAGGGTGCTGCAGTACCGCACCCAGACATAATGGTTGTTGGTCTGCATCTTTTGGCATTGGAGACAGCTTGTAACCATGGGAACGATATTGCACTGCAAGCTGGGTCAGCTGCAAGGCATCAGTGTCTGTGTCATTGGTTTCTTCCGGCATGGCTGCATCTTCATCGGTGCTAGATGGAGCGATCAAGGCAGTGATGTCTTCTGGATTGTCCATCGTGTCTTGCACTACAGCTACTGCTTCCTGTGTCTGGACATGATGCGTGGGTGGTGGCGGCACGATGACCTGGGCGTATGATCCATGCTGCACTGGTCTGGGCAAGTGATCGTCTTCCGGCCATTGGGAACCATCCAGGGTTACCACGCATTGATTTGAGATCAAGACGCAATAGTGATGGACTGCAGCAGCCAATAGAATGTGTTGACGCAGAAGTTGGTGGCCTACCCTCTGTACCTCCCGAACCAAGGTGGGTCTGTGTGTGACACCTTCTGCATTGGGATGGTGGTGGTAGATGATGTCCACCAATAGCAACCGGTCCATGGTGTTGTGGGCCAGGTCACCAGCTCTTTGCACAACTGCTGCCATATCGTACTCAGGAATCTGGTATGGCATGTGAGGCATGACGTGTACAGCGTCCAAGTGATCCAGCGTGATGTGCAGAGCGTCTGCAATTTCTTGCGTTGGCATGATGCGCTGGTCATTCATGACTTGGCAACAGATTTCAACTCCATCTAACTGAAACAGGTGTAGGGAGGTGGTGAATCTGGCAGGCTGGGTACTGGACGCTGCTTGACCTGGTCTACCTGGTGAGTACGTCGGACTGGTCGTGATTGCATCGGACGAACTGGCATCCTCAGCTCGGTGTGTCTGAGAACCATGGGGTTGATCATGGACCACAATCTGAAACCCATCGCCATGACCAACATGATGTGTGGGTCTCAATGTGTTTGGGATTTGAATCCAGCGATACGTGATGAGGCATTCTGCATGTCTACAGTATCTACCGGCATCTGCAGCTTGGACAAGTTCATATCCACTGACAACTTCGGGCAGGGAGCATGCAACTGAGTACATTTGGAACGTGTTAGCTGTGCCTGGCATGACAGTGATCATGGATGCAAAACGTGGTACCTCAAGGGACTGAGTAACAATCATGTCGAAGACCACAAATGCATGACGTGCAATTCGAGGAGGGTCAGGTTCAACAATGATCCCATCAAACCAATCCTGATTGTTGAGTTGGTCAACCCAAAGGGATTGTATTTGAGCCTCCCATCCCCTTGGTGGTCCTACCAATTGCAGGATCCTTGGTGCTGTCCACCTGTGCACTGTGCGGTGGTCGATGTACCATGTGCGTATTGGCAGGTCGAAGTCATTGTCATGCGGGTCAAGCCCAAGCGCTTCTAACCTATTGGTTAGGTAATTGACAAAGGCTGGGAGAATGGGCTGATCGTGTGTCCATGGGTTCATCATTGGTGTCATCATCATCCGATTGTGGTCCCACAAGGTGTGCAATCGGGCTCTCATGTTCTCTTCTAGCCTGCATTAGTGGAGGCAGGCAGGAACCTGAATTGATATGCTTGTTAACCTCAACAATGTGGGTTTTCTCATGGATGAGGCTCAAGGAACCATGATGGTCGGAAGGTGAAACCTGATCCAGTGCATGTTTCTTGGATGATGTCACTGCACGGTGCATAAAAGACGGCTGTTGGGCAACATCCTGCAACAAGGCGTCAATCTGGCTTAAACCTGACAAGAACACACGGTGATGCTTAACAAGGGACACATCGGAGCATGACTCACTGCAGGAACAGGCAGGCGATACTGCTCGGCTGGCATAGGCTTTGCCTGTCAGTAGCCTGCTAGTTGAAGGTGGTGTATGCTCTACTGGACATGGTGTCACTTTTTCTGAGTGCACAGGGGCGTCTGCTTCCGGGTTTGATGTTGCAGTGCAAAGTTCACTGCATTGACTGGCACTGCATCCAAGCTGGGCAACCTGCGGAATCCGAGGTGAAACATCAAAATTGGTTTCCGGCTGCACGGTGAATGAGGTGAAAAAATGTTCGGCTTCCTGCGGGGCAGCGTACAACACTTCGGTCTGTACAGAAGCACGGAGTGGCATTGAATTCACCTGTACAAAACGGGTGGACGGATGCTTCGACTGCAGCGGGTGACATATGGGACTATCATGTTCAAAATGAACATCAGCAAAATTTTGTTGATCAGCATCAGTTGATGGAAGAAGCTTCCATGGTTTCCAAGGGGATAACAAGGCATTGGCATGCGTGACAAAGTCCTGAAGAGCATTGGAAGTGTCTTCGCCTATCCTAATGCACAAGACTTCAGAGAAGGCTACCATTTTCACACCTGGCCTGTAACCCTTGGGGCATTGACTACCACTGTCAACCTTAGAGCCTTCCCTACGCAAAACTGGGTGAGGCATGATCGCTTTGGCAATGTGCGTGGCTGGGCAAATGGTCGAACCTGAGCTGGTTCGAAGTGGCAAAGTGCCAACTTCCCAGGCTAGGTGAAATGCAGCATCGTTTGCCTGCCATTCAGATACAAAACTTGGTTCTTGAAGAACTCCATGCGTCCACTTTGGGATGCATCCTGAGACACTGACCGCATGTGAGAAAGGCCTCTGAGCAATAGATTCCATCACTGTATTCACTCGGCCTAGCCAAACCCCGTAGCACCACCATGCGATTCGGATGGTTTTGAGACTTCCGTATGTGCTGGGTCGAGGCGAGGCCGTTTGAGTGCCTTTTGCTCGTCCTCCACCATCTGTTCTGCTGAGGTTTGTAAGGCTTCTAAGCTGGTTTGCAGGTTGGTGAGGCCCTCTTTGATGCGGTCTGCCGTTGAGCCCGCCAGATCTTTGTCGGGCTCCTCGTCGCTGACTGTCATTGCATCTTCCTTTGCTTCGATCCCTGCGGTGGATTTGGCTTTCGCCAAGCATTCTTTGGCTTGATCCAGTGCTTCCATGGCTGAGCTGACGCGCTCGTTCATCTGCTTCTCCTGCTCCATGAATTGTGCACTGTAACCTTGCCATTGGGTGACTGCTTGGCTGAGGAATCCTCTCCATGCGTTGTGTAGGTGGAACCTTGCAAGCTGTGCCTGCTGTAGTTCCTTTCGTGCTCGTCCATGTGCTGCCACGACTGCATGGAGTTGTTTGGTTTCCTGTTGGCCTTCCTTGATTGCCGCTTCGTTGACCATGTTTTGGAGCTCTGGTGGCAGTGTATCGCTGTGTTTCTTCAGCGCTGCCATGAGTGTCTTCAGCTGCTTGTCCTCTGAGCTCTGCTGTGCCGGTGGTGGCATGGTGGCTGCAAGTGAGTTCATGGATTGCAGCCATGGCGGGTCCATTGCACTTGCTGTCAAAGCAGGTGGTCCAATCTTCTCCGGCTCTGAGGTCGCCGCCTTGCCTTTTCCCTTTGCACCTTTGTGAGAGTCTGCATCCTTTTTGCTGGCTTTTCGTGAGGACTTTCTTCTGGAAGACGTTCTTGGCTTCGGGGGTCTCGTCCATTGCGAGTCGCTGACTTGAGACGCATCCCAGTATGGATCTTCCCAATCCTGCTCTGTCCAGTCGTTGGCGTAGGTCCACTGGACTGAGCGCTGTGACCTGGACTGTCGAGGAGGAGGTCGAAAAGATGGATCTGAGCATAGGTGCCAAGAAATCCCACACACTCCACAAAACTGATGTGTTGAGCTGCATATTTTCATGCAGGTCTTGCATCTCCATGGTCCTGCATTGTTCGCCATTTGTGCTGTTTTGATGCGGTCGATGAATGCCTGGTCTTTTGAGTGATGGTGTTGGAGCTTGTCCACCAACTGTGACAGTTGCCCTGGAGAGAGGGTCTTGATCCCTTTTTTGTGCAAATGCCAAAGGAGCCTTGCTCGAGCTCGTCCACGCCTCTGTGCACGCCTCTGTGATGGCGTAATCGTGGTCAAAGCTGTTGGGTTCACACAAAATCAGTGGATTGGACTGCACGTAGTTGGCCACCAAGGTGAATAGGATCTGTGTTGCTGCAATGTAATGTAGCACAAAAATCATTCAACCCCCAAATGAGCCAGTCAGAAAATTGTGGGGAGCTCACCCCCAAATCCACACTCAAGGGCCGCTGTATGGCCAGCGCAGAACCAGTGAAAAATTGCCCAAAGATCGAAATTGTACAAAATTGTAATCAAAATTGTAAAACCGGTTTAAGGCAGTGAACCGCAGAACCCGTCCTCAACTGAAGTTGAGGGAAACGGACAGTGAACCAAGTGTATTGCCAACCAAGATGGGGAAAATCAACCACTATCTCAGTGTGCAAAAATGGCAGCTGTCCAAAGTGTTTGACGAGGTTTTGGGATCACCCAGGCTAACCTCCAACCTGGAAGGCCGGTTGACAGCAAAGGCTGTACTATGGCCCGTGGTGCGTAACAACGCCCACTGAGGGTGTCACGGCCGTGGGGCGGTTTGGGCCGATACACCCTTGGTATACCTACCCCTCTGAAAAATATTAGTCAGTTGGGATGATGACATTCCCAATATATGGGAAAAAACATGTTCCAAACCACCAACCAGCCTACAGTATCTAAGCTTAGCTTAGCTATGTATTTCAGGATGGCTTCAAACGATTTCAACCGTATGATTTGTTTGACGTGAAAAGGGAATGATATAATATCCAACAGCAACGGAAAATTGTGTAGGGACCAAGGTACTGATTACAAGAACGCCCACGCTGTAAATGGCTGAACATGCATTCCTGAGGGACAATCCATATGCAACTGCGGGATTATCATAGCTCTGGATAAGATTAAAAAGCCATTCGCTAACTAAAAACTTCGGCTGTTTTGGGATAGTTATCCTTTACAATTCCCATCATTGCAGTGACATCGCGATGCGAGCTCATGATCAAGTTTATCCAGATATCCTCATGATCTACCCGTTGTATCTTCTTATACCCCACTATTTTTGCACCGTTATTGTTGTTGGCGAAATCACCATTCTATCAGTTTTTCATGCTTAGATCAATCTTTTATCCATCAGCAGCTACAACAGCTGCCACATCCATGAGACATGAAGCTGGTCGGATGCGTGTGATGATTCTGTCAATTTATACTTCCAGTTTGTGGTTCCCACAAAAAAGGTTTGTTCATTACTTCGTTGCCAATCTTAGATGTGCAAGAAAGCGAAATCAAAAGTTCATTCTGAGCTGGTTACCCTCTGGTAAACTAACATAACTATGGAAAATCACCATTTTCAATGGGATTCAATGGGCAATTTTCCAGTTCGCAAACTGTAAACGTTGACTAGAGGGTAGTAGATATTTCAATAACTGCAATAACTGCAATAACTCCAATAACTATGGTCTTTGTTGGTGATATATCGAACTAGTTAATGGGCTTATAACCAATTTATAACTGGAAAAACAGCAAGATTCACGACCGAGGCACTGCCATCAAGTAAGCGGCCACATATTTCATGCCCATCTTGGAAGGACGGGCCAGGACGGGCAGGCGAGGCTAGACATAGTTTAACTAAAACCATGGTCAATATAAATAAATGGTTGGTGGTTCAATGGGATTTTATAGTGATTTAATGGGATTTATAGTGATTTAATGGGATTTTAATAGTGATTCAATGGGATATTAAGGGGATATACCCTCTGGTAATTTGTTACATAGCTATTGAACATGGCCATTTTTAGTTGATTTACCCATTAAACATGGTGATTTTCCATATTTTTTTGTATGTTTACCAGGCCGGGTAACTATAACCATAGTCAATCTTTGATAGTCCAAATGGAATTTATAGTGATTCAATTTTTGTCCACAAAAAATCCTATCTTCTGGTGGTTATCGTTATACCTTTTCTGACAAACAATTTTTGAGGATTTTGTGGATGCAACTAAGCATAGTTATGAGTTTTATACTGTACATATAAATCAACTTATATGATTTGATGGGATTTTATAGTGGTTCAATGGGATATTAATGGGATATACCCTATGGTTATGACTAACATAGCCATGGTATAGATGGCCCATAGAAATGGATGGTTTACCTAGCTATAAAATGGTGATTTTCCATGGCTATGTTTTAAAAACCAGGTGGTATAGTGGGGGTTAGTACCAACCGTCGGACAATGATATTCCAAATAAGTGTAGAAATCAATGCATGACCATAGTTATAAGGGTACAACATATCCCAACTGATGGAGCTTAGAATCACATAGTTATGCCCACTATATGAACTTTCATGTTTCCTTCAGTGCCCAGGCCTACAATTTTGAGATATGGACATGGATCAAACTTAGAACGTTCGTTCGATCATTCAAGATTCTATACCCTCTGGTGTCACCAACCATGGCTGGAAACTCCCCCTTTGATTGCCGGAGGGTATCTTGAACATGGAACTTTATATATCACACAGCTTCCCCTGGCGTTTTTCTCCAGCACAAACAACTTCAACACGGGAAATATCACCGAAAAAATGCGGTCATTCTAAAGCCCCTGGGCCATGACTTTTTGGGCTTTTGACTCACAGAAATGGAATCTTGAGATATCACCAATGCTGGGCACTTGTCCAAACATTTATTGCAGGTCTGAAATAAGCTACGACAACTAATTCCGCACATTTCTCAGATTCGGAACATGGGCCGACTGAGTCAGAACGTGTCCGAAGGAATAGATTTATACCAGGCCCTGCTTTCTGGTTAAAATGTTCAATCTATTCCCCTTGCAAAATAGTCACAAACCTTTAAATACCCCACCAGCATTGACCAGCGATCTAGCCAATCTTGGAGTCGCTACAAGCGTTCGGTCATTGCTGCGGTTTCCCCTCAATATTGAGTAAACTAGGTGTTAAAAAATCCTGGCTACATTCTTGAACCGCGGTCTGCCCCCTTCACCAAACATTTCCCCATATTTTTTTTGGGAAACTTCGGATGGTGCTGAAGATTAACTCGAAGATCACTCAGTTTCCGAGATATGATAGTTCGGCTGGATGATTTACAGTTTGCAAAAGGGTAAGAAACAGGGGTTATATGGGATTATATGTATATATATATATATCATTTCAAGGGTTGTCATTGAAGGCTTTTCCGACCAAATACGAAGAATTCTGCGGTAGGAATCCTCTCATCAATGGGTATTTAAGGGCTTCTGGAACAACAGCTGGTCATCTTTCGCGAGGGACCGACCTGGCAACTGGGCAACCCTCACGTTGGAGTCCAGTGGTCCTGGATTTGGTGATTTGCAGACCCAAGAGTTGGGAGATAGGCCTCCAACGAGGGTGGAATATGATCTGGTTGGTGGTATACCTACCATTGGTTCGTAATAAGCTATTCATATATGGTTAATATATGGTTGATGATGGTTAAAAATAATCTGGTTGTTGGTATATCAACCCCTCTGAAACATATGAAGGTCAGTTGGGATGATTATTCCCAATATATGGACACAAAAAAGGTTCCAAACCACCAACCAGTGATGTTATATCAATGGGAAGTGACAGAGACCATCAAAGTTGGAGCTACTGTTTGAATATGTTTGACGCCATATAAATATCATTAACCACAAAAATAACAGTATATTAACCACAATGGTAGGTTGAAACCACCAACCATGAACCAGAATATATTCAATATTCCACCTTCATATCCGAATATTCCACCCTGAAGCCATCTACAGTGTACCATGTCACCATCCCGTGTCTTGGTCAAAGCAAGCCACCTTTGGAGGGTAGCCTCTGTTCAGCTCCATGGGCTCAAAATGAACATCCCCCCCTATAGTTGGAGAATTCCCATCTATCCCAGTAGAATTTTGAGAATCCCCCCATGTATAACTGCTTGGTGGTTAAAAAACCATGATGGAGTTCGTCAATGGGAAGGATGACAACCCATATATGAAATGGAAAGTGAAAAATGCTTGAAACCACCAACTAGATATATTGTTATTCCAATTATTAACCATTATTAACACTAGATTAACCATTATTAATTAACCATAGAAACCACCAACCAGTACATCATTTTCCCATCTATAGATGCTTGAGTTTGCGGATTTTCCAGCCATGCAAGAGACTGGGCAGTCCTCGAGGGGCGGGGCTGCAGATGGTGTTTTTGTCTCCGCTTGAGCCAAGGTGAAGAGAATCGATCAAAGGTCACTGTGCATCGCACTTAGGATCCGTGGTTTATAAATGTCTATAATTCATACATATATATATATAACCCATATATATATATATATCCCATATATATATATATATGTACATACTGTATATATATATATATATATGTACATACTGTATATATATATATATGTACATACTGTATATATATATATATATCTCATATAATCCATATGGGGTTATTCCATATGCACCCCCCAAGTACAGCAACCATGCCGTTTTGTATATGGCATATACCCAACAAGATGAGGCCTGTGATGTGAAGGCTTTTTTCAACCCCAGCAACTAGACGTTATACTCCCTATAAACATCCATCAGCCATAGTTACCCTGGGGTGAACTAACATAGATGTGGAAAACCCATGGTTTCCCTAGGCAAATGACCTACAAATGGTGGGTTTTCCACATCTATGTTAGTTTACAGGAAGGCAACTAAGTATACCAAGTGAACTGTGCGTCAACAGAGTGATTTCGGGAAGAGGCGCCGAGGACCTCGCAGCTATGAGTTATGAACTACTTCAACAAATATGGATGTCTATGTTTTGGCAATAGGGTATAGCCATGTATAGCCAAAAAATTGCAATTTGTCATGGGGAAAATGAATCTGGGTAAATTATCATATTTCACCTGAATAGTTCGGCCATTTGAGGGTGATTTCCCTATGAAAACCATGATTCTAGGCTTCAGGAGAACAGGGTTCGGTCGTGATGAAATTTACCCAGATGTAAATAATATATACATAATTCCTATAATCATCTAATAATAAAATCATATAATCATAATATATATATATGTAGATACCATCTGGTTATTTAACATAGCCATGGAAAATCACCATGTTTAATAGGTAAACCATCTATAAATGGGCCATCTATACCATGGCTATGTTAGTCATAACCACAGGGTACATTCACCCATGGATTCATGGGCCTATTTTCAGACAAACTCACATCGGGATGCAATGGCCAAAACCAGGAGGGTTCTTGTTGCTGAAATCCACAATTCTTCTTGGTGAACAGCGAACTGCCATGAACTGCCCAATCTGTGTTAGTTGAATGCCCATTATGTTTTTTGTCTCTAAACAAATTGTGATTGTTGGGTGACATCTCCATTCTTGATAGGAGAAATCACCAACTATCATCGGTTCTGAACCAATTTCTCATCTTAAATCGCAGTTCCCGTTCCTATATGGCTAATCTTAGACAAAACGCAAAATTGTTTGGATGGTGTTTTCCCATCCCCCTAAACCCCTTGAATGATCCCAAATATGTGATTTCATCCCCTACATCCACCATGGTTTCTGGGGGATGTTTAATATTACGGAGAAGGAATGATCGATTTTTCTCATTGAAATGGCAAAACTTCAACCCCCTGATGGACCAGACGCTACCCAAAACATGCCAAGGGAGGCAGGAACCAATGCAGAGTTGATACGGCGATAGGCATAGTCGCCTTGTAAATCCACCTGCAGAGCGGGCTCCAGTTCGTTACCCAAAGTTGCTGCAAATAGCTCCAATTTCACTAGGGTTGATGGAGGATGTACTGAACTAGTTCAAGGGAATTGTAAACCATAGTTCTGACTCGCGGCAGCACCCTGTGTGATTGTGGAATCAAGATTTTTCTTGGACAGAACATCGATTTTTCGGAAATCAATGTCAAATTCAAAGATCAGTGACATTTCATTTGCGTGATCATGTGTGTGATTCAGATACAGATTGACCTCTCGCAGGTGCTGTCGTGGGCCCAGTTCTCCTGCTGCTGCTGTCACTTGCAGTTGACATCCGCCCAGGGTATGATGAGTAGCTACGGCGATGGTGCGCATGCTCGCATCCAAGCTGCCTGTCATGGGCTCTGAATCTCTGGTCTATCTTGGAGCTTTGTCCACGCTGGCCGCACCGGGCACAGCTCTCGTCAAAGTCAGGCAGCGGCATTGGAGCTACAAGTGAGCCAGCTGCAGGACAGAATGACCAACCTGCAACTCTTTCTTTGAATCAGTTGTATAAACAGTGTCCCTTCAGCATGGAAACGATTTTGCACAAACTATGATTGACTACACTGGTCAAGTTGGAATCCTTTGCTTTCAGGTCTTTTGTCAGCAACAAATTCCTTGGGCATCGATACTTGGAAGTGTCCATCCATGCCATCCACTGTGAATGACAAGAGCGTGGCACCATCCACAGACCCACCTTTGAGCTTTTCGCCCTGGTCAGTGGCCGTTGGTCGCCCTCCTCGGAGAGGTCGGTGGATCGAGTCGTCTCACTGAGCTGGCGGTAGTCGTTGCTGCTTTGCGGCCGATCGCCAGTAACCCGCTGGATATTCGACCTGGTCAGTGGCAGAATCTCCATCGCTTCAGCGTCGGAGGACTGAGTCCAGACAAAATTTGCACAAACAAATTAGGGCCAAAAATGCTGTGCATTGCCTTCATGTTGACTGTGCTGTCCAGCTGCATCTGTTCAACTGGAAGGTCAATGTGGGTGTCTCTGGTAAACTACCAGTAGTGCCGCGCAAGGCGGTGGCGGAAGTTTCAAAGATAGAACGCTAAGGTGAGTTGTTGTGATGCGTGCATGGCAGAGCGAATCCATTGATGGGCCGAAGAGTGTTTGGAGTTGTGTTTTTTGGAATGGTCACGATGGTTGCAGTGGTCACCTCACCCACAACTGCTGGATGTAGTGTGGTGTAGTGCAGCTGTAGTTCTAGTTGTAGTCTAGTGTAGTTGCAGTTGTAGTTGTGGTGTGGTGTAGTGTAGTTTAATGTAATGTAGTGTAGTGTAGTGTGCTGTAGTTTTGTGTGCTGTAGTGTAGTCTAGTGTAATGTTGTCTAGTGTGGTGTAGTGTAGTGTAAAGTAGTGTAGCGTAAAGTAGTGTAGTGTAAAGTAGTGTAGTTGCAGTTGTAACTGTAGTTGTAGTTAGTGTAGCATAGTGTAGTGTAGTCAGTGTAGTGTAGTGTACTTTAGTAGTTGTAGCTGTAATTAATGTAGTGTAGTGTAATGTAGTATGTAGTGTAGTTGTAGCTGTAGTAGTAATAGTAGTTGTAGTTGTAGTTGTAGTTGTGGTGTAATTGGTGTGGTGTAGTGTAATGTAGTTCATGTACTGTAGCGTAGTATGTTTGCATTTGTCGTTGTAGTGGTAGCGTAGCTTAGTTCCAGTTGTAGCTGTAGTTGTAGTTGTCTACCTATCTATCTGTCTGTCTGCCTATCTATCTATCTGTCTATCTACAAGTTTGAAGCCGAAGCTATTCTGCGAGACTTCCTCAATTTTTGAACTTAACTATGTCAAAAAGGAAGCAATTCTGCGAGACGTCCTCAGTTTTCCACATTGACAACATCAAAAACGAAGCAATTGTGCGAGACATCCTTCAAAAATGGAAAGTTGAGGGCAGAGCTGACGGCCTCGTGCCAATGCGCGTTGCGATTTTTCCATTCCATCTGTTTAAAGTACTGCGATGTACTGCGCCTGCCAGGAAGAAATGATGCCAGGTCATACGAAGTGCTGCACCTGTCCCGCAAAATCATCTAGGCAAACCTGAAGATCTGATGCTCCAAAATGCAACCCCTCTCAACATCTCTGATGAACATGTCTCTTGTACTGCGCCTGCCACGCGAAATCCATCCTTGCAGATGCTCTTCAAATGCCCCACACCTGCCATTCTTTTGGATGTGCTACAAAACCCTCACGTTTTGCTCACTTTTCGCAGGGTGCAGAATCCCTTGCGCCTGCCTCACAAAACGACGCTTCAACGCCCAAAAGTGGCGCGAACATGTTGTGTTTTTAGCATTCTGACTTCGAAATGTGCTTCGCGCCACAACGGCGTGCACTTTTTCGACATCTGAACTTCCAAAAGTGCTCTGAATGTGAAGTGCTTTTATCTTTTTCACTTGCAAATGTGCTTCGCGCCACAGCAGTGTGCAATTTTTCATCTTTCATCTCCCCAGATGGATGGCTAAGGACCCGCCGCTTGAGCGATCCTACTTTTGCCACAAATCATTGGAAAACACAGTGAATCACGACTTTTCTACCTTTTCCCGCACCTGCAGCTTCTTTCTTCTGACTCTTTCTTCTGACTCTTTCTCTCTTCTTCTCTTCTCTTCTCTTCTCTTCGCTTCTCTTCTCTTCTCTTCTCTTCTCTTCTTCTCTTCTCTTCTCTTCTTCTCTTCTCTTCTCTTCTCTTCTTCTCTTCTCTTCTCTTCTCCTCTTCTCTTCTCTTCTCTTCTCTTCTCCGACTCTTTCCACCTCTGCTTTGCCATCTATCTATTGTCGGAAGTTTGACTTCTAAACTTCCTTCGAACATAGCTGTGGAGAATCGCCCATCAAACCGCCAACCGGTTTCGTATCAATTTCTTGAAATGAAACCAAGAATGGAGGACTTACGATCAAAAGGTGACTTTTTTTGATGTGAAGTTCCGGGCTTTTCTTAAAATGCGAGATCCCCAAAACTTTTAATGCTTAAATGGTCTAAATTGAATGATTTGGGGGTAACCCAATTTTAGGAAACCTCCAGGTAACCTCCATATGAGAATGATGCCTCCAATTCTATCAATCATGTTTGTAACCATTAAGCGTGATGTTCCTCCAAACATGGAGCTACATCCTGGAAGCTCCTGGGTTGCAGTGAACTGTGGTAAACACTCCAAATCATCCCATGAAAATCACCCACTTTCTCCCTAAAAAACAAGGGATTCGCTATCGATTCTCCAGCCATCCGGGATTTCTCATGGGGAAGCAAGAACCAAACCAGCGGCACGGCAAATCGAAGTTGTTAATGACATTTGGGGATTGTTTATAGCACCAATAAAGACCATTACTTTGGGGATGGCTTGTTGCATTGGCTGAATCCCACATGATTCATTACAGTTCTATCATTTCTTATCACCATCATATCAGAGCTCACGGTGATGTTTTATGCTTCGTTCCACTCGTGACCCCTGGATGTGCATCCAGTCGGATCCGTTGTTTTTATAATCCACATATAAACCATATTTCATCCCATAGTAGGTAATTCCGTTAATCGAACTTTTTTTTTCACTCCATAGTAGGATCCGTGGGCCAGCGCCAATAAATTTTCCGGTGTTTTCACCCAGGCCACAGGCGGCCCCTGGCCTTTGGTTCCAGAATCGCTCGCATGGGCGGAGTCATATCTTTGGGATGCAAGTTTCTCAACTGGCACGCGACAGGATAGGAACCCTCGATCAGCGGTTGACGTATTACAGGCTTCCCGAAGAGTGAGTTCAGTTAAGCGATGAGATCCCATCATATCCCAATCCTGGTTGGTGGTTGACCTACCCCTCTGAAAAATATGAGTTCGTCAGTCGGGATGATGACATTCCCAATATATGGAAAAATAAAAATGTTCCAAACCACCAACCAGCAATGTTTTTCCTAGATCAGTTGATTCTTTACTCATGGTTCATTCCCTATTTGTAGAAATAATAACGCCCCAAATTTGAAAAAAGGATGACAAGGACATCTTGGATAGTTATATACCCCAGCCCAATTCCCATCACTCCACTGACATTAGGCAACGTGGGTCGTTTTAGTTTTCCAGATGGTTATTCGAATTTTCATGATTCAAGTTTGATTTCTTAGATAAATCATCTTTTTCCATGATCAAACTGAATATTTTTCCTAGATAAATCAAAAAAATCATTTTTCCCTAGGAAAATCCCAAAAACCCTAGATATATTCCATTTTCTCCCATCATATCATTATATCCCCCAAAAAATCATGGTGGAAAACTCCCAAGTTCTGCAGAAAATTACTTTACTTCGTGTGATCCCCACCATGACATTTATACATGTTCTTACTGGCACATCTTCTGGCATTCTATCTGACATATCTTCTGGCATTCTACCTGGCATATCTTCTGGCATTCTATCTGGCATATCTTCTGGCATATCTTCTGGCATTCTATCTGGCAAATCTTCTGGCATTCTATCTGGCATATCTTCTGGCATTCTATCTGACATATCTTCCGGCATTCTATCTGGCATTCTATCTGGCATATCTTCTGGCATATATTCTGACATATCTTCTGGCATTCTATCTGGCATTCTATCTGGCATTCTATCTTATCTGGCATATCTTCTGGCATATCTTCTGGCATATTTTCTGGCATTCTACCTGGCAAATCTTCTGGCACTCTATCTGACATTTTATCTTCCTACATGAGGTCCGGCAGGGAACACTTGGCGTGGATACTCGCGGTTGAGGTCCGGCAGGGAACACTGGGCGTGGATGGTCGTGGTTCAGGTCCGGCAGGGAACACTGGGCCCGGATACTCGCGGTTGAGGTCCGGCAGGGAACACTGGGCGTGGATGGTCGTGGTTGAGGTCCGGCAGGGCACACTGGGCGTGGATGGTCGTGGTTGAGGTCCGACAGAGAACACTGTGGATCGCGGGTCGCAGTTGGACGAGGAGGACGACGAGGAGGACGACGAGGAGGACGACGAGGAGGAGAGGAGATGAGGAGAGGAGAGGAGAGGAGGAGCAGGCAACTGACATAAAATCAAACAACCCTCACCTGGCAGGTGGGGAAAAACATCCACCTCCAAAGCTGCTGAAAACTCCGAGAGGAAGCTGCCGACATAGCCGAGACCTGGCGGTCTAAGGGATGTCACCAGGAATTCATGGGGGAAATGAGAATAATAATGGTTAATCATACTTAATAATGGTCTAATTGGTGGTTTTAACCATCTTGAAAATATTACTCAACGGGAAGGATGATAACCCATATATTCTGGAAAATAAAACATGTTTGAAACCACCACCCAGTGGTTAATAATGGCGAATGAATGGAATATCAAGTCATTTATGGCTAATTTATGGTCATAATAATGGTTAATAATGATTAATACTTTATGGTATATTCTGGAGATATCGCAATTTACTAATGATGGAATAGAAAGAAGCAATCAGATATCCAATGGTATGCACATCCTAACAATTAAACTCATTAAACCATTAAATCTATATCAGATACTGAGGAATATTAAGAACATTGGTATATGCATATTCAATGGTATTGCATGTATGGAGGTATGTCCATAATAACCATTAAATGGTATATAATGGTATATGCATATTGACTTTGGTATACCAATGGTAGTAACAACATATTAAGAAATGATAATTGTACTTGCTGGCTCATCCCACGAATCCCAGGTAGCTTATATCATCCGTTTTTTCCGTGGGATAAGTAGGGTTAATATATCCCTCACCAACTTTGACTACGATAAGTTCCACTAGATTGAATTAAGGGTAATTAATGAGGTCTAATTTTGATTGACTGCAATTTACTGGGAGAGTCAAGAAGTATTGACGATAGATCCTACCATTAGTTATTTAATAAGAATATCATGGGAATAATATGGGGATATGGGAAATGATGGGATATAACTTCAAAACAATGGCTCACCGTCAACCATTAAGGATTAAACTAGGAACTGTTGGGGCATAGTGGGATTTAACGGGATTGAATGCAATATCAAAGCATGAAAAACGCTTGAAAGGAATCCCATCAGAGAGAATATGCTGGGAGCATGACAAGAAATGATGGTGATCTAACGAAGATTTCCGGGGCGGCAAGCCCAACATATTTCCACATTTCATGGCGATATGACCATGATAACACCATTGGAATGGGGTGGTTTACCCCAAACCATGGCTGCCCTTTGGATGGTTTTCCAATGATAATGAGGTGAAATATCATGCAGGATGGGGCCCCAAGATAGTGAAATGCAATGAGATTTTGAAGGTTTCCAGCACTTTTCACACAACCCCCCATCGCTGGACAGGCAGAAAAACGTGCCAGGAAGGCTCTTCACCTGGCAAATGGACGGCGAAATCAGCTCGGAAATCAACTTTCAAATATCGAAACATCATGGTAACTCTTGGATATCAAAGATCCTTTGGTGTTTGCTGAAATTCTAAAAAACATATATATATATAATATCTCTTTGGCAGTCTAGAAGTTTAATGATCTATGCATTGTGTACATCATGATCAGATGACCGATTTTAAATACCCTGAAGCTTTGGACTGCTACGTCCATCCAGCCAAGGTTTACCCAATACACCTTAACAAAAAATCAACCGCATGCAGATCAGTATCCTTTATACATTGAGCATATTGGATATATAGGTAGTCTACACTACCAACCTCAAAACCACTATCCCCCGAAGGGAGGATGGAAAAAAAACAGCCAACTATAGATTTATCTCTAAGGGAAAACCCATCCAACAGTTGATCTGTTAACCGGGGCGCCACCTTGTGCATAATCATACCATCCAAGTATGTTCAACCATAAATCCTTGACCTGCGAGGTCCTTCCCCATAGTTTGCTGAGGCTTCGTTCACATACATCATTAGTTTAACTATGGTTTGTGGTAATTAATATCACCATTAATCATATAGTTTAACTATTATTGTTTGTGGTTGACATATTGAACTAACTAGATGGCTTTGGAAAACAACACACATTTAACGTTTTTTGAAGGCACCGCATTGTACCCGGTATTAAACACGGCAATGGAAGTTTCCACATTTACCATATGGTTATTTAACATAGCCATGGAAAATCCCAACCATAAATGGAGGTTTCTAGCTGGGAAAATCATCTATTTCTATGGGCCATCTACACCATGGCTATGTTAAATAACCAGAGGGTATACGGTATATATCGGTATATCCATTTGTAGATACTGTTCTCATGAAAGCCTCCATTTCTGTCGGATTTTCCGTTGCCACATATGATGACACCATATTGTATCAATGGCCATGCAACAGGATCCGATTTATTGGAGGTACCGATTCCATATATAAGGCATATATATATATATATAAGGCCTATGTAAGGGAATATACACCCAAAATATGGCCTTCTATGGTACTAACGTACCTCCATTTTAGGATCCTGGAATTCCCATTGATTGTAAGTATAAACCAACAGACCCGCCATCATGAAAGGGGCCCACACCACAGCACGCCTGACCACTGCGCACTGCGCCGCCACGCAGCTTTACAGCCACACGGCCCACACCAAGGACCTAAGACCCAGGTGTGGTGAGAAAGAAACACCACAAAAACTTGGCTACTTGGCTATGGGAAATCACATGGAATAATTTATGGACACGTAGCGATATGAATTCTCAATGATATTTCAGATGTCTTCAAAACTATCTGTAAATGGATCATGGGTAACTTCCAACCATATGGTAGAAAAATAGAGGAATTTGACAGTGGAATTGTGCCCGGAATGATGGGCCCCGCACTCCAAGAAACCCCAACGCTATGGGAAGATGATGGGAATCAAGGTCCCATCCTCTAAAAATTGGGATATAGACAATATGGGTTACAGGTAATTTAGTTACAATTACATCCCAATTTATCTCTATAATTTAAGACATTCATCATATGGTCATATTTCAGTTTAACGGTTTAACGAGATATTTCACCGACCATACGATGGATATAGGTTTGTCTGAATCTGAAAATGGTAGACCTCAAAAATGGATGATTGATCATCATTTTCCATCATCTTCCCGATCAAAACTTACCATTTAGATCCATTTGGGGGGTATACTGAAACCATTTTCAGACACCGTTGCGGGTCACCGTTGCGACTTCCTGGGGGCCCTGGGGGCCCTGGGGGCCCTGTCCCGTTGCGACGCTGCGATTCGAGGCTGACGATCAAGCCTCAGGGGGGGGTTTAAGATGTCAAAAACATGAAGCTTTACCTGGTGGCTCGTCCCAGTTAGTAAGCGGATGATTGAGCCAGTTATAAGTGGACTTTTTGTACGTTATAGCCCACTTACAAACTAGGATGAGCAAGTATGGTTGTGCAGCCAGCATGTTAGCAACAAAAATGGGGTCCTGCAAACAAAAAAACATGGAGGCTTTAGCTGGTTTGAAGCAACAACGTTGTTGTTTTAACGAAGAAGTGGTGGTTTAACCAACAGAAATTGGTCACCAAGGGCATCAAATCACACATAGCTTCTGTCGCGGGGATGACTAAGATGGCAAAATGCTGCAGAAGACAGGTTGCACTTGAATAGAGCAAACCTAGGGATAGGTCAATTTTCCATCCGTGTCCAGCCCCAAACTTCCAGTTGTATCACATCGACCAAGCAGCAGCAACAAACATTGGCTGAACCCCTCTGCCGGTGCCTTAGATGGTTGCTTCACTTGGGAAAATCAAACTCACTGGCTGATTGGTTCTTATTGTGTGCAGGTATGCATACTGTTCAGCAAACACACATAATAAGTATATGGTATATATTATTTTTCATGTGTATGTATATATATATATATAAATACGTATGTATATGCATCGTGATGTCTGTAAATGTATAAATCTGCAAACTGATGATAATGGATGATCACAGATAAGACACGACAAAATCATGAAATGGTATGAGGAGGACATATCAATTGGCATCTGGTCTCAACCATTGACATATCTACACATGAGTATATCACATATCTACACATGAGAAATTATATGATTGAAGTAGCCTCCGCCAGAAGATAGAACATTGCTTTATCATGATGGATCACGTTTTGAGTAGGATTCTACCTTTCTGTCTTCTTTGGGTTTACCATGATACATTCAGAAACATTTCACGCGGATTTGCATCAACATTTGAGAACCTGGTTCTGCCACGTTTCGCCACGAACCTATGATGGAAGCCAAGATCTGGGGGGTAACCTACTTTCACTCATATTTTCAATACATGTGATTCGACATAGATTCATGGTGGTAATCCGAGGAGAAATCATTCTAGCATATTCAACCCCAAAAAGATGAACAGGTATGGACAAGTAATTTTCTAATTTAGTCGGAGTTTAATTTCGTGAGACTTTTTGGGGGTTTGCCAAGCTGCTTTGGGTGCTGAACTGGGTATCATAGAAGCAACACATCGCCTCACATCACTCCAGGGGCCCTTAGGCACCTCAGAATCCCCATCACATAGTATCCCTGATATCCCACAACTTTTGTTGTTTCCTCCTTCATGGGTAAATTCCTTGTATCGGTGAAATCATCCATACTTTCTCCAGAAAATTGTCCAAATCCACATTTTTTTTCCATGATTTCCCCTTTTTTTCTCGCGATCCAGGTACGTTCTCCAGCATCAGTTCATCTCCAGCTGCCGTGCCATAGCCTGTGAAGCTGGCTCGAGCCTGGCATTTCGACGTGTCGTGCTGATTGTATGATGGGTTTGGATCGTTGGTGTATCATGCGGGAATATTTTATCATATGATGTCATATGAATGAATACAGGGTGGTGCCCCAGTTCGTTAGCTAAGTTGGTGCGAGCCACTAGAGTAATTCGTCTGAGGAGGGACTGTAACAAAGGCCATACTTTACGTGAGTCGTGCTGATCCTTGCCTGGTTGGAAGACGCTAGCTGGAATAGTCATATGGGTGGGCAAATCAGAGCTGCTAATAACAGGGGGTCGATGGTTTAACCGAATGGTAATGGTGGCATGCCCCAAGGACTCAAATTGCCGGTCATAAAAGACCTGATGCTGGATGCTGTATCAATCCTCTGTCCATGTATTCAATCGGCAGTATTACCCTGTCCAAGGAGGACGTCCCATTAGGGCCCCAAAAAGTGGGTTGGTCGACCATGATGTCCTCTCCCTGTGCATACTCAGTGATGCGCCGCCAAATGTCCGGGAAGAGCGTATCGCCTTGGTTGAAATCTCCAAGGAGAAAGCAGGGATCATCACCCGTACAGTTGATGTGTAGCCAATGGGCAATAGCTTCGCAATCAGCGCGCACCGTCTGAGGGTGGCAATATATGGACAAGATCCAAAATTGATCAGTTCTCGTTTGTACCTGGGCTGCTATTGCTTTGCCTGGAAGAACCTCCTTTTCTTGCAGCAGTCGGAAGGTACAGGGTATGATGATGGCGACTCCTCCTGACAACCCTCTGCGATCAGTCTCATTAGCTGGCGAGTGTGCAACGGTGAAGCCAATAAGTCCAATAACTATGGTTTTTGTGATATATCGAACTAGTTAATGGGATTATAACCCATTTATAACTTGGGGGGGCACCACCTTGTAGGCTACGGTGCCATGCTTATGAAGTGGAATATCACCCCACAAAAATTCCGGTGCAAATTATGGCGAGAGGGCGATTTTGTTGGGATGCTTACGAGGTGAAGTCCTCATAGCATCGATAGCTAAGTTGATAAATTGGTCAATGATTGGGTTTATAGGGCATAGAACCACAGTAATTCTTCACCGGATTTGTATACACAACGCATAACTTACCTTGTAGTCGTATGAAAAGGCAGGGATATAATATAATATAGGTTTTGTGATTTACCAGTGGTCAAATATTTTTACATGTGATGTTTTTGGTATTGAAACATATGCAAACCATAAAGATTTGGTGATATGATCTACGAATGGGTAAGCATAAACCCCAATGGATAAATCTATGGCGATACCAATCATATTTCGGGAAAAAAACATATATATATATATAAATATATTCATACCATATAGATATACATATAAAAATAAATAATATATATATATATTCATAATTACAATACATATATATATATAAATATCCCAATAAATCATTCATATGACTTCTATATTTCAATTTAAGTATGTAAGTATGTAAGCATGTAAGCATGTAAGCATGTAAGTATGTAAGTATGTATGTATGTAAGTATGTAAGTATGTAAGTATGTAAGTATGTAAGTATGTATGTATGTATGTATGTATGTATGTATGTATGTATGTATGTATGTATGTATGTATGTATGTATGATTCAAAATTTGTACAATTCATCCTCTATAACGTTCAAAATATACGTAATTCATAATCTATAAGGTTCATGCTACATATATAAAACTCATAGTATATATACATTATATAAAAACAATGGTTCAGGATATATCTCATTGATAATGTAAAAATATGTGTAAATGATATACATAGTTCAGAAAACTCATAGTATATATCATTGCTAATGTGTAAATATAAAAATAAATTCCGCTTTGTACTAGGTAATAAAAATACATCATGATTCCTAAAGGGATATACTTGGTATGCACAGGGGTAAAACTGTTACTGTCAATGAAAAATCATTGCCAATCTTGAATGCCGAGCATTTTTTTGCTTCTCAGGTCCACATATCCCCATTTACAGCAAAATACTGGTACGAGTAGGTACTAAATCACCCACAGGATTACCTAAGAAATATCCTCATATTGTTTGATTAGATTTGCATAATTAGTTTTTGATTCAAGCGCTTTTAATCCCTGACAACGACGAGTTTTCCACGTGAAGAAATTCCATGGGATTCTGGAAAACCACCTGAAGCCAACTAAGAAGCCATATGGGGGTTTTCATACTTGGTGGCTCGTCCCACTTAGTAACTGAGTTAAAATCCCAGTTATAAATGGGATAAGCAGGGTTAATCCACTTGTAACTGGTGTGATAACCCACTTACTAAGTGGGATGAGCCACCAAGTAAATGGGGTACCCCAATAGCTGGTTGGTTTATTTCATGGAAAATCCATCTATAAATGGATGATAACCAGGGGCACCCCCATTTCAGGAAACCGCCATATTTTAACGTTGGACACGATCAGATACATTGGTTTGTGTTGAAGGCTTGCTTTCTTTGTCGACGCCATCCATTCACCAGAAGGCAACGCTGAAATTCGAGGGGCTGGGGGCCAAAGTGTGGATCATATAGTTTTTCGCCAAACAGTGTGTCCACACTGAGGAGTTCTTATGGTAGTAGTAAAGGTCGGTGCTTCATCAGGGTGCTCACGCTTGGGCGCGGCATTTTTCCTGTAAATTTCCGTATAAAGTGGCTCTTGTGAAATCACCACATGCATTTTGACTGCGCAGGCTCGAACAAAGTATGTGTCCGCGTTCTGGGCTCAATCTGGGGCGCGGCATTTTTTTCTATACATTTCCGTAAAAAGTGGCTCTTGTGACATGTTGACGTGCATTTCCACTGTGCAGGCTCATGCAAAGTGTGGTCCTAGGTCTTGGGATCGGTCCCCCTCCTGATCATCATCATCCCCCACATCATCATCTTCCCCCTCCTCCTCCTCCTCATCATCATCATCATCATTCTCAATATCATCATCTTCCTCAACTTCATCATCCTCCACCTCATCTTCCGCAACATCCTCCTCCTCCACCTCATCTTCCGCAACATCCTCCTCCTCCACCTCATCTTCCGCAACATTATCATCCTTTTCATCATCATCCTCAACATCATCGTCCGCAGCATCCTCTTCATCATCATCATCATGATCATCATCATCATCACAATCATCATCATCATCACAATCATCATCATCAACATTATCATACATTATCCTCCTACCCCCACACTGTTTGGGGTTTCTTGCCGGGATATGTTGTTGTTGTTTTTGTTTTTGTTGTTGTTGTTGTTGTTGTTGTTCCCCCGGTCCATCTAGGAATCTACGATAGCTTCAGAGACTTGGGCTATTTGCCATTGTATATGTTGGGACGATTCCCCTTGGATTGCACAGGTGAGGCCCCTGCAGTAATAAGTTGTTTTATAACCCCCATTACCTATAGTTACATCCCCCATAGCCCTTTATATAAGTAGGCTAAATCAGAAGTCAACTTAGCTATCTAGTGGCCTCACCCTATCATCATCATCATCATCATCATCATCATCATCATCATCATCATCATCATCTATGGTGACACTTGCGAGGTCGCTATCGCCATAATTTGTAGCTTTTTGTTGTGGGTCAATCCCCGCAAATCAAACATATATTTTGGGCTGCAACACAGGAGATGGTCTGCAGGGTGGTGCCCCAGTTCATTAGCTAAGTTGGTGCCGATAAGTCCAATAACTATCGTTTACAGGTGATATATCGAACTAGTTTTCATGGGATTACAACCCATTTATAACTTGGGGGGGCACCACAGGACATGGCCTACTGAATGGAATGAGCCACCAAGTAATCAACAATACGACATAAATGGGGGGTTCCATAAATGGATATAAATGGGGTACCCCACATGGGAAAATCCATCTATAAATGGATGATAACTAGGGGTAAGCCCTTTTTAGGAAACCTTCGTATACCTTCTACTAACCATTATTAACTGTCAAAAAACTATTTATTCACCAAAATAAGCATTATTAATAAACTATAATTGGTTTTAAGTGGTATATAGATATATCTAATACCCATTATTAACCATTGGTTTCTTTAACCTTTCGTGGAGCCTCCTTGAACATGTGCCAGAACTCCGCCAAGATGTTGTTGCCAATGACCTCACACCTGACATGTCTGACATGGCGAGGGGAGAACCATATTCTCCGCGTGGAAAAAACCTTAAAGTCGTATTGCTGGTTGGTGGTTTCAGCCATCTTGAAAAATATTAGTCAATGGGAAGGATTATCCCATATATTATGGAAAAATCCATGAAATCCCCAATTTTGATGGTTGATGGTGGTTAAGTTGCTTACTGGTTTATAAACCCCAGCTATATCACCCATAAAAACAAAGTTCACCAAGACATACCAAGACTACTACTGGTTGGTTTTAACCATCTTGAAAAATATGAAAGTCAATTGGAAGGATGATCCCATATATTATGGAAAAATAAAATGTTCCAAACCACCAACCAGTATTGGGATGCAAATTTCCACAATTCCAGAAATATTGTCCATTTTTTTTGCGATGAATTAGTATAGGTAATTTGTGGGATTCCCGGAAAATAGCCATGATTGTGAACAATCCCACCTGCACTCCAAGGTACCACAGGATGGGGCCCCCCCAGTTATGTTTATTGGTTTATAAACCATTATAACTCCCATTAACATTTCGTTATATTTACCATAAACCAGAGTTAATTCAACCACTTATAAGGCAACTGAACACTATCCAACGGGGGCCCCATCCTGCAAGTATCTGGCCATTTGATTCGCCAGTCACCATTCGAATCCAGTGACGAAAAGCGTTCACTGGAGGTCGCGACATAATTCATCCAGACTGCATTTTATCGAAATATATTATCATATTACCAATAGGATCCATGTATGCTATATATGGTAACATTTACCATCAATATACCCCAAATGTTAGCATATATACCCTACATGGATCCTATGGGTTATATTATCCCCCAAAATTCATGGTAAATACCAAAAACCAACCACAATCAACGGAGTTTTCGATGGTTTTCTGGGCCATAAGCTTTGACCCATGCTCATCTGGCAACAGTTTTGCATCCCACCATACCCTCTTTGCTGGGCTTCCCCACCAATGTCTTAGCGAGGAAAATTCCAATGGCACCTGTGAATGACGGGATTGCGCCCCCGAAATCTGCAAGTATATTCCCATCAGCTCTGTGGGTTCATCAGCTTAAATACAGTTTTTATCGTCCAAATCCTGTCCAAAGCCGCTTCTGGCAGGCCTAAATCGGCTGAGCCCGCCGATTTCTTGGGCCCTTTTTGTATGGTGAAATTGAAGGAATTGATTCGACATCGTTGAGATTGGCCAGGCTTCGTCGTATTTTCTGTGAACATCACATGGCTCTTCCCAGTCAGTGACTGGGTCACTTCACCCCAGTTCCGTGGATTTCCGTAGGGTTAGGCTGGCACTTTTTTTTTTTTTCGAATCCCGTTCCGCTAATATTTGTGATTTCATCTCCCAAACCCATGGGTTTGGGGGATGTTTATGGCTGCTTAATATGAATGGAAGTGATTAATCACTGATAGTTGTAAACCATCATCTATCGCTTGATATTCCATTAAGCCATGATTATAATAAACTCAAAACATAGTATCATTATTAACCATTAGTAACCCATATGATCAAACATTTTATAGTTGTTGAATGTTGTTGAATTGTTCTACACCAATGATATTACCATATTCACATTATTTTTTTGTATGAAACCCACAAATACATTAATAGTGGTTTCACATTGATCATCATTATAAACCATATTCTGTTTAAACAAAAAACGGTATAGTATGGTTGATATGGGGTGTATGGTTGATATATGTAACATAATAACCTATAAATACCACATAAGGGGTAGTATACCTCAACCATGTAAAACCGTTTTATGGTGAATATGGGGTGTACCCAAATCACATTTTTTTTAGGTGGTATGTAATCTTTACCATTCCCAGTTATGGGTGGTCTATGGCATTGTTTTACCCACATTAATCCACTTATGACTAGGGTCATAATCTACTTAATTAGTAAGTGGTATGAGCCACCAAGTATATACACACGGAGGTTTGTACAAACCTGAAATGTTCGGCTCACACGCTTGCGCCCACAGCCTTCCCCCCGCAGCTGCAAGAGAAGACTGCGTCCATAGTCAATGAGGGACCAGGCGAAGGGTCCTATCATGAACTAAAACCATCTCTAATCCCATCCACACAGTCCTTGATGTTAAACACTGGCGATCAACAGAGGCTTGATGGACCCACCACCTCGGTTCCTAGCAATGCTACAGATAAAGGCCAGTACTACTAAAGAGGTTATCCCACTCCCCCTGTGATGTTCACAGGTCATCGCAGTTTGTTGGCTAGCTAAAATACCCATCGTTTTGACAGATTTAATCGTCGTCGGCAGCAAGTTCCAGATTGGTGTTCTCGTCCTTCATCTGCTGTCTGCGTTCTCTGTACAGTTTTTGGCGATCTGTCTGAGTAAATTCAGAAGTCTCATCCAAGTCAGTTGTAACAACCGGATTCATTAACGGAATGTGAGGCATAGCCGTGAAGCAGGCCTTGCCATTTTGGCCATGCTCCCTGAGGTATTTTTGCAAGATTTCCAAAGTTTCATCTTATAGTGGAAGTTTTGGACGCAATGGTAGCCCTTGTTTCAGCACCTTTGCCCCCAGTTGATAAAGTGATTTGACCTTTACAGGTGTAAGTTTAGGAATGATTTCTTTGTTGACGAGGAACTGCACATGCATAATGATATTGCGAAAGGTGTTGGTTCGAATAGTAAATCCCTGTTCTTCTTGATGAGGTTGTACCGGAACTGAAGATTGTGAACAAAGCATGAAATTTACGGTCAGCTCAACCCATGTAATCCCAATTGGTGGTGTAACTTCCTCCGGTGATGTAGGCCATTCGAGTTGTTGAAGCCATTGTAAAAGCAAATGCGTAGTGCGTCTCCCAAATTTACTGCTGCGCGCATTATGAAAATCCTCTTCTGTGAAAGAAAACTTACGGCTGTGCTCAACGATATAGCTGTGCATCTGCTCCAGGCGTTCCATCTGTCTTTCAGGTGCTTTTGTAGTTTCAATTTCATTATCCAGTCGGGTGCGTTTAACAACCAGATCTACTCTTAAAGCATACTGTGCAGTAAGGTTCTGTTGTTCTGTCCTTGATTCAGCATGTAGTCTGCGCAAGTCCTTTGTAACAATCGTCGTTTGGTGCTTGGCTGCTTGTTTGGCGGCTTCATCAGCTGCACGATTTCCCAAGATATGGATTACTTCATCTGCACTTTGAGTGGTGATATTCTGATGAGCTTTGATCTTGAGGTGCGGCAATGCGTAATCACATCTCCAATACAAGTGGTGAAGTCTTCTCAGTAAGTCCCAGTTGGGCAGTTTATGCAGAATCATGACATTACGCGTTTGACAAACCAGTGAATGCATATTGATGACATAGGCACTGTCAGTAACCACTACCGCGTTCATTTGTTGTTCATGCGTCAGAACGGCTGCAAATAGTTCTGCTCGATTGATTGTCTGCTTACCTGGAACTATTGAAACTGCGATTTCATGATATGCTTTCCTGAGCAGAACCTCAGGTTGAGTCTGGGTCAACTGCAGTAGAGCTTGCATTGGCACTGCTGGACACACGATTGCAAAAGCAGACCATCTATATCTTCGGCTGTTAGGTAAATAGCAAGAACCATCTGTGTACACCCAAGTTGGTTTGGGGGCATTTGGCATCTCAAGGTGTGGCTCAGGGATGCGATAGAGCATATCTTGCAAAAACTGGTCTTCCGGTGATTTATAAGCTAATGGAAAGGCAAGTTGCATGTCTTCAGCTTCTTCCAATTGCTGGCAAATAGAAGAATGTTGAACCCTGGCTTCTTGGGTGGCTTTGCAATGGAGCCTGAAATTTTCGGCTGTCTTGGGCATGATTCCCCTTAACCATGATTATAGTGAGGTCGCAGTGAGGTCGTGATAATTTACCAGATTAATGGCTTCATCAAACCATCCTATACGGGATGGGTCCCAGTTATGTTTGTTGGTTTATAAGCCATGAAATACCCCCCATGAACTAGTTCCTTATATCTACCATAAACCATAGAATTCACCCCATTAACTATACTTATACTTATTATGGTAGATATAGTTAATGGGGTGAATAATGGTAGATATAAGTTATAGTTATTTTATAAGTATACCATTATAACCAACTATAAACCAATAAGTATACCTTTATGGTACTTATAAACCGGCTTATAAACCAACTTATAACTGGGGTTATAATGGTAGATATAAGTATAGTTAATGGGGTGAAGTAATAAGTCATAAGTTGGTTTATAAGTACCATAAACCATAGTGACATTGGAGTTATGTTCACCAACTGAACGCTATCGTAAACGGGGGCCCCACTTTGTACCTCTGATGGCCTGGATCAAGGGCCTGGAGCTTGGATGAAGAAATGGCCTAAATGGCACGGGATGATCATGATCCAGAGTAGCCATGAACATGAAGTATATTTGTATATACATATATAATTACATATATATATATGTATAATATATATATATATATAATATATATATATATACACACATATATAAATATTTTTGTATATATAAGGTTCAATGCTCAAACTGGACGTTCTATTTTGTGGCTGTTTCTCCCATGATGGCACGGTGACTCAGCGCTTCACGCCAGTGGATCTTCGGGCAGCGCAGCTCCCTGGAGCCGATAGCGAACTGAGACTCTGGGGATGTGGATTCTGCTTGGAAAAATGCAGATTTTCGCATAGCAATGGTTTAATGATGGTTAATGATGGGTAATAATGGATCTGGTTGGTGGTTTTAACTAACCATCTTGAAAAATGATGGAGTGAAAGTCAATGGGAAGGATGACAACCCATATATGAAATGGAAAAATGAAATTCATGTTCCAAACCACCAATCGCATAGAAAATGACAATTTTTCGCCAGAATCCAGGAAGAAAAGACCTGAAAATTGGTGAAATCATTTCGCCCACAGAGAATTCAGCCGAATTGGTGAAATAATGTTGAACCAACTGAGGTTTTTCTATGGGATTTGGAGGAAAATCATCTACCCATTGCCAATCTTAGATACCCTGCAAAAAAAAACTTTGCTGGTTAGTAGATATTCCCATTGATATCAAAGACTAAAGGATTAAATTCACCCCATCTAAGATTGACCTAATACCTTGGCACTTGAAATACTTGAGTTTTCAGGCATTTACTCTCGCAAAAAGCTTCTGAAACGGAAAGGAACATCGCTTGAGCCGGTTCAAGAAACCAATACCAGCGCTGCCCCAACCGATCCTTTTTGTTGGGTTTGTCTGAGAATTTAAGAGAAGCCTCCAAAATCTCATGGTTGATCATCACTGGGCAAATTATAATATTTCACTAACCTGAATAGTGCGGCCATTTGGGGATGATTTCCCTATAAAAACCATGATTTCCAGTGAGGGAGAACAGTGAGGTCGTTATTAAATTTACCCAGATTTATTGATGATATTATCCATAGATTCACCATTATTAACCATTATTAACCATTATTAACCATAGATTCACCATAGATTAACCATAGATTAACCATAGATCATCATGTTTCCTTTTTTAACTGAGAAATCAGGGGCCATTTTTTCTACTCCAGTGGCTGGGACATGAAAATACCCGCTAGGCGCGATTCTCCAAGACCTGGCTTGCGGTTTATCATGATCATTGATTCTTTGATTATCAAAAGATTAATAGATTATGATAGTAATTATTTAATAGATTAATTATTCTTTGATTATCATATTATCAATTATTACCATTTATTTTAAGTACCTATTAGATTCTTTGATTATCAATAGTACTTTAAATGGTATAATGATAATATGATAGTAATTATTACCAATAGTACTTATAATGATATAACGATAATATGATAGTAATTACAATTTACTGATTATATCTTTGATAATTTACTGATAATGATAGTAATTATAGTACTGCAAACCAATGATATTTCATGATAGAGTAAATTGTAAAATGATACAGTAAATTACAAATATCATATTCTTTGATTATACTGTAGTTACTGTACCTATAATGATAGTTCCTTGATTCTTCCCCTCATGGCTTGTCATTATCATTGGCCAGACCCCTAGTGTATTTATTAGTGTCTGAAAATGAGCATAGCGGCATAGCCCCCAAAATGGCAATGTCAAAATTGGACTACGGCTTTTCCCACAACATTTGACTATGATGCCACATAAATCCCATGGTTTATACTTTCCTCCACTTAAATTCTAATGATTGGAGATGCAGGTATACCGTATACCCCATGTCCAAACATGATGGCTACCCTCTGGGAATCAAAGATGGCCGTGGAAACCATTTTTAATGGGTAAATCCACTATAAATGGCCATTTTCAATAGCTTTTTGTATGTTTACCAGAGGGTAGTTCGATGATTTTCCCAGCGAACGACACCTCCACGGCTAGGCCACGGGGGGCAAACCATACCATGGATGGTCCTTTTCATATGGGTCATAAATATCCCATATATCATTAATATTACCAGTACTACAACCACTAATATACAGTAACCATTCTGCGTCGACCACGTTAATCCCAACACAGCACTAAGCGACCCCACTGAACGGTTCGAACCCCATGCAGCACCTAAGCATGGTCAATCTAAATAAAGGTAGTCCACCCAAAAAATGTCATCTTTTGCTGCTTGGATGGTTATTTTCGCAAAAAACGATTCAGGATGAGTTTCTACCAATCCAGTCGGGGAGTCGGGATGGTGACTATGGCGCTTTCCCACGGGGGATTTCATGTCGATCGGCATATCAGCGCCATCAATGGTCAATTCACCAACAATTATGCCGAACCTCATATACACTGTGATTGGCAGTGATCTGAACTCCGCTTAAAACAGAATTTGACTGGGATGTGTGTACGTGTCCACGTTTTTTGCCTCGAAAAAACTCGTGAAAAAACCTGGGTTTGTGTCTATGGCTGCCACCTACCATAGAATTTCATGACCACCTCAAGCTATGGACACACCCTGTGCACATCGAGCTCAGAAGTCTCTTTTTCGGCTGGCAAAGAGCAAACGACCTTGGGAGCGCAGCCATTGATTGTGGCGTTTGCTCCCAATGGCTACATGGTGCTACAGGTAGATCTGAAACACATGCAGTGTCACAATGGCCCATTTATAGATGGTTTACCTATTGAAAATGGTGATTTTCCATGGCTATGTTAAATAACCAGATGGTACATCTGGTTGGTGGTTTCAACCTACCCCTCTGAAAAATGATGGAGTGAAAGTCAGTTGGGATGATGACATTCCCAACTGAATGGAAAAAATGTTCCAAACCACCAACCAGTTTTGGAGAGAGAAAAAGGATGGATCCAACATCTGGGTGGTGGTGACTTAACCATCTTGAAAAATATGAGTTCGTCAATGGGAAGGATTCGGGAAGGATGACATCCCATATATGAAATGGAAAATAATCCAGCCATGTTTGAAGCCACCAAACAGACAATCTTTTAACATCATTGAACACCCTATGATTGGGGGGATACTCGTCACTTTCTCTTCGACGTGAGCTCGTCATGATTCCAGAATTTCTCCATGGATATCTTTATGAAACCACCATTTTCTTTGCTTAGATCAAATCCAGTAAAATCATCATTCCCAGATATGTATCTATATTAATCTCATAAAACCTCACCATATTAATCTGAAATAACTCTTCTATGGTTGGGGCGGTTCAACTTCTGCCCCTCTCCCAAACAAAAATCGCCCAGCGTCTGTAAGCGGCTCAAGAAGTCTTGCGCCCTCAGCCATTGCCTGGTCAGAATTTCGGTGCTGAAGATGGATTCGTTCTATGGCAACCCAATGTCATAGATAGGTGTTGGAAACTGGAAACCACATATTATATATTATATATGATGTATATATATATAACACATATGTATACACCATAGAGACTATATAGGGTTTGGAAAAAATTGGGGAAGCATCATCTTTTTCACATGAAGCAGTTGTTCCTTTTATCATGGGTCAACCATGGGATAGCAATGAGCCCGCAATCCATGGGTCATGTTTAGCCAACAACGCCGGAATTTTGGGATGGGGAACCCCCCTATGATCCATGTTGGTCGCTAAGTGGCTAAATGGAAGTAATTTCATGGGTGATGATTATGCTAGTCACTGGAGGTTGATATTCTAAAAATGGCGTGTAATGTTCATGATTAATATTGATTAATCACGTTTACATTTCCAGTATTCCATGCTTACAGTAATGCAAGAAAAACACATACCCGATTTACCCTTCACCAGCCAAAAATGGCCTTTTTACCTCTTTTTTCGTATGCTCTCCCCGAATGAGAAATTGCGGATGCAGACTTGGTCCAAATCCATGGCTGGATTTACCAACTTGGATGGAAGCCAAAAAGGTCATATAAAACGCAATTCTCTCAGCAAGTGCCATGAAACTTGGCTGTTTTCGGCTGTTTCGGCAGTGGCAAGTCTCGTTTCGGCAACTCGAAACTTAAGTTTCGTTTCGGATCAATCCCGGGGTTGCTTCCACCCTGTCCATCCGGTCATCCGGATCAAGTGAAATGCTGAACAATCTGGCTGATCATTGGATCACAGTCATAGTGGTTCCTGACTACTGTAGACATCTGTAGACTATAGATTCTATAGATATTTCAGGGTGATCTATTCATATTTATTCAATCTATTCTTCACATCTGGCTGGACGTCCCTGCTTCGCTATTCAGTCCCGACCTGGATGATCCGGCAGAGTAGGTGGTCAGTGGCTTGTTTATATCCCACCTTCACTGCCCTGTTGGGTAAAAACCCGGAGGTGCCAATCATTTGCCGGTACCTTCAGGAAGTATCCCGTCAATCCATCAGACCATCGCAGATGGAATACTGTTTTATTCCCCATTTCTATTGGCTGACTCCTCTGTGACCGCGTTTTTGTTGCTTGCCTAAATTTCCATGTCTGTTCGAGATGAATCATGCAACATTTGCATGTTGTTTTGACCAAAAATAAATAGCTGCTTGATCCCCAGCCATCTTTCTGCCAGGGCTACATCGTGTGAGAAGGAACCCTAAAGCTATAAGTTGGTTTATTAACTCATCCAACTGCATATCTATCATAAACTCCACTTAATGCACTTAATTCAACCAACTTACCTATCTAGGGGTTGCATTCCATTCTATCCCATGATCTCTCATGATATCCAAGAATATCCCAGTATACATGGTGAATCTTTGATACCTGCCAGAGAACCTAATCTTTAGCTTTGATCGCAAAAGATTTACTCTCTGGTTATTTAACATGGCCATGGAAAATCCCTTGTAAATGGAGGTTTCTAGCTGGGAAAACCATCTATAAATGGGCAATTTTCCATGGCTATGTTAGTCATAACCAGATGGTAGGTACTAAAGTATCCAACCAAGGTTGACCCAGTATACCGCATTTTTCACTTTTTTGGAGTACTACCCTCTGGATATCATTTATAGATGGTTTACCTATTAAAACCTCCATTTTTAAGGGATTTCCCATGGCTATGTTAGTCATAACCAGATGGTAAATCTAAAGCACTGATTACTTGATCCAATATTAAAGGACTAAATATTTTTTAGCGACTAAATATCCATGATATTCCAACTTTTTATTGGGTCGTGAAGCCAAGGCACGCAGCATTCACACAGGCCTGCGCTACCAGGCTGTAGGATGTCACGTCCTGAGCGAGCTCAAGCAGTCGCTGGGGGGTTTCCGGACCATGAGGCTACCTCTAAAAAAATACAGGTAGATCTGAAACACATGGTAAAATGGTGATTAATGGTGATTTAATGATGACTAATGATGATTAATGATGGTTAATAATGGATCTGGTTGGTGGTTTCAACCTACCCCTGAGAAAAATATGAAAGTCAGTTGGGAATATGACATTCACAATATATGGAAAGTCAAAAAATGTTCCAAACCACCAACCAGAATAGATGGTTTGTCATGGAAAATCCGACAATCCGATCAAAATGGATGACGCGGAGATGTCCGTTGCTTTAAGCTGAAGTGCTCCGCTAGAAATATTCATCCCTGAATTTAAAATTCCTGCCAAAAAATCAGCTGGGATGTAGACATATATATATATAATATATATATATGTACTTAATATACATATCAAATAATATAGATACATATGTATATATATATGTATACATACATGTATACATGGATGGGTCAAAACCCTGTGGTGCCTGGCGAACATCAAAGCAGGTGGCAAATGGACGTTCCTCCCGCGCAAATTAGTATGTTTTGGATCTCCATGTAATTCCATATATATATATATAATAGATAATATATATATAATATATATATATATACACACTCAGTGAGATCAGAGTTTTATCGTCCTCTGAAGATTCAAGAGAGTGAGATTTTCCTCACTTTACTTTCGTCAAACGAGAGTCACGATTCCATTCCTGCCATTAGCGACAGAACGACAGGAAATGCAGCAGCTTTATGGCAATGGATCCAAGCTCTTAAAACTGCATCAGCACTTGTTGTTTGGTTATAACATATTACTGCTTGGTGGTTAAAAAACCGTCTTGAAAAATGATGGAGTTCGTCAATGGGTTTCGGATGACATCCCATATATGAAATGGAAAATAATCCAGCCATGTTTGAAACCACCAACCAGGTTATAACACTTACTCCAGGATTTTTACGTTTACTGTACGATGTGGAACATGGCTTCCGGGAAGCCAAATGATCTACATGCTGGGTTAAACACCACATCTTTTTCTACACGTTGTTCAACGTCAGAGGGCATGTATTTCCGATGGGAAATTCCATATGAATTTCCTTTTTAGGGGACGAATCCAGTGGGGAAAAGAGAACTAGTTCATCCATGAAAATAGCCCTATCCCATTCAAGTATACCGGTTGAGCAGTCATTTTCATTCTTGTGATCATAATTCCCAATAAAGCAAGTGAGTATAACCACCTATATTCACCCAGCAACAAAAGTATTTTTAATGACTCGATTTGGTTCCGAGGCCCGAAGTTTTCTGAGTTCAATCCTCATATGTTGTCACTTAGTCGAGCTATCCGGTCAGATACCCTCTGGTAATTTGTTACATAGCTATTGAAAATGACCATTTATAGTGGATTTTCCCATAAACAATGGTGATTTTCCATAGCTATGTTAAATTACCAGAGGGTAGCCCCCCGATTTTATGGTTGATATCACTAATTTTGCTTCAAAACCAGCCTTCAAATACAGCTATGGATCAATTAAATCAACACGTAGTGACATAATCAAATAGAAGCACTGAGTTTCTTGACGATTTGGCGACTAAGCTCGAGCTTAGGTGCCTTCAGTGGGCCATCTCGACAGCTAAGCCGGTGCCGGTAGCTCTATGGTTTATGGTAACGAGTTGCCGTTGGCTTTACAAGAACCACTCAATCTTTTCCAAAGCACCACCTTGCATATACTATATGGATGTAAAATGGAATACACACATAGAATACGAGCCACTATAAGCCATACATTTCATGATCTCAGGGCTGGCCCGGCGCCGAGTCTCCGCCAAGTTCTTCTTTTCCATCGCTGCAAGCAGTGAGAGGGACCAGTGCCACATTCCTGGCAATGAGAGTGAAGCTTCATCCCTGGTAGCTAACCTCACATATCGAACTTTATCAATTTAACATCTATATATATACATGCATATGTATAGATGATATATGATATATACACAAACATATTGCATAACACATTAAGACATGGGGTGTTACTATAGGGTTTACCACATCGACTGCGGCACATCTCATGAACTCTACCAGTATTTTTTGGGTCCTAATAAGCTGCTCACCATTTGAGGAGGTGAACAACCCAGCTTCTAGCCATGCTAAGACCCAATGATATGGATAGATATGGATAGGATAGTTACTGTATCCCGGTAGAATGGGAGTCTACGTATACACAAAGTCTGGCTTTCTCCAGCACAATAGTGTTGTAGCCAATGATGCATAGTGTTGTTTTAGAGGGAAAAACAGAAAACTGATTTTGACCATTGCCAATCTTAGATACCCTGCAAAACAAGTCAATTCTTTGCTGGTTAGTAGATAGTCCTCTTTATAGGAGAAGATTGAAGGATTAAACTACCTACCCTCTGGTAAACTAACATGGCCATTTATAGTGGATTTACCCATTAAAAATGATGATTTTGCATAGCTATGTTAAATTACCAGAGGGTATCCAAGGTTGACCTAGTCAAGATTCTCCTTCGATCCAATTCTCGGAATGATGAACGAGCTGAGTCAGGCGAAAAAATGTCGCCAGGGGAGACGACTCTCATCGCTCCCAATGATGGTGCGTAGACTTCAAGCGACTTGGGTAATGTGGGTAATTCCCAATGCCATCTGCACCATCCCCCAGGAAAATCACCATGAATTGATAGGTGGTATAAACTTACCATTCCCAGTCATGGGTGGTTTATGGCATTGTTTTACCCACATTAATGTCAACCCTGGATTAATAAACCCCAAAGGGCCGTTTAATTGGGAGGTACCATAAAAAAGTATCAGATGAAATGACTATTGGAGGAGTACCCCCTAATTTTCATAAACCATGCTTTAGTCTCATCCTGGGACATCAAAAACACCATTCATCACCATTAACCACCATTATCCCATGATATATCCCATTAAATTTCATCATTAATCATAAACTATCAACCACAAAACATCCCCAAAAGCCACTATTGATGGTTTTGTCAAAATCCCCAAAAAATATTGTTTTTTTTTACCATAATTTGGTTTATCACAAAACATACCCAAAAATATCTGGAGATTTGTTTTTTTTCCCCGATCCAGACCCACAAAGACGTCAGCGCGAGCGCTCTCCACCTGCACTCAGCGCTTCCAACCCCGCGTTGTACACGGCCGTGTCTTTGGAAATCCTTGGTGGGGGTGAAAAACATCGTGGGCATCCGGTGGCACGTAGCAACCATGGGAAATCCACAGTTGTAGCATGGAAATCACATATAACCCCATTAACCATAGTTATCTATAGTTATATCTACCATAAACCATAGTTAAGCCATTTATAAACCAACTTAGCTATCTTGTGGGCCCATCCTGTATGGTATAAATATGGTGACAACGCCCAGCGCCTTTTTTGCCGTGTGAAAGCGGTGGCTTGAGGATCGGAGGCGATCCGACTGCTGAAGATAGCCGACAACGAGGATCTTTTCCCAAAGAACAGGTACAAGGCTCCCAAGTGAGTCGTTTTGGGTTGTTTTTTGGGGGCCCACTAGAGTTATATGGAAGTTCCTAAAATGGGGGTACCCCCAATTCATCCATTTTAATTAGATTTGCCATTCTAAGCCATCCAGCTATTGGGGTATTCCCCATTTATGGAAACCCCCATATATCCTATCATAAAGCCAACAATTAAACCCAGTTATATATATATGTCAGTTCAGCTATCCTTCGGTTTCACCTTGTAATATCTAATCCAATTTGTGAATTCTCAACGAGTGCGTTTCAAAACCTAACCGAGTGAGTGATCAGCGTCCACTTGGTGACTCATCCGACTGGACTTAGGAAGTGGGTTAGTTCACCCCAGTGATTGACATGGGATTTTCGGAGCGGGTTAATCCACATCAATCACTGGGGTGAACTAACCCACTTACGATTCATGGGATGAGCCACCAAGTACAATTACAATTCTAATCAAGATCGAACATGATGGAATCAATTTTTAATTACTGCACACTTTTTTCCATCTTCCTTTTGCATTTGTCCCAGCATTTCATGTTGAATTAAAACGATGTGCCTTCTTCACCCAAATAGCACTATGTGGTGCAAATGAGGACAGGAATTTAACATTTTGGCGACCCACAAATGGATTTGTCAAGGTTAGTACAGCAATCCCAAGATATAAATGTTGGAAATTGGACAATGCCTGGGCAAATATCATCTGATACCCGGATTTTGCTGTTCGAATCGCCATTGTTTCATCAAAAATCCTGATTGCTTCTGAATCCCGCTGGCCCTAGGGGCCCATTATTGTTGCCATCCTGTTCTTTTTTTGATAGGGGCAACCGTCCATTCCCCTCAAAAAAATAGAGTGCAATTTTAAAAAATCCCTCTGATCAAGATGCCGGAGATTCAACATGAACCCTTTCTCCAAAAAAACATTACCCGCTGGTAATGACTGACAGTTCGCTATTGAAGAGGGCCCATAGAAGTAGTTGATTCACCTATTAAAGATGGTAATTTACCTATAATGTGTATTGATGGTTGGTGGTTGAGCCTACCCCTCTGAAAAATGATGGAGTTCGTCAGTTGGGATGATGAACTTCCCAATAGATGGAACAAATAATCCAAATGTTCCAAACCACCAACCAGTACCCTCTGGTAAACTAACATAACTATGGAAAATCACTATTTTTAATGGGAAAACTCACTATAAATGACCATTTTCAATAGGTATGTAACAAATTACCAGAGGGTAATGTTTTCTCACAATGATGAAATTGACCCAGTTGCTCTGGTGGCATTGACATCCTGGGACACAAAGGGCTGCCATAGATTTGGAGCTGGGATATCTGGACAGATGTGGTTTGTATGGATGATTCTTATGAAATACAAATAGTAACCCCCAAAAACATAGAAACATAATTCCTACTACAGAAAATGTAGTGATAAGTGATAAGTTGTATTTTTTTCCATCTTTAAACACACTTCCTTTAAGTTGGAAAATCAAGATAAAATAACCATGCAATGTCTCTGCAGTGGTCAAACCCACTGGATAGAAGGAATCGACCGGTTCATCTTTGGTGTGGCTGGGGTCAACCAGTTGCGTTCATCAGCCCGGGTAGTTGGGTTTTGTTGGGACGGAGACTAAGTAACATGTATGCATATGTATATATATATATACACATAATATGTATATATATATATATGTAATGGATTGTAATTGTATCTATATCCCCTGACATGGGGTTCGTTGTGACATGTAGTGGAAACTTGCACCAATGCCCCACCATTTGCCAACCCCAAAACTATTGAACGCACAATTTCTCATAATATCTTGGAAAACCTCGGGCAGAAGTCAAAAAAAACACGATTGAAACAATGTGGTTCAGCATTTGAAACCACATCAACCAATTTTCTTTCGCCACAGCTCTTAAACCTTTTCCCAGCTTTCGCAAAGGGTCCAGCTCGTCGATGCCGAGCATCATCAGTTGGATCGCCTCCTGCCATTGTCGTGCCTTTCCAAAGGCACCCAGCAGGCAGCTGAAGATCACTTCATCCAGGCGCGGTAGGTGACCTGGGCCAAACGGCTCAGTGTTTGTTTTTTGCGGGTTTTGGGTGCCATAAACAACTACCATGGGGATGGGCTAGAGAAAAAGCACATGGTGATGACTTTGGGATGGTTTCTTGTTGGCTTTACCACATTGATACATTGGATATTATATAGATAGTCATATCCCCAGTCATAGTGGGAGTAAATCCTTATGATTTTGATGGTGATTTACGTTTCCATCTATGACTGGGGATGACGATTTGATATATGTATTATGGTGATTATAACTATATATATATATATATATCTGTACAAATAATCCTGGAGTAGATGGAAAGTGGAAATTTCGGAAACAACACACAAAATTGGGAGAATTTTGGACCATGTCATATTCTATCTATTTCAAGATGGATATAGAAGTAATTTAACCTAATAATATGGTATCACGTAGTATGAGAGGATATAATATAATGCAATGGAATAGACTAGGAAAAATAGAATAGAACAGAATAACATGGTATACAGTAGAATAAAGAAAACGGTATACAGTAGAATAGAACAGAATTGTCAAACAGTTCAAAATAGTATGACACAATACAAGCAAATAGAATATACAATGGTATAGTACACCAGAACCCAACACTAAATGATATAATGCGCAACGACTTCACTATATAAACATAACATTCAAATGTTGATCATACAATGTCCACTGGTGACGAACAACGAACTACAATCCAACATATAACCATATGATATGACAAATAAAACAATTTAATTAATACGTTAAAACATAACCCGGTATATCAGATATCATGTAAGTAACAATAATGTGAAATAATATGATAGAGACACTGACACATATAAACAAAGGTAAAACACACATGCACGATATGATAACATGACGTGATACAACATGATATGCACGGTATGATATAAAAAATCAATATGGTGCAAACAACATGTTATTATTTAACATTCTATTATTATGATTCTGTGCTTATCTGAATTCCCAAAGCCCGAAACATCAGGCCGGCCTGGAATTTTTCTATGGATTTTCTGTGCACTGATCGCACACATAAATCCCACCAAAGTCCCATGAGTTTTACCAACAGATGTTCAACATCCATTGGGTTGCTCCCAGATACAAGCGAGGGCGAAATATGGAGGAACAAAAAACAATTTCACTTGTGGCTGGCAATGATTTACCAACAAAACATGTAAACATCGAGTGACTGTGTCTGAAAATGTGGTATACCCCATTCTAAAAGCATGAATTATACGCATAAGGATGCTTGACCATTGGATGTTTGGGGAAGTTTTCCTCTTGAAGGTGGTGCTTTGCCATCTTTTTGTTAGCGTTCAGGACCTGGGGGCACTATGAATATCATGCGAGGAATCCACCTCTTGCGATCCTATTCACCTTATCACCTTAGGGGGTGACCCGAAATTCTCAGGCCAACAAACCTACTATGTTTCGTTTTCTCTCTTGTGTGGGTAGAAATCTGTTTGGTTATTTGTTGATGATGATGGCCAACAATCCGTTGTGAAGATTTCTGGTTGGTGGTTAAAAAACCATCTTGAAAAATATGAGTTCGTCAATGGGAAGGATTAATTATCCCATGTATGAAATGGAAAATAAAATTCATGTTTGAAACCACCAACCAGATTTCTCAGGCCGAGCATCTGAAGATTTCCAGAGCCATCCTCCACTGGGTCCCTTCCGCGCAAGCGCTGCACACTGCACTGGTCGATTCCAGCGCTGGCTCGTCGCCTGCCATGGCGAAAAATGCTGGTGAAAGGCAACTTGGAGGTTTAGCTAACACTAATGACTATTATTCGCAACTTGGGGACAATCAATGGGATTTATTGTGAATGGGATTTCATGGAGGAAGAGTAATGTTGGATTTTAGAATAACAATAATAACAGTAATGTTTTGATTTAATGGGATTTATCTTGATTTCATTTAATGATTATTGAGCAATTGGAAATCCTCTCTACGAGACAACAGCGCAAAAAAACCCTGTTGGGAGCTCTCGTGCCACTCCTGAAGGACCGAAATGTCGTCGTCGCAGATGAACGTATCTTGAAGGAGTCTCGGATCAAGTTGGGATCGTACTTGGTGGCGAACTACCCAGGAATCGTAAGTGGGTTATAACCCCAGTGATTGACATGGGATAAGTAGGGTTAATCCACTTATAACTGGGGTGAACTATCCCACTTACTAAGTGGGATGAGCCACCAAGTACCGCAGCAAGCTTTCCAACACTCCCAGTTCTATCAGCTGTGATAATCACTCGGTCAATGTAGCTTCTTCCGGCGCAAAAGTCTTTGACGTGCTGTCGAAACTTTGGAGCGCAACAGTAAGAGACAACCCGCACTGCAAATCTCTGTGAAATCTTCTGTAAGATTCTTACGACGTGCGAATGCAAGTTCTCTCCTTCCAACCTCCAGTTCCCTCTGCCACGGCCTACGCGTACCCGACCCAACACTTGGTGGAAGTCCAAGCACACGGCCTCTGGTCTCTGTATATTGAGACTTGGTTTGAGACTTGGTTCGGTGTGTTGCAGTCGTGAACGTACGTCTCGACACCTTTCGGTAAGATTGCACAACTTTTCAGAAAGGATTTTGAGATGTTACCTGTATCCGATTGAGATTAACTACAAATGGAGGGTTTTAGCGGAAAAATCATCTATACATGGTGGATTTCCCATTGCCATGTTTGATTACCAAAGGAAAAATCAATGTAATGTTCGTAAAGCAATAGCATCCACCATCCCCAGACTTATCATTAAATAGGTGGTATCAACCATCAAAATATGGCTGGACAACTGGGAAGAATTGAGACAAAAAGGAATGGATGTGATATGTGATACAAATAAACATATATCGATATAGCTATAAACATATATATCTATATATCTATGATAGCTATGTATATCTATATGTATATCTATTGATTTTTCCATAGCTATACGCTGTATACGTTGAATGACCAGAGGGTGGAAGGCTTTTCCGCTTACCAGATTTTTTGAGAACTTCGCCGGATCACTGGCGGGTAGATAACCTCAAAAACTGCTTTTAGCCTCATGAAAAGGTCACCCAGTTTTTTCCAAACTGAGAACTGTGTACCATGGGAATCCCAGTTGTAGTATATCTTCAATTTGCCTTAATTAGCTAACCCCAGCTATGAAATCCAACACCCTGCGCCCTGCTATGATTCAAGCCCCTCTTTTTTTGAACCCAATTCAAGCCCCAGCAGACTCAGTCAGACCCCCTAAAATACCACTAAAATCTTATTGATATCCCAGCAAAACCAGCACCATCCCAACAAAACTTGAGAAGCTCATAGAACCTCCAAATTCCAAAATCAATAAACTATAATAAACTATAATAAACTACTACCAATCTCATCCAATCTCCTTCCGTAAAATCGGAACATCAACAAGCCTTCCTTCACCCCAAAAGCCGTTGCGGCCTGACCGTGGCCATAGCACCGTGGCGACTCGCCACGGGCACGCTGCCAGGAGCGCCTTCGACAAATGCGCACTGCGCAGGGCCTCAGCAGCATTTTGTCATGGGGGAACCCCCCAGTCATCCAGGGCGTATTGGACCATGTTAGTATTGAAACCTATGGTTTTTTGGGGTGCTAACCATTTTAGGAAACCTCCAAAAAAGGTGACACATTTTCGATGAGAAAAATTGGGATTTCACCAACTCATGGGACAGAATTGGAACACATTCGGCATATAAAGGGAATGATGGGTTGCTTATGGGTTGCTTATCTATACTAATTATTATAAATATGAAATGATGGTATTTCATGGGATGATGCAGCCAGAATTTCGTGAGGGATATCGCTTAGTTGGATGTGAGGGATATACCCCAATTCTACGCTACATGTTTTATACTTAACCACTTAATATGTTATTGCTTAGTTGTGTATTGGGATTACAGTGGCAAAAAATGGTGGTTTCACCAAGCAAAAATTTAGGATTTCACCAAGAATCATGTGGATTTAATCGAAAGATCAGGGGAATGATGGAATCATGGGATATTATCCATCTGGGTAAATTATAATAATTCACTAACCTGAAATGTTCGGCTAGTTTGAGGATGATCCCCCTTACTGTTCTAACAATGATTCCAGTGAGGTCGCAGTGAGGTCGTTATAATATACCCAGATCCATCAATGGTACCATTTCATTGGGATAATGGTGCCCGACCAGCATGGGAAGATAGTGGGGATATGACAGAAAATATTGCCGGGGAACCGTCCTGAGAGTTACCCTCCAGTAAATGAACATAGACCCTGCAAACCATCTTAAGAATGTATCCAGAAATTCTTGGGGTACAATGGGACTATCATGGCAGCTTCCCAGCCATTGTATACTGGTTCCTTCCCAGTTCCCTCAATAGTTTCACTTCTGGTGATTGTGTATAAATTACCATGATTTCCAAAAATCTAATAGGTGGGCACCAAAAAGTAGTAAACATGGGGGAATGCTATTATCTGCAATTACGCCCCTATTGTGTAAGTCGGGCTCCTCATTCCCCATGATATCCCCTTTATGAGTATCAAACCCCAACCGATGGCCCAAAATGGTGACTCCGATAGATTTCCACCAAAAATAGACAAACTTTACCACGTCTACTGTTCGATGCTGAAAAACACTGGGCGCTAGGCTGCTTATCCATCTGTATCACCATGTGACTGTAGGTTGGGAAACCTTCCCTAATATCTATGCTCCTGAACCCTTCATTGCAGCCATGCACTGACAATTCTGTGTGTTAATCAAAAAACATGTGCCAACTCAAATCACTCGCACTGGTTCAACTGGTTCAGCCCTTCTGACTTTTTGACATTGGGTTTGTTTGATGAATTCCGCCACTTTGGCCCCGCACCGGCTACGGGTAGGCCAGCATTCAAAAAGGCAACATGGCGATCTTCTCCAAACATTTGAACTTTCGGATCGAGGCACTCCCCCATACCCAATGGATTTTCATCATTTCCCGCTTAAAATGTCCATTTAAGGTTAAATCCACTGCAGACACACCCAGTAGTCCCACTAAATCCTATGAAAATTGTGTTTTACCAGATCAAACTCCGCTAAACCCTTCTTGTGCTGATGATATCCGAATTCTTCTGTGTTTTTCCAACTTTTCACTCCCATTTTTCCCGTTGCAAGCTAGACTCCATGGTCACTTCCCACTGTTGCGCACGAGCCAACACGTCCAGCGCGACGCGGCCGCCAGCGCTTTCGTAAAGGCCGAGGGTGGCCATCCAACGGTTGCCATCCTACCACTTGGGGTGATTCATTGAAGCGTAACCATGGTGAATCTGAAAGAGACCTACCAAGACATATCACTTGGATTCACTTGGAATATGGAAAACTGTCCAAGCTGGCCATGGTAATTTTTTGATGGATCTATTCCTCCTTCAATGGATAGATATTCAGCCAAAACCTACCCAACGTTGAAGGATATTTGTTGGCCAACTAGCTCGGATTGTATGGAAGCACCAGCACCTTCCAAGGTAAATTTGGGGTCTCCCGTGGGGGGTCAAGAACCTTCTCAGGAGATGTTGCCCCCCTTCCAAGCCATTTATGCTGGAGGTTTAATAATCATATATACAATATCATGGGCATGTGCGGCTGCCAGCTTGCATTGGCGGAAGCACAACCGGCGTATGTATCCTTGCTGCCCATATTGAGCAGCTCCTGTTTGTGTTTTGCGACTTTTTGGGCCCATGGTCTGGGCGCCCGCCTTTCCGTAAAGCGCGCGTTGAACTGCGACAATGGACGTTGTTCATCAATGGTTTCTTGCGCTTGGTTGCCAAGATGGTGGTTTCACAATACGGGGACATGGTGTGGAAGGCTGTTTTGGTCCAGTTCGGTGGTTTAATTTCCAGGGCTAGACTCATAATACTCATTGCATCATGTCAAGGAAAGGCGCCCCATGTGCATAAATTCCGTGCATACAACGCTTCCTCCAACAAAACATTCTTGCAGCCTCCCCACCCTCCCCGTTGCATTTTACTTTGTACAGACCTCGACCCGAAGGAGTGGGCTTCTCCGTAGTTCATGTTGTCTCGTGCTTTGTGTTTGGCTCGCGGAGTCAACTTCACATGAGACCCGGTCCTGGAAACGAGTCCCTTATATACTTTCTACAGTGTGTACCCTCATAGTACTCAGCGATATGTTTATTTGTCGTTAAATCCGCATGTTAAGTGGGGTAGTCCACATTTTTGTTGGTTAAACAAATCACCTTTTTTTAACCACCATGTTTGTTGCTGAAAAACCACCATTTTTGGCAAAATCCTCAACTTGTGCGGGTGATTTTTGTCCACTTTTCACTACATCGCCATGTCAACTGGTGGTCAATTGGTCATCGCCCAAAGGCTTCTCCTCCAATGCCAAAATGGCTGTGCTAAGGGCAGCTGTATCCTGGGTCGACCAGCTGACCCAGGTTTCATGCGAGCTATCTGGAGCAACACTAGCTTTTGACTAATGATGCAAAACATATCTTTCACAGAAATAGCAAAGTTCATGGGATAGTATGGGTTAATATGGGATACATATGGGTTAATGTAGGGTTATATGGGGTGATATTTATGGGGATATAACCAACTTTTATACACTTCTTTATGGGGTATATGATCTGGGATAGCATATACTGTAAGATCCAACAACTATGGTTTATGGCATAGTAATTAGAAGCCATGGTGGATGTAGGGAAACCCACCAGATGGATAGTAGTTGCGATGGGATAATATTCACTATCCAAAAGGTGAGGTCAACATACCATGACTAAATTGACTTAAAACTTGGTTATCTGTTGCAGGATGGGGCCCCCAAGATAGCGTTCAGTTGGTTTTTAAGTGGCTATGGTAGATATAACTATAGATAATTATGGTTAATCATAATGGTTTATAAACCAACTTATAACTGGGGGGGCCCATCCTGTGGGTTTATGGGGAATATAGCTATAGTATTCATGGGGGTGGAAAAAACAACTTGCAAGTGGAGGGGCCTCACCTTGTAATACTGCTGACAGTTTCTAGTCATCATAACTCATCGTCATAGAAACAAGAAACTTCAACAACATGATAATGATTAATTAACAATGATAGCCTGATAGCAATTAATAATGATAACAACAAAACAATGTAGACGTATATATAATAATATATATACACGTATGTGTACGTAATTATATTTCTATACACATGTCATATATCTTTGTACATTGGTATATTGTGCCCCACCGGGGATAGAAGCGACCATGGCTATGCTGGGCTCAACCAAGGTCCTGTGGTGGCCAGGTTTTGATAAAGGGTACACCAAAAAAGATAGAACAGTACAATTCGGCTGAAATGCTGAGATTTTCACGACTTTTCTTTCTACAAAATTCTGACTTTTCTGACTGGGGGTTACTAACTATAATATTTTGAGATTCTTCAAAATCAGCATGGCTAGCTATTGGGTAGTGTGCCATATTCCAAGCAATCCCTAGGAATGGGGTAAACTTAATGACATAAACCATCACTCCTACCTTGCAAAAAAATGGGTGGGATTGAAACGCTCCCCAAATTAGAGGTTGATGACCTCGGGTTTACCACATTATATGTAGAACATAGAGTATATGATTGGAATCATTCTAGATGCATCATGTATCATGAGCAATAGATTTGATCGAACATTAGCGATAAGTATTGCTCATAAATGTTAAGTCATTGATGTGTAAACATGCAGAAGGCCAAAAGGATAGGAATGAACATTCCTACAAATGGTACATGACAGCCAAGGAAAACCAAAAAATGACATGCAACAATAGGATATGCAACCTTGCTAGAAGATCTAGGCGCGCATCTAATTTGGGTATTCCCCAATGATGTGGACCCGGTAGTGACGCTCAATGGACCGGTGGCTACGCAACGTCGCCCCTTGCTGCCTGGTAACGGGATTTCCTCATGGATTATGATAATCTCCAACTAATCTAAAGGGTAGGTTCATAATCCTTGAACTGATCATCAACCAATCATGATTCTTCAAGTATATATCCCCATATGTTTTATGATTACAGCCCCTGAAGAAAAAGATGGCTGAATATGGTTAAATCCCCATTAAACCACTAGACTATCCTCAACCAAAAGGTTTTAGTGAATGCAACCACTGCTCAAAATAGACCGGATTTGCTGCACAAAAAAAACATGAAAACTATTCCTGATAGATTACTCACGGGGACTTCCATTGGGAAAATAGAACATACCCCACTAATTTCCATGGGATTTCCATTTAGATTACCAGTGGGATTTCCATTGGGAAGATAGAACATCTATTCCATGACTATTCCATTAATAATCATCATTCCACTACCATCTTATTCCATGACATATTAATAATATTCAATAGTCATAATAATCACTATTTCCATGATATTCTGCTACCAATTCTACTAAATGTTCAATGATATTTCCATATTATATTCCATTAAGAATCACTATTTCCATGACATATTTCCATGAGATATTCCCCACCAGTAAATTAACATAGACCCTGGCAGTCATCGGGGTTGGAAGATTAGTTTCCATTAAAAATTGGTGATTTTCAGGGTCCAACTGTTTATTTACCCCTATTTGCCAACCCCTATTTGCCAGGGTCTATGTTAATGTACCAGAGGGTAATAATCAATATTCCATGACATATTTCCATATGATATTCCATTAATAATTACTATTTCCATGACTTATTTCCATGAGATATTGAGCAGACATATTTCCATCAATATTCCATCAATATTCCATGACATCTCCCACAAAATCATCATGGAAATCATGGTGAACTCCGTGAAATCTCCATGAAAATCCACCAAATTTTAGAGAAAGGTGAAACATCCCCATGAAAACCCCGATGAAATCACCATGGTTTCATGAAATATCATGCTTAAATCCCATGAAAATCCATCATTTTTCCAAGGCATTTTTCGACATATCTGACATCTCTCCATGGAAATCCATCATGTTGCCATATGTTTCATGGTGAAATCCCATGAAATCCACCATTTTCCATGCATTTTTCCAAGGCACCATGTCTTCCATTGCGCTCGCACGAGCTGCCAAGGCAGCCTGCCACTTCTTGGCTCTACGACAGGCCGACATGGCACTGGTGCGACCTGGGCCAGGTGGGATAAGAATTATGGGCATCACAGGATGCGGCCCCCAAGATAGCGTTCAGTTGGTTTATAAGTGGCTGAATTAACTATGGTTTATGGTAGATATAACTTATAACTATAGATAATTATGGTTAATGGGGTTTAAAAACCATCTTGAAAAATATGAATTCGTCAATGGGAAGGATCACATCCCATACATGAAATGGAAAAAAACCATGTTTGAAACCACCAACCAGTTTTAGTGGTTTGACTATGTTTTATGGTAGATACAACGAACTAGTATTCATGGGGTCTATAAACCAACTTAGAACTGGGGGGGCACCATCTTGTGGTTAAATGGGCATATCATTCGTAAAGAAATAACCAATAATTTAGTAAGTATTAAACATCAGTAATATGTATCATGTTTCATTATTGGTCATGATTACATATGAACCATTTATATAAACATATCATCATATCCGTTCATTTAAGATTAGTGATATGGTGTAAGATGGTGTAAGATGGTGTAAGATGGTGTAAGATGGTGTAAGATGGTGTAAGATGGTGTACGATGGTGTAAGATGGTGTAAGATGGTGTAAGTGGGCTACCTACTTATGACCTGCTTCATCACATGAAAGATGTCACAATAAGTTGGGGACTGAACAAAAACAAATGAGACTTCGACCGGAAATGATTCAGTCGACAAGTTGGAATGCGAATACGAAACCAGTGTTGTCAGGTTATCCACAAAATGGCAATTGTCAAAGGGAACATCATAATGATTAATGGTGGTGAAACAATGTCATAAACCATCCCCCGGTTATCACCATTTTTTTTAAAAATTATGTGTTTTGGTGTTGTTTCCTCCAAGGTTTAAAACAACCCAAAGAAGTACAAGGTGAGGCCCCCAAAGAAGCCAGCTAAGTTGACGCACATAACTTGGTTGAACGGAACGGTTTAATGGGGAATATCGCTATAGCTACTGGGCTTATAAATATTTTCTTAAAGCCAACTAGTCCTAGTTTTCAGCCTGTAGCTATAGAGAATCACGCTTTTTCTAGGTAGATCATTAAAATCACTGTTGTTTTGGGCCATGTTCCAACTCAAAACACCTGGTTGACCGTGCAAGCCTCACCTTTTACCCTCTGGTAATTTAACAGTTTGCTATCGAAAATCACAATTTTTCATGAGTAAATCATCAATTTCTATGGCAATTTTCAAAAGCAAACTGTTAGTTTACCAGAGGGTATTATGTATGGTATGGAATATCCAAAGGTATACCCCATGTAATCCATTAACCATCATTAACCATTATTAACTAATTATTATTAACTATTATCCCCATCATCCATACTGTATCCCCACAGGTTATATCCCATCCAAACTTAATGGAACGACTAGTATGTTTACCACAGGGTAAGTATAGTTATACTCTATCCCCATAGTTATACTATATCCCCATAGGCTATAGTTAATCTCAACCCTGGATTAATAAACCCCTGGGCTGTTTAATTGGGAGGGTACCATTTAAGTACGAGATGAATGACTATTGGAGGAGTACCCCCCTAATTGTCATAAACCATGCTTTAGCAAAATCCGGGGTTGACATTATACCATTAGTAAAGCATGAATATTCCATTAACCATAGTATAAACCATTAATATTCCATTATACCATTAGTATACCATTAGTATTAATCATAGGTATACTATATCCCCATAGGTTATATCCCATCCAAACTTAATGGAACGACTAGTATGTTTTCCACAGGGTAAGTATAGTTATACTCTATCCCCATAGTTATACGGTAATATATCCCCATAGGTTATAATTTAATTACACTATAAGCCATATTTTGTATAGGTAGCCATCCAAAGGCACCACAAGATCCGTGATCGATGGGGGCCTCGCCCAGACACTCATCAAGTGATCGCCTCGCCATCTGGACATCTCTTGCAACAGCGTCAGTGCCATCTGGCGCTGTTCAGCGTTCCGGTGACCACGAACGCTTGGCGGTTTGGCGGTTGAAAATGAGTGATGTTCCATAGTTATTTTGTATGTTTACCAGAGGGTATTATCAAATATTTGATCCTTGTCGTTCATCGAATATCTCATATCACGCCAGCAACAAAGATGGTCTTCAGATGTCTTAAGAATGTTGAAGCTGGTAACTAGTACATACAAAGCTACCCAATATACAAAGCATATATCCCAATATTGGTGACTACACTGAAAAATCTGACTAACTATATATGTGTGTATATGTGTAGTATAATATAATAATGTAATTTGATTATGTATAATATATATATATGCATACGTACGTACGTACATACATACTTGTGTTGCTGCCATTGTATTGGTAGGTTGCAGTAAGCTTTTACCCCTATCAAAATGCATTTTCATTATATAAATCATCCAGCTATTGGGGTACCCCCATGACTCTTGACGTTGAAGAGATCTTAACTTTTTTTGGCCGAACTGTCCAGCGGAGCAGGGTTCAAAATCCCTCTGTCATTCCATTATACTGGTTGGTTTATGGGGATTCCCCTATTGGATTATTAAATAACCCCCAACACATTGGGTAGTATAATCACTTATGATCATCAACCAAGCAGGGTTTTGAACACTGCTCACCTGTGTACAAAACTATTCAGTTGTTTTATTCTAGTTACCAGTATCTGCAATTACAAAACCAGTGCCATGTGGTTATATGTTTGTTTAGAATCCCAGCTAAGGATGCGTAGTTATAACGGCCCTATACCCAAGTTCACTGACAGTTATAAACTAACTTAGCAATCGACCTAGGGCATAAGCAGTCATTGGATGTAATACATATATATATAATTATATATGGTAAAATATGACAGACATTGGCCAACCCCTTGTTGAATCCCATATGGATAAAATGGCTACAGTAAACCCAACCAGTTGGGTAGTTAACATAGTTATCAACCAACTTAGCTGACTGCTGGATAAATCTCAACGACTCACTAGCCACAAATAGGCTTTTCTTTGCAATCATTGCCCTTGCTAAACATCATTCTACAAAGTGGCCCCAGTTATAAGTTGGCTTTGAACCAGCTTGAACTAGTTCGATATATCATGATATATCTACCCTCAGTCCTTCTTTGTTGGGAATCTTCCAGTTACACCAACTTTGCCATAATTATAGGGATTCCCCGTTCTTGGATTCTCATAGATTATCATTATCCCCAATATATTGGCTTGTATACCCTCTGGTAAACTAACATAGCTATTGAAATGCGATTTATAGTGGGTTTACCCATTAATAGCATGGTGATGTTCCAGTTCGCAAAGTGTTAGTTTATCAGAGGGTAACCTATCGACCAAGCAGGCTTTCGAACCATGGCCCGGCCTGCCATTCCTTGCCACGACCAAGTGCCCCAAGAAACAACGAGAAACTGATCTCGTTGGGCTCGAGGCGTCCTGAGGCTCTGGGCGGCCGCGAGTGCACAGGTGTGTACCCTTGAAATCAATGTGGTGAATCATCTAGTATATCACTGTCTAATGGGATATTCATGGGATATTAATGGGATTATATCTGGGATATCACTGACATTCATGGGATATTCATGGGTGATTTACTGGGATTTTATCGTGATTCAATGGGATCTTAATGGGAGATACCCGGTAATTTTTCACATAGCTATAGAAATTCAACATTTTTCATAGGTAAACCATCTATAAATGGGCCATTTTCAATAGCTATGTTAGTTTACCAGAGGGTAACTTGATATCTGGGATAGTGATATAACTTATGTTGACCATGAAACATCGGATGAAACATCACAGAGATTTTTGGACATAACCAAAATACACATGGGCACTATGTATAGCCCCGATGAGGATCTTACCACGCAGCATAGATTTTCTGGGGAAAAGTCGAGGTTTTTCCATACCTAAAACGTAGTTTGCTGGATCTGGAGGGTATATATGGGAGTTTCCAAGAAAAATATCTTCGCTCAAAAATCCAAAAAAAAACAGGGATGATTAACAAACGTGGGATGTAATTTTCCAAACGTAGGGATACCACCAACAATCATTTAGATGGAATCCAGTGCTATTTGTTACGAAGTGTTACGAAGTATGAAAGGGTGATATCACTAATATCCCACGCAAGAACTCTGGAAAGTGGGATATGTTATGATATGTATTGATATGTTACTACATAATTATGCAACTTAAAACAACTGTTTTTGGGGCAACCAACCAGCCACCGGCTCGTATCAATAGCCTGCAGATCGAACCTGGCTTCTCCTTCAGCAATCGAAGCTGGCAACAGAACAACAATTCTACCTACTTGGTGGCTCATCCCACTTAGCAAGTGGAAAAAACCCAGTTATAAATGGGATAAGTAGGGTTAATCCACTTATAACTGGGGTTATAACCCACTTACGAAGTGGGATGAGCCACCAAGTACCTAGATATGCTTTTCTGATTTGGACACAAACATATCAGGGATTTCCAGCCAGCCATTTTTGACTGTCGATGAAAACTGATGAAATGAAGTGGTTACCCATGGTTACCCTTTCCAAGCATCATCTTTTTGGGGCTGTAGTTCTGCAACCAAATAGATGATGCTTGGTGGTTGGAAAGGGTAACCACTTCATTTATTATCTATTTAGAAAAATATTTTACCGTTAGAAAAAGTCCCAACTCTCCCAACTGTGAGTTCTCACCGGTCAAGCCCAGAATCTCACAGACATTTGCTGCAAAGACTCCTGGCGCCATGGTTTTGTTGCTCGAGAAGTTTTCATGGTGAGGATGGTGATAACCCATGGAAAATTGCTTACAATGAGATCAAGGGAGATCATCATAGAATTGGATGGTAAAACCCATGGGTTTCCGGGCTTAAGATTTTCCCAACAAAACCAATCCATTGAGATCAACGTTCCAATATCACCCCCCATATTTTCACCATAGGTGTTTTACAAGATGGGGCCTGTTTCAGATGCCGCGTTAGCGCGATAAGTGGGTTGGTGAATGAATGTTTGTGGCTGATTTTTGCCTATGGTTTATGGATGTTTACGGTAGATATAAGTATAGATAATTATGGTATTCATGGGGTTTATATACCAACAAACAAAACTGGGGGGCCCCCATCCTGTAGACCCTGTAGACCATAGAATGTGGCTTCAAAACAAGGCCCAACAAAGGCCGCCGCAGGAAAAAGCACTTCTTTTTTACCACCTGACATTCCAAATTTTAGGGATATGATCAACTTGAATACCTGGATCATAATCATTTAGTTGCATTGAAAAAAACTAGAGGACATAGAGGTTTTAATGCAACAATCATCTGCAGATGGGGGATTTTCCATTGCCACATTTGATTGCCAGAGGGTACATTTCCCAGCTGGAGCCTGTATGGCTAGGGGATTTTCCCGCCACCTTTGAGTATCCAGTGAAAAAAATCCATGACAGGATGGGCCCCCCCAGTTTTGTTTGTTGGTTTATAAACCCCACGAATACCATAACTACCGGCTTATCTATAGTTATATCTACCATAAACATCCATAAACCATAGTTAATTCAGCCACTTATTCATTCACCAACCCACTTATCGCGCACGCGGCATCTGAAGGGGGACCGGCCCATCCTGAAATCTTCATTTCTTAGAGGCCAAACGTTCGCTGGAATGGAGACTTTGCTGCCAAAATTCGACCATGGGAGAAGCCACTGACCTTTATGGGCCTACGTAGGCAGTAGGGTTATTTTTACCACCTCCTTTTTGGGCATCAACCTCCAGCCACTTTACTTTCCATTTTGCTCCAATTCGCATGTTTCTTGGGTGAAATCCTCATTTGGTTGAATAATTCAAGCCATGGACAAATAAATTCAAAAAACTATCTCCCCTAGGCCCTTGGACCCATTAATAGGAATACATTCAAACCATTCAGATCCGTTTTTGGGTAAAACAATGCCATGTTTACCACCCATGACTGGGAATGGTTTATATATACCACCTATAGCAATGATGAGGACTGGGGGCTGGTTTATTGTTTATCTGGTTGGTGGTTGAGCCACCCCTCTGAAACATATCAGTCAAATGGGATTATTCTTCCCCAACTGAATGGAAAGTCATCAAATTCCATGGTTCCAAACCACCAACCAGTGTGTGATTTTCCCAATCCTAACCATCATTCCATTATTGTTTATCTTGGATTTGCTTAAGGGGTTCCCCAAAAATGAAAAATATTCACTATAGATTCCTCAAATGGTGGATTTTCCATGGGGAAAATAACAAATCCATGTTATTATTGTTTTTACGAGTACCCACATTAATCCAGTTTCACGGCCATGTCTTGAATCCCCCTCCAAGGTTCCAGTGCTCGTTGCCACTCAGCTGTCTCTTCACAGGCGCCCAGCCTTTTTGTCCAAAACCAAGGGTCTTTTTTGGCCAGACGAAATATAGTGGTTGATCGTGGTTAATAGATGTCAAGAGTGGGTAATGATGATCAATAGTGGTTTATAATGTTCAATAATTGTTTTTTAACCACATGGTAGTGCAAATAGTGGTGATAAGTCAAACCACATAATGGTTCATAGCAAGTATCTTAATGATTCATGATATCAATTCACATGATTCATAAGCCCAAGCCATAAACAACTACCATGACGGATAATAACATACAACCCATAAAACTGGTGATTCCGAGGATGGTCTAGAGCATCAGGTTTACAACACTATACTGGTTGGTGGTATACCAACCCCTCTGAAAAAATGATGGAGTTCGTCGGTTGGGATGATGAAATTCCCAACTGAATTGAAAAAATAATGTTCCAAACCACCAATTTCTCCAATTTCGCTGGCGCACAGGTTTGGTCATCGAAACCAGTGCTTTTCACTGCTCAACGCTATGACAATGGAAACCTATCGTCTTTGCATGGAACCGGCAAGTGGTCTAGCTCCTTAGTCTGTCGTCTGAAGGGCCGGGCAGAAAAGGATAAGAACCATCGGTCGACAGCAAGGACTCTTTCTGAAGGCCATGGCACCGCCACACAACTAGAGTGCATGGCAATCATCTCACTTTGCGGTCTTACATAGGTAGAAGCTATTCGCACTCCAGCATGCCGCAAAACTTCACGTAAAACTTTCGCAAAAGATCTGGCTCTCCGTTTGAAACCAATCCCAAGCAAGCTGTGATGAGGAATCAATGAAGCATCTTTCCACCCACCAATGTTAAGTGGGCCAGCATCTCCAGTAGAAAGCGCAAAATCAACAAATAGTTGGGCATATGATATCCATATCATGGGAGCATGAGATTGGTCCAACGCTGCCCAGAACCAGTCAACCATAGTCTGGACCATCACAGGTCCATACCATCGCACTGCTCCAGCAGGAAGAGTTTCAAGAACCGGCAAGGGGGTCCAAGCATGAGCACAAGGCACCGACTCAGGAACATGGTCCTCCCTAAGTTCATCAGGCTTTCCACCTTGCAGTACCTGTTTACTGATGGCGAGCAACACCTGTTGGATTTGCGAATTCCATCCATCAATCTTAACGCATGCTTTGACATGTCTTTGCAAAAGTTCCCAAAAACCAGAAGGACGTCCCTCTTGAGCTTGAGAAGCAGCATGATCAGCAAACTGATTGTGAAGAAAACACCATTCTTCTAGTGGAGACGCTGCCTCAGTCAGGCAACGGTGAGCAGCAACTTTTGTACATTGCACTTCGACAGGGGTACCACGCAGATCATCCTGTATGAGCAGCCATAAGTCAGCATTGGGAGAGTTAATCTTCAGGTTGGCTCCCCCAATCACTCTGCGCAATCTACGGATCACTGACAGGCAGTCAGACCAAATCATGACTTTCAACTGAAAACGTGCTGCAAGACGAATAACCCGATGCACTGCAAAAAGCTCAGCTCTCACCGATGTTTGCCGCAAACCTGGCAAGGGACCACATTCAACAACCTGAGATGGAATCACCATGGCGGGGTCAGCAGTCACAATGGCATAGGAAGCAAACCTGGCATCAGGATAGGCAGGATTACAGCAACTACCATCAGTGAATACATGAAGAGTGTCTCCCACAAATTCTGGCACCGAAGGCTGCGCATGGCACTGCACACTCTGAAGATACGAATACCATTCCAAGCAAGTAGTAGGACGCATAGCCCACCCATAGCTACACACGCATTCCGGCAGGTTGGGAAGGGCATCCCAAAGATCTTGGGTCACAGCAGCTCTGCATGTCACAAAGGCATCACATTGCCAAAATCTATGGAACCTGGAATCAGAGCAATGGCAGTAGTCACACACATCAGACTCACTCTCTTGGCAATAGTGTTTGCCATCCTGTGTAATGTGCGTGCCATTCAACAACTTACGGTAGGCTGCTTTATCAGCTGTGGACAGCGATTTCAACCATTGTCTTGTGCGACCGGGGTCAACCCATGCTAAATCATGAAGGCCTGGCCTATGTTCAACCTGTGCAGCAACAACTTTAAGCCAGGACCATTCCATTCGCCACCTCAACTCTTCAATGCCAAGATCAAACAACGAGAAGCATCCAAAATCGTCAACCAGGCAGGTGGGACTTTTAACATGCCATCCTAAGATCTGCAGCCTCATCAACAAGGTGGCAGAGATCCCATTGTTTTGAACTCCCTCTACATCATGAACCAGTGCACTCAGAGCATTTCCTACCACCTCTGCAAGGCCGCAATCTCGAACTAATCGCACTGTTTGCAAAATGGTCCAAAAAAGGGGATCTGTGGGTGGCTGTTCAATAAGACCCAAATGCACCATAGCATTACACCCCGAGCCGGTGGCGTTCAATCCTTTCATTGCAGAAGCACGTAAATCAGCAAAGGTTTGGTTGGCAATAGATGTGGCCGCAATTGCATGCAATCCCCTGGGCCATGCAGCAGTTCGGATGGCACGCACTTTAAGTTCGTACGGGGAAGCTGAAAGCTTGAGTCTGTTCCACAGGCCAGTCATGGATTCAATTCGCTTCATTTGTGTAGCATTGGTGTGCTTCCGAGAAAATTGAACATGGGCTCCCAACACCCGACAGCTGTTCTGGACTTTGAACCCATTGGCTTTCAGAATCTTCCTACCTTCACCAGTGACAGACCATGCAAAGGTCTTATCGGCATCTAGCAGCATGTCCAGTGCATCAGTGAACCTTGTCAAGCACTGCTGTATACCATTCAACATGGCCGGAGATGTGGTAATTATAGTCCAATCATCCACATAGGACACAGGCTGACAGAGCGGGAAGAAATGCACATGCCAGGCATGAAAGAGTATATCAATAATCAACATTCCAAGGCATGAAAGTCCATCCCCTTCTGGCAAACCAGTAGAACTGTAAAGTGTGCGAGTAAGGTTAGGGCCAATTTGGAACCGCCTGCCGACTTTCACCAAGGCTCCAGCCCATGCAGTTAGCAAAGTCATGGGCAAACCAAGGATTGCTGCAGCTTCAAAAACAACTAATCTGGGGATATGATTAAATGCTTTTTGGAGGTCAGCAATCAGGCCAGTGAGCGCAATACCCTGAGAAACAGAGGACTCTACCGCCCAGAGAAGCTGGCTCCACACCTGTCCCGCAAATCTAGCCGGTCGACAGCCATACAATGTGTCAGGCAAATGTTGGTCCAGAGCACGGATTGCTCGCTGAGCATGATAAGAGCTCCACACTCGGTATAACATACCTAGGATAGTTATGGGGCGGTAGTCCACAACTGATCTCGGATTGTCAGTCTTGGCTAGGCAAACCACCTTCCCCTGAAGTAGCTGAGCCGGCCACTCACCTGAGAGTTCAGCCTCATGAAACATATCACAAAAGGCCTGATGAACAACAGGAGGCATATGTTGCAGATCCTCAACTGTAACCCCATCCAATCCTCCAGCAGATCTCCGCCGTTTGTGAGCAACTATTTGAGCCACTCCAGCTGCATCCAGTGAGGGCCATTGCATTCTCACTGGCTTCAAACATTGCTTGGCAAATTGCAAAATGGTGTGCCACCTTTCTGGAGGAACATCTTTGTGTCTGTCCCATCGTGCTTTCCATGACGCAACAAAAGCCTCTTCCAGGTCCGCCTTGGTCCCGGTGCAACGCAACTGTGAAACCAACTGCCCAGGTTCAATCTTGTCTGTAGAGTCAAGCCATAAGCAATCATCCTCAGCATGTACAATCTGAAACTGCCTACCTTGACACATGATGGTGTCCTTGGGGTCCCAGCACTGCGGTGGATCAACCACAACTGAGAAATCATCATCCCGAACTTCTGTAACCGTGGACTGGAGCGGTTGCAGGAGGTAGTCAACTCCATTGGCTGGGCTACTTTTCAAGTCACGGAAAATCATGTTGGGTTGTTGGGCCCTACGCATACGAGCATATTGCAGAGATGTAGCTTTCAAAAGTTTTTCAAGCTCTCGAACATTCATGACCATCGATTCAAAAATTGTAACTGCAGTGGCATGTGCAGGGGGAAACCATGGCAACTGCATAGGAGCACCATGAACTTTGTTTGAGCATGTAATCCACCAACAGCCAAAGCCACCATCAAAACCCTTGGCCCTGACAATGGATCCCCATACCAAAGTGGAATGAGCAGATGGCGGAGCATCAGCATGCCGGCTTCTACAAAAGGCTTGCAGCCTACGCACTTGTCTGACCCACTGGGCATATCGAACTGATGATCCATGAAAATGTGGTTGAAATTCACCATGTCGACCAACCTTGATAGGAGCAATCTGACCAGGCTTGATGGCTTTAGTGGCCACCGTTTGAGCACGACCAAAAGCATGTTTAGAGACCGAAAACGGCAAACTCCGACTAGCATGATCCTCAATAGAGGCCCAAAGTTGCGAGTACTTTGCGTCAACATCACCAGTCATATTCAACCACAAATCCTCAGGCAAGTCTCAACTGGAAGGCCATGGAAAAGGTTTCGGTGTGAACCAAATGTCTCTAGGCACTGAATGTTTCAACCTCTGAAAGTGACCTTGAACCACCGAATGGTCGGGCCAGAGATCGTCAATCACAGAAACATGTTGAAGCAAAAGTTGAAGTTCAGGGGAAACATAGCAGAAATCCTTTCTTGTCTTGAATTTGCAGGTCATTCTGGGCAGAATTCCCCACCTTTCGGCAGCAAGATCTTGCAGATCCTTGAATCCTAACTGAGCCAAAGCATCAAAAGCAGGTAATTCATGTTGACCCACATTAAAATCCCCAGCGATAAAACGCGGCCCTTTGGAGAGATATCCCACAGAGGAGATGGCTGCTTGGAGAAGAGCTTCGGTATTTTGCAATCTCTGAGGATAATGTTTACTGTCAGGTTCACCATAAATAACGCTGCCAGTCAGCCAGACATCATCAACCAAGGTGGTCACCATCATGATCCTTGAAGATTTGGAAATCGCATCAGGCCAATCCTGAGGGACATGTCGAATTGGAGAGCGGGCCAAAACACCCACTCCCTTCCAGGAACCTGTATTGTCTTTAGAAACCGGAACAGGAAAGCCTCCAAGCATCGGAGCAAAGGGAGACTGAGCAAATTTCATACCAGCATTGAAGGATTTCAACTCCTTGGAACATAAATGAGTCTCACTGAACGCCCACAAATCCCCATAGGCCATTTGAGACGCCACAAAAGGAGCTTTGTTCCGCAAACCAGAAGGGTTTGCAATACCCAAAATAAAGGTCGAATCATCAGGGCCAGGGTTGGAAGCTTCCCCTATCCTAACGACTGGCAGGATGATCAGCAGCATCAAAATACGAGACCTCAAAATCTGAACACTTGCAGTTCGCACTGATGTTGCAAAACCCCAAAAATTCAAAGTTGGGCAACGGCCAGCAAAATACATCCCAGCAGAACAAATCAGTTGCAGATAGTGAACCAGGATGACGAAAAACTGGCCAAGCCCCCCCCATCATTCACCATCCTCCCTCGGCCGCTTTGCCAGCATCCCTCGGATATGGGTAAGCTGATTCTCAAACATGGCCTGAATGCTCTGATTTTGAGACTCAATCTGACCCTGGAGCTGGTTGGATTGCGCAGAAATCTGCGACTGAAGGGAGGCTGTGCTCTGAGCCTGCTGGGCCGAGAGCTCTTGAACCTGACCATCCATTCGTACCTGTTTTTGCATCAATTGTTGCACTTGATCTTCCAGAAAGCAAATCCGATCGGGGACATCATCCTGTTCCATCGGCTGAGGCAGCTTGGCCATAATAGATGCCTGGATTCGAGACTCAATCTGCTGAACACTTTCAGCTGCAGTGGGAACTGGTCTGGCCGCAGTGACAGGTTGAAACTTCATCCATGGATCCTGCTTTGCCCAGGGGTCCTCTTCCTTGGAACTACCACCACAGAGAGCTAACGTTGCAGCGGACGCAATCGGGTGCGGCACATCATGGCGATCAACAGCATCAGTAGGTTTCTGTTTGGTAATAAGGATTTCCCCTTGACTAGTATGGACAATTGAACTGGGCGGATCTTCAATGGCTTGGACAATCCACATGGCTCCTCGACCTGGTTGAGGAGTGGCCGGCTGGAGTGGCTTGCACTGCCATTTCACATGCTTCATGGCTCGGTTGATGCTCTGGCGATCCAACCCAAACGGAAAGGGACCCACCAAGTAATTGGTTCTTTCACCTTGTGGCAAGAACAAGGAATCTGGTCGGACTGCTTGATGGACTTCCTGTGCCTGTGCAGCAGCCACTCGTAGTCCACGGCGATCACTGACACGAGCCAACCCTACAACTGCAGGATTGGTTTGCTTGAGGTGTGCAAGTTCCTGAAAAGACATCTTGCCTGTCCATATGACCATGTAGTCTTGGAGCACACGTTGTCCATCAGCTGTTCGCGGTTCAACATAAGCTCCTGCACTGCCACTTCGATTCAACACCTTCTCCAACAGGCATGCTGGCAAACGAATGGACACACAGAACATGTCAGCCTTGGCTGGCTCAACAGGCTTAAATCCAAACTTCACAAACTGCCTTCTCCAAAGGTCCAGGATAGGCTCCCGGATGGGAAGCTCTTCTTCATTGTGCCATGCTGAGCATTGGCACCCCGTAGTCATACATCGCTTGAGCTCAGGAAAGAGAGCAACCACAAATCGAACGGGAGCTTTGACCAAAATGTTCCAGTCATCAATTTCATCTCTGAAAACTGATACCCTGATGGTACGGACTTCTGGTGAATCAAGTGCGACCAAATCATTCCCAGCAAACTTCTCAACGAACTTGGCTCCAATCTGAACAAGTGTCGCTTCAGCTAAAACCGGTTCATTGTCCAAGAGGCATCGACAAGGGACAGTAACACGGGACTGCGCAAGCATGGACTGCAGCTTGAAATCAGCCCGATGAAACACCACCAGAGCTAAGGGCTCTTGAGAGACAATCGCCCCTGCCTTCAAATAAGGTTCTGCATCTTGGGCTGTCATCAAGACAAAGCCTGAACTCAAGGGTCCAATCTGTTGCATGGTGAGTTGGGGCAGGGCCACCTTTTGACATCGAAATGTGCCTTCCAAAACCACTAGGCGACTGGGATCAAGGTCCACAGGAGCAGGAATCCCAGGAATCTTGGGCCCACGCTGGTTTTTCTTACCAACCGTTTTCCCCCGATTGCTGGCAATACTGGCTTCAAGTTCAGATGGTAGCACAAGCTTGAAACTGACATTTGTGGCTAAGGCTTTGAGGTGACGCCAAACCTGTTTCTGCTGCAGAGCTTGTTGAAGCTGCTCACTGCCAATAGCTTTGATAGCCTGCGAAGCACGTTGTTCCGCAAGGTTGGTTGGGACTCCATGGTTACACAGTTCTTCTGACAAGGACTTTAGAAGAGCCCCAGTTCCACCAGAACCCCAAATCACCGGACAGAAACACGTCCTGCGCTCATACATGGCCTGAACAAATGAGGCCCTCATGTTCACCCGCATGGTATCCAACTCATCAAGGTCTTCAGGCAAGGCAACCCCCAGAAGGACATGGGCGAGAAAGGCTAAGGCATGCGCTCCACACATAGTATGAGAAGGAAGGCCATTCGGAATCCTATGAATCACCACTTCTTCAAATCCAAGATGGAGACCCAGCCAACGAAGCTTGCCATCAAAAATGTCATAATCAACCACATCATCAAATGTATGCACGACAAGAATCATACCACCAGGTACACACCACAGGGGCAGCCAATGATCCCCTTCTAGGACCACCGCAACAATCTGCTGAGCCTGTTCCTTGAACTTTGGGAAACCTTGACACCATTTCTCTGTGAGTATGTGACCAACTTCATCCCAGTTCATGAAATTGAGACTTTCAAATCCTAAGACAAGCGGAAGGAGTTCATGGTCAACCAAAATTCGAGATTCTCTCTGTTTCAGAAGGGAAGTCAGATGGAACCTGATTTCATCATCTCCCATCTCTTTTCCATGTTGAGCAAACAATTCAATTCTCGCTTCGGTTGCAATGCATGAATGGGAAGCAGGAGGCAACATAGGCAGTGCTGCTGCTGGTAATGCAAGAGAACTGGAGGCTGCAGCATCACCAGTGCAATTCTCGTCATCAGAATGCCATTCCTTTTCAGTATCTTCATCACTGTCCCCCGATGCCCAGACCCAGGGTCGACTGACAAGGGTTTCGAGCAAGAGGGCCTGTCTGAAACGTTCACGGAGAAAGCTATGAACTTGCCAAACCTGAGCATATGCGGTAGAAATGGGCGTGCCAAGTAGCTTATGCCTCAGGAAATCAATAGCACTGGCTCCACATGCAGAATAACACACAAAGTTGGGAATCTCATGATGAAACCGAATCCCTCCAAAGCCAAAGGCGGTGGCAATGTCAACTAATATGTTGACAAGTCGAGCAGGTATCTGAAGCTGCTTGTGACTCAGCATGATGGTAACATGATCACCTTCAGGAAGAAACAACACTGGAAACCAATGATGATCCCACTTGAAAACTCCAAACACCTTGCTTTGCGTGATCCACACATCATGTTGTGTCAGGGCCCATTGAGTACACGTCATGGATCTCTCATCAAACCAAGAAGAAAATCGAAGTGGATCAATGACTACAGGTCTTTGAAGATCACCATCAATCATACCACCTGCACTGCAAACCGCTGCCAATTCATGCAAATGAAACCTCAATTCATCATCCGCCCAAATGCCAAACTGTCGGACAAGCAAAGCAATTCTGTCATGGACAGAGATGAGCTGTGACCTCAACTCACCCAGTCTGGTCAAACTGGCAATGATTGGGGGATCCAAGTTCCTCATACGTTGGCAATCCATGTGGACCAGAACTGATACTTGTACCGAATCAGAGGCTTCAGGCATGGTGTCATGTGGATCAGGAAAACTGTTCACCGGGGACATGTGCAAATCTCCTACCCTCATGGCGGCTAGAGTCGGATGGAATGTCACCTCATCAGAAACAGCAGTTCGAGTCTCCCTGGTCAGAGACTCAATCACTGCACAAGCAGGTGTGGTGGGCATTCTAGGGAGTAGCCCACATTCCCCTGAAGAAACTGCAGGGCAACCCCTTTCATCATCATCTACGTCACCATTCCCCCAAATCCACGGTCGTTGAGCAGTACCTGTTTGGCCTAGTGCAGCTTGAAATCTCTTTCTAAGCATGGAGTGAACCATATCCACTTCACTGGCAACAATGGGAAGCATGGTTCCATGGAGAGCACCATGAAGAAAATGAATCGCCATAGCACCACATTTGGTTGACACTGGAAAAAGTCTCTGTTGTCTACTGATCAATACTGAATTGAAACCAAGAGCTTTCCCCATATATTCAAGGACTTGATTAAACCTGTCATGGCTCACACTGGGAGAATCCCACGTGAACACGTTCGCATGAGCACCACAAGGGACAAATTGGAACGGGATCCAGTGCGATTCCAGCCTACCAACCCCAATCACTTGAATGCCAAACTGTCGAATTTCAGGGTGATCTTTGGCCCAAATGTCAATGGGAAAACCGCACCCACAGATCCAGGCGCTCATAAGCAAAGGGTCAAGCAGACAAATTCTGGCTTTGCCGGACTCAATGACCGTGGGAAGCCTACAAAACTGATCAGCCAGCAGCTGCAGGTGAAATGCTATCTCATCATCAGCCCAGAGTCCATGCTGAGCTTCAAGAAGTTGAAGCCTTTCATTGGGTGTGATCACTTGACTACGCAACGCAAGTAGCTTGGCAGGATCCCCAACACATGGGACCGACAACTTCAGAAACTGCTGATGTGACAATCCAAACAAAGCTTGGATGGATCCCCACAAAGATGGAGCAGACAATGTTCGAAGGTTAACATCCGAATCTTCACTCTCTGCTTTGCAAGGAACTGTCCAGATCGCAGTAGGTGAAACCAAGCCTTCAGAGGTTTTGACACCGAGATCAACGGTCTTGATGACATCTTCTATCTGATCCCCAGGGAAATGCAAAGACTTGTCCAAAACCACACCATGAGATTCACTCTTCGGCAAACAAACAGGGGGACCGGGTGCCTGAGGAGAATCACTAACACCGCAAGCTGGCTCCATCGAAACATCTCGCAAAGTACTGGCAAGATCTCCACAATCATCCCCAGACTTCTTGGAAGCCCCGGCAAAAAGTTCACCCTCATCAGTTTTGGACAAGAAAACTTGAATGCATTGACCCGGTTCAATCTGCTGATTAAATGGGAGAAAATGCCCTTGGTCATTGGAAATAAGTTGAACCTGTAATGGTCCCGTAAGCTGAGCATGAGCAGTGAGCACATCAGCTACAGTAGACCCTGCTTGAAATCCAAACTTGACCGTACTACCATCAATGTCAATCAGCGTCACAATGGACACATCAACAGAGAGGCGCAAATCACATTTAGGGTCAGCAATAGGTTGGTCAAACCATGGCGTTTCAGAAACGTCACATTCATGAGGCTCAGTTGGGTCAGAAGGCCCTGAGCTGCAAATGATGTAATCAAGCACCGCCGCAATGGAAATCATGTCTCCTTTCAAGTCAGGCCAATGACTCACTTGCATCAGTTGAGTAATGGGCACTTCTTTGTAGTCTTTCCAAAACCCTACAAGCTCTCTGAGTTTACTGTCAGGAACAACAGTGTCATTGCATGGCCACATCGCAAAACATTTCATGAGAAGCCAGGAACGAAAGGCAACCAATTGTGATTCAGGCGAATAGAGACTGGAACCTGACCGGAGCATGGACAATTTGGAGACCACAAAACTAAGGACCCAGGCAGCCTGCAAGGGGCTCGCAATTTGACCTACTCCAGACAGGGATAACCTTACATTAAGGCCGAGGTCAATAGTACAGTCCATGCCATTGAGTGCAAGTGCTTCATTCGGGTGCAAATGTCTGAGACACGGCTGTGGACCATGGTCATTCTGCACATGAATCAGGAGTCCAAACAAACCTTTCTCTTGCAGACGCTTCTCTGACAAAGCAAAGCCCCGGCATCAACAGGGACAAGGCCTAAGCTGAGAACCCCAAGCATGAAGTGCCGTGGGCGCTACACCTTCTGAGGAAAGCAAGAATCCAGGATACCTACCATCATCTGCTCCAAATGCAGCTCGCTCTGCATCATCCAATGTCAGGGCTAACTCATCTCTTGGGTCCCATTTGGCAATGTATGGAATAAGACATTTCACGGCAGGAAGATTGGCTATAGGGGTCCAACTCTTTAGTCCAACACCTCCAATAGACGGGTCTGTGAGAAGCCACCATGTTCGTGATCGCCTGCATGGCCAAACTTCATGAAGGTGCAGGTCAACTTGCTCCTTTTTGAAACCGGTCAGTGAGGTGAACCGATCAATGCACTGAGCTACAAACTTGTCACTACCGGCCGGAGTGACACACTCAAGCAACACAACTTTGGATTGCAAGTAGTATGCAGCTTTCAGGGATTTGGGCAAAGAGGCAGCCCGAGGGTCCTGACCACTTTTCCTATCACCGAGCACACTGAAAGGCTGGCAGCTAAACCCTGCCGCAAAAATTTTGGCCCCATCAGCTTTTCTCCACACTTCTGAAATTACTGAGACATCACCAATATCCCCGGTAACAATTTCAGCTTCAGAATGCAAAGAGTGAAGATTGGACATGAGGACGTTGGAGTCGACCGCAACCGTAGTCACCACACCCACTGCTTGAGCTCCATGCGAGATCCCTCCTATCCCCGAACAACAGTCAATCATCTTCTGCATATCCACCCAGTTAGGAACTGCATGAGTAAGAACCCTGGTCTGAGAACATGCACGAACCAAAGGAACCGGAAATTGCTTCACAACCTCCACATCGCACAAAGTGTATCGTGCAAAGCCAGCTGGGAGCAACCCAGCAAAGAAGCAAATGGCCCCTGAGTGAACCACTCTCAGCTGATGGGAATCATGTGAGGAATCCACCACAACAGGTTCAACCAATAACGTAATCATCTGTCCATTATCAGTTTCAGAAAAGTCCATGGGGAAAGATTCGCATGCCATGGCAAACACGAGGGACAACAACGGCTCAAGGTTTAGAAAGTCCAGCCGCACCGCTGGGAGGCAACTTGAGCATCACGGCTGTTCCAAACCACCAACCAGAAGGTATATCCCATTAATATCCCATTAAATCACTATAAAATCCCATTGAATCACTATAAATCCCATGAAAAACCACTATAAAATGTGGCTCAGACATGGGGTGTCCCCTGTTTTCAGACATTTCCCGAGCTTTACAGTTGGTGGAATGTACTAGATCGGCGGCCATCATTTTCCACCATGGATTGCAATGGATTTTAATACGTTACCATAGATTTACCATGGATTTCTCCGATGGATTTCAAGACTTTACATCAGTTTATCCATTTATCATAGATTTATCATAGATTTACCATGGATTACCGGAGAATTGTCTATCAAACTCACAGACAATTTACCATGGATTTCCAGCCGGATGGTTGTGAACAACGGATGGTCTTCATTCAGCAGTTGTGAAGCGGGGTTGACCCATAACACAAACATTAACGCGTCTCACGTTGATTTTCAAATCCCTCTTTCCGGCCAACATTTTAAAATGCTGGATCGAAATTCCAGCTGGTTGGTGGTTAAAAGACAATCTTGAAAAATGATGAAGTTCGTCAATGGGAAGGATGACAACCCATATATTATGGAACAGAAAAGCCATGTTCCAAACCACCAGCCAGAGTCTTTTTAGGCGCTCTGTGCCTCCAAGAAACAAGTTGTTGAAACTTACCACATTTGGCTGTAAGGCCTCCTGCGTCATCATTGATCCGGCAGCTGAGGACAACTTGCATTCATTATCATTCGGTTATATCCTAATTAAACTAGCCATCGCCAATACCAGAGGTTTTGAAAACAGTGCTTGCTTGGGGAATCTGCTGTTAAACTTTTTTTCCCCCATAAGCGCATGTCATGATCAGAACTGGTCTATGAAGCCCACCTGAGCAATCAAATGTAGGCCTATATTGGAGGTTTCCATAATGGGGGATTCCCAATAGCTGGCTGGTTTATAATATAAATCCTACTGAAATGGATGATTTGGGGGTATACCGTATACCACATGGATTGGAAACCCCCATTGAGAGCTGTCAAGAGGTTTGATTATGATCTGAGTTCCAACAATCAACCGATTGGATTTTTAGAAAAAGAAACCATCAAATCTGAGTGAATTATAATCTGGTTGGTGGTTGAGCCACTCCTCTGAAAAATATGAGTTCGTCAGTTGGGCTTACTATTCCCAACTGAATGGAAAGTCATAAAATTCCATGGTTCCAAACCACCAACCAGATACTATTTCGCTATATTTTGCTCACCTGAAATAGTTCGGCCATTTTGGGATGATTCCTCTTGTTAACCATGGTTCCAGGCTTCGGGAGAACAGTGAGCTTGTTATAATTTACCCAGATCTGGGGGTGCCATCTGCATTTCAGATTCCCTACTTGGGGGCTTGGGGGTGCATCCTAGTAAGCGCGCCATGCCTATATATATATATATGTATGTTATATATATATGGAATGTCTCCATTTGTATATATCGTATAATTACAATTTAAGTATGGGTTATCTAAACCACTTACCCTCCCGTAATCAAACATGGCTGGGAGATTTTCATGCCCAGTCCAGTCCTCATCCATCTGCTGCAGCTTCGCAAGTCCCAAGAACCAGTTGGAGCTAATTTTGCACGCTGCCTAGGCGTCCGGCTCGTCCTATTGGTGAGATATATCCATTGCCAATCTTAGATACCCTGCAAAAAATGACAAATTCTTTGCTGGTTACTAGATATTCCCATTAATACCAAAAGACTAAAGGATTAAAGTATCCATGTAAGATTGACCTAGTATCACTGGTTCAAGGGGAAACTTGAGCTTACCTCAGTGGGTGGTCTCCCAGAAAAAAACATCATCGGGTCTGCGCGATGATAAGCCCCACAACAAGCTTGTTTTGGGGTACTTAGGGGCGCACACGCTTGGACCCAAGGAAAAAGACTTGAAAGTTTGGGCATCGGCTGAGGAAGTAAGGGAAAGCATGGTTTTATCACTGAATGCGCAGCCATTATAGTTGCCTTAAACCACTTTTTTACACTCAATTGTGCTGATGTGTCTTAGGACACAGCAACATTTATGGTAAAATTCTGTACCAGATTTGCTCCCCATTGAGCTATTGGGATCCACGGAGACCAGTTGGGACAACCCCTCTGGTGTATCATCACTGTTCCTATTGAAATTGACATTTTTTTGGGCCCAACCCCCCGATAGCAAAAGCCCACCATCTGTTCTTTCATTCCGAACTTGTGAGCGTTGCTCAAAGCATGGTAAGCATGGCCAACCCCGGATCTTGGCTGAAATTTGACACCCAAAACCTCTCCAAAAAAAGGCCTTTGAAGAAAAACCTCCGGCTACTGGGGGGTGCATGAGATGTTATGAGTGGTTATATACCAATAATTGTAATGGCTTCTATTCCAACTTATGGAGGTTGGTTCCAGAGTTGTACCCATTAACAACCCTCAACTGCACTCCTGATCGTATCACGTCGTGACGTTGTTGAGGCCGTCACCGAACATCGGTAAACCGTCATAATCCTATATTGGGGCTAGTGTATTCCAGTTCATGGCATAATTATATAATTGACCATGATTAAATCATTCTTATCCCACTATGATCCTATATCAAACCATATCTGGTTGGTGGTATACCTACCCCTCTGAAACATGAGTTCGTCAGTTGGGATGATTATTCCCAAGATATGGAAAGTCATAAAATTCCATGGTTCCAAACCACCAACCAGTTATAGATGATTTTCCCAGCTATAAACCTTCATTTACAGGGGAATAATCATCCCATAACCAGTAACCAGTAATCCGGATTATCCGATCAAAATCCCATTCAGGCACCGGCTGGATCCCAGAAATTCAGTGGTTAAAACGCTTTTGGTCACCTCACGGTCCATTCCCAGGCACCAAGAGGTTGTTAAAGCAGATCCTGTTTGGCACCTCCTGTGTGACGTGAACGGTGATGTTCACTGGGTAGCATATGACACTTTGCTACTGAAAATGGTCCATCTATGGTTTATGGTGACTTAACCATCTTGAAAAATATTAGTTCGTCAATGGGAAGGATTATCCCATATATTATGGAAAATAAAATTCATGTTTGAAACCACCAACCAGTTGTTGATTTACCCATGAATAGCATGGTGATTTTCCATCGTTTTTTGTACGTTTACCCCATAAACTGTTCGTTGATTTATCCAGGGTGATTGTCCAGTTCGCAAACTGTCAAGGTTTACCAGAGGGTAAATGGGGATCTGGTTGGTGGTATACCTACCCCTCTGAAAAATATTAGTCAAATGGGATTATTGTTCCCAATATTTGGACAAATAATCCAAATGTTCCAAACCACCAACCAGGGATGGGTCAAAACCATGTTTTTTTTTCGAGAAAAACCATCCATTTTTCGCAAACTATTTTAAGGTACCATCCGGGTACCAGATTTTTTTTGACCCACAACCACATGGAGGTTTCCGTTTTGTCATGGGGGTACCCCTAGTTCTCATCCAGCGATGATTTTCGGATTTTCGGATTAACCATCCGAGCTATTAGGTTATATTGGTGCACCCCCATCTATTTGGAAATCCATAAATGTGACTGGAGAGTGGTTGTTCACTTTGGTGGCTGCTTTTCGATGATGGAGGAAAACTGTAATCATATCCCATGTGAAAAGTGCTCCAAACCCTGTCATTCTTCATTCTGCTTGATTCATTGGACTTCCCATGATGATCATAGTGGATGATGATGATCTCCAATATATCAACCAACTATCATTAAAGATAACAAAAGCAGTTATACATCTATATATCCCCACGTTTTTTGATGGTTAAGAACCCTATAAATGATGATTGACCCCTCATTCATCAACCATTCAGCTGACGTTTCTATCATGCCTCCAGCGTCGTCATGCCATCCATTACTTGGAGGGATAGGCTCCACCTGAAAAAGAATGGGGAGAGATCAGAAAGGCTGAAATTGTTGCCAGAAATAAACTACTGGTTGGTGGTTTTAACAATCTTGAAAAATATTAGTTAATGGGAAGGATGACAACCCATATATTGTGGAAAAATAAAACATGCTCCAAAGCACCAACTAGGAAATATATTCCAACTGGTATACCTACCCCTCTGAAAAATGATGGAGTTCGTCAGTTGGGATGATGATTCCCAACTGAATGGAAAGTCATAAAACATGTTCCAGTCAGCACCAACCAGTTATATTCATTGTTATTCCAAAAAAATTAGCCATTATTAACCATAGTAATTAACCATAGATTCACCAGGAAAATTCCAGTCGCTTCCAGTCAGCACCAACATGCGGAAACCCAACGGATTGATGGCACATGTTTCGGGGAAACTCCGTTCACCATTGAGTAGGGAATATATGGATACCCCCAGCTCCTTAGCTGCCTCATCAGTCCTAATCGTCCAAGTCATATCGTGTTCTGTAATACATATGAGAGGTTGTTCATTGATATCACCATGGAATGACGTGAAACAAATCTAATGCACCCTCTGGTAATTTAACATAGCTATTGGAAAATGGCCATAGAAATAGTTGATTTACCCATTGAAAATGGTGGATCTTTCCATAGCTTTTCGTATGTTTACCAGGCCGGGTAGCTGGATGTTGGAATATGTGGTTATCCCAAACCTCGCGAGAATTGCCAACAGAAACCCCTTCACCAACCATTCACCGTACTGGTTGGGTTTGATGAATTGATTCCTGGACAAGTACCAATTATCTATTTGTTGAATTTCACGATAATTAAATTGATTATAAAATGCATCAACTTCTCCTGGATCAAGTTTCGCTACATGTATTTTTGCTGGAACAACAAAGAAATGTGGATCAATCCCGTTCTGGTTGGTGGTTGAGCCTACCCCTCTGAAAAATGATGGAGTTCGCCAGTTGGGATGATGATTCCCAACTGAATGGAAAGTCATAAAATTCCATGGTTCCAAACCACCAACCAGATTAGTATACCATTCATATTCCATTTTCACCATTATACCATTAGTATACCATTAGTAAACCGTGTTCCAAACCACCAGTGTTTCTTGATCCGCCCTTTGGACGAGCCACTTTTTGTGACGGACGCCGGCGCTCATGATGGTACTATAGGAAGCTAAGTCCCGTTCAAGTCCTAAACGACATCAATGGTGGGAACAAAAATCTTCCCCACCAAATGGGATTGTCACAAAATAGAATACCCCCAAATTTCATGCTTTATCATCATTTTCCCTATTCAAATAACATCAAATAACCATTTCGATGCAATACACCATTTTAGACACAGCCAAACTAAAGACATTGGGTCATTTGTTGGGTGTTATCTCTTGAATATCGGTCCCTTCAAACCTTGATTTAGTAATGGATCTATTCATTTTGGGTGCCACAGACATTTTGGGGATTCGATTACTTTTTTGTGTGTATTGTGGAACATGGATGTGAATGAAAACTTGTGATACCATATCTTGAGGGTTGAAGATCCACTTGGCTATCTATATTTTGATGTTCATTAGGGGCCCGAGTTTTGATCCATGGCTGAAAAGAAGGCAGAAAGTGGCGATGCATCCCATATTGTAGTCCAATATCATATCTGTAAAAATTATGACAAGTGACAAACCTAAACTAAGGCCATGTTGGGATAATGATACCCCAAGCCTAACAGTGATCTACAGTGACAGCACAGTGAGGTCATCATGATCCAAATACTATGTGTATCTATACATATCTGGTTGGTGGTTTTAACCATCTTGAAAATATGAGTTCGTCAATGGGAAGGATTATCCCATATATTGTGGAAAAATAACACATGTTCCAAACCACCAACCAGTATATATATATATATGGGATTCATCTCCAGATATACGAAATGTACGGGTTCAGAATTTGCCTTATCCTGGGTATCAAGCAGTACGCATGAGGAATGATTACTCTTGGGCAAATAAGACTAATATCTTTCAACAATTACCATGTTGTCTGTACTCCAGAATATGTTCAAATAGCACTTATAACATAAATCAGTGTAATTAGACCACTCAGTGTAATTACATAGTTGTAAGACTAACTGGTTGGTGGTTTCAACCCCTCTGAAAAATATTAATCACTGGGAAGGATTATCCCATATATCATGGAAAACAAAAAATGTTCCAAACCACCATCCAGATAATACCCTTCAATCAATTGCGCTGTGTTTGGGGTCTAATAACTCATAAATCAAACAAAACACCACGATGGGATCTTGAAGGGACCGGTTGGTCACGATGGAATCTGCAGAATCCCGGTGGAATATGATAATCCCTAATATATCAATCACCAAAAACAACAATACGCACACATATATATATATATATGCATGCACATTCATATGTCATCAATACAATATCAAGATATTTTGATTTTATTTCTGATATAATTCAACATCATTGTATATAATCATGAAATATATTGAAATATCAATTGTGCACGTTCAATCACATTCAGCAAAATGTCGTCCGAGCCGCGCCCCGCTCCTTCGTTGCAAAGAGAGCTAAAACACCAAAGTGCCAATCCTTGACGCAAAGAAACTGAGAAATCAGAACTCAGGTTGGATACGCCCTGAATGGTACTTGGTGGCTCATCCCACGTAGTAAGTGGGTTAGTTCACCCCAGTTATAAGTGGATTAACCCTACTTATCCCATGTCAATCACTGGGGTTATAACCCACTTACGATTCGTGGGATGAGCCACCAAGTATGAAAAACTGACATATCTATGCCAAAGCAAGGGTTATCAAGTGAGGCCTGGTATCCTGGTTATCCAGAATCGGGAGTTTCAGCCCGCAAATTACCATACCCTCCATTAGCCTATGAAAAACTGGCGGATCATTGAGCTATTTTTTTTCAAAGTGGTGATTTGCCATATGTTAAATTACCAGAGGAGAATACAGACTCTGAAAATTTCCAAGTTTATAGATATATCTGGCAGAGGTTTTCCAAGTTTATAGATATATCTGTATCCCCTAGATATATCCCCTATTTATTGTTTATATTGCCATATGTTAAATTGACAATTTCCAGAAAGTCGTTTTCCAATCCCTTTTTTTCTGGCAGGCTTTGTGACAGTTGGGGATGGCTTCAAAACAAAACTACTTGGGGCTTGGATATGGCTGAGTTATGATCATTCAACAACTTGAAGCAAGGTGGAAAACTCCGGCTTTCACGGGAATTTTTGTTACAACCAGGATCTCAAGTGATGTCCTTGTAACGTAGCTATAATTCAGCCTCCGAAGCCTTGCGAACAAATCCACTTAAACTCTTATAACACCGACAAACAAAAAACAACAACATGTAGTTATTTCTCTGGCCACCACCTAGTTGATGTCTGAGCCATAGAATACTGTTTGATGTCTCAAAATGAATGCGTGTGTGGATTCACCTCTATTCATCTGTTTGTTTCTCTCCTAGGCACGAGCTGAAGTATGCTACGTCCATGTACTTGCACAATCGGGAGGGTAACCACCAAAGCTATCAAGGTCAAGGTGATTCTCAAAGATACCTACAGGATGGGCCCCCCAAGATAGCTAAGTTAATGGTAGATTCGATATAACGAACTAGTTAATGGGTTTTATATAGAATGGTTTATAAACCAACAAACACCACTGGGGGGCACAATCCTGTGTCAAACAATCTAATTTTTAGCTGCTCAGTATATTTTATTGTCGATAGCAACATATTGAAGTAGTAAAGTATCTAACAATCAAAGGTTTACCCAGACGGCGGGTTTGGGTGCCGTAGCATTTGTCAGAACGTTTACTGGACAATGAATCGCGGAAACAAATCTCACAGCCTTACACTTTCAGATAGAAACGATGGATAATTGTATCTGCAATCTCATGAAACCGGCCCATTTGTAGCAATACATCTATCCATCTATCGAATCATCCATTCATTCATGCATCCATTCATCCATCTATCCATCCACCTATCTATCCATGTATCCATCTCTCTCTATCTCTGCAAATATAAATGTATATAAATAACTATATAATAATATATGTATATATATATACACTGTATATACATTATATCATGTGGAAGGAAACAATTGCATGGTTCCTGTCACAGTCAACAGGCTTAAAAACAATGCGACTCACAGTCCAAAACCTCCCAGGGATCCCAGTGCGAGAATCCCCATTCACCGGTTTTTTTCAACCTGAGACGATAGCCAACCGTGAGTTGTGCCAATGTTTTGCTAGGCGGCCAAGGAATACAGACAATATATGTGTGTATATATATATATAATGTGCACATATATATATATAGTGTATAGCACACACATATCTATGAATATATAATATATGTAAAAATAATGTATATATATATATAAATAATCTGTAGATATACATATATACACATGGTGTATAACGGACACATGTATGTCTATGAATATATGTGCACATACAAATAAATATGTAGTAAAGATATGATGGACATACACAAATGAACGATAATAAACATACATATCTATAATGTATGTATAAAAATAAAAATGACCTTACCAAAACCATCCAATAACATAGAATGATGTGCATGCATGTTGATATGCGCACATACTTTGAATGTACCAGGCAACAATTAAAGACATTACACGTATAGGCAGATGTGAAGAGGCACGGATGTGGTCTGTTAAAATCATGCTTTATTTTCTTTACGAGCTACGTATTGCCCAGTCACATGCCCCACACACGCACACAAAATCACATGCCCCAGTCACATACGTTTCTGCCACCTAAAAATCGAATGCCAGAGACAATGAACATGCGTATCTATCTTCATTCGAAGGAAATTTAGAAGTCAAACTTCCGACAATATGGACACATGGAAAAGCAGAGGTGGGAAGAGGCAGAGAGAAGAGAAAGATTAGAAGAAAGAAGAGTAGAAGAGAAAGAGTCAGAAGAAAGAAGATGCAGGTGCGCGAAAAGACAGGAAAGTCGCGAAACACTGTGTTTTTCCAATGATTTGTGGCTCCGGAGGGTCGAAAAGTAGGCTCGCTAAAGCGGCGGGTGCGGAGCCATGTGGTCAGATGAGAAATGAAAAAATGCACGCCGTTGTGGTGCGAAGCACATTTGCAAGTAAAAATTTCAAAAAACTGAAGGGTTCGGAGCACTTTTGGACGTTCAGATGTCGTTTTCCGTGGCAGGCGCAGGGGATTGTGCACCTTGTCAAAAATAACATAGAATGATGTGCATGCATGTTGATATGCGCACATACTTTGAATGTACCAGGCAACAATTAAAGACATTACACGTATAGGCAGATGTGAAGAGGCACGGATGTGGTCTGTTAAAATCATGCTTTATTTTCTTTACGAGCTACGTATTGCCCAGTCACATGCCCCACACACGCACACAAAATCACATGCCCCAGTCACATACGTTTCTGCCACCTAAAAATCGAATGCCAGAGACAATGAACATGCGTATCTATCTTCATTCGAAGGAAATTTAGAAGTCAAACTTCCGACAATATGGACAGATGGAAAAGCAGAGGTGGGAAGAGGCAGAGAGAAGAGAAAGATTAGAAGAAAGAAGAGTAGAAGAGAAAGAGTCAGAAGAAAGAAGATGCAGGTGCGCGAAAAGACAGGAAAGTCGCGAAACACTGTGTTTTTCCAATGATTTGTGGCTCCGGAGGGTCGAAAAGTAGGCTCGCTAAAGTGGCGGGTGCGGAGCCATGTGGTCAGATGAGAGATGAAAAATTGCACGCCGTTGTGGTGCGAAGCACATTTGCAAGTAAAAAATTCAAAAAACTGAAGGGTTCGGAGCACTTTTGGACGTTCAGATGTCGTTTTCCGTGGCAGGCGCAGGGGATTGTGCACCTTGTCAAAAGTGAGCAAAACGTAAGGGTTTTGTAGCGGGTCCTAAAAAGATGGCAGGCGTGGGACATTTGAAGAGGATCTGCAAAGATGCATTCGCGTGGCAGGCGCAGTACAAGAGACACATGAGCCAGATGTGTTAGGAGATGAGGGCGGAGATTTCCTGAGAAGAGTTGCTTTTTGGAGCATGAGACCTTCAGGTTTGCTAAGATGATTTTGCGTGACAGGTGCAGCACTTCGTATGACCTGGCATCACTCTTTCGTGGCAGGCGCAGTACTTTAGACAGATGGAGTGGAAAAATCGCAAACCGCAACGGTATGAGGCCATCAGCTCTGCACTCAACGCTCCATTTTTGAAGGAAGTCTCGCAGAATTGCTTCGTTTTTTTTTCTGTTGTCAACTTGGAAAATGAATGATAGAGGAAAACCAGCACGTATACCATATGGCTGGTGGTTTCAACCTAAATTCATCGTTTCTATTGTTCATCATGGTAGTCCACAAAACAATTCGCCATCTTTTGCTGGTTGAATTGGTATTTTCCATTTATAACAAAAATAAGGATTATAGTACCCATCTAGGCGGAAGAGGATGATTTCCATCATAATTTCCATCAATATTTTTTGATAATAAACCATCATAACGAACCATCATCATAACCCATCCATTTATGGACACTTCCATATTTATCGTTTTTATTGTTCTATCCCTTCAAAGACCTTGCCATGGACCTGGCAACTTGTGGAGTCACAAGCAACGCATCGAGCGCCATGTTCTGGGAAAAGGAGGCGCGTTCAGTTCCTTTTACGGCTTGATAGACCTTCAGTTTTTTGTCCAAAATGGATGGCTGAAACCCAAGCAAAACCCAATCAAAAAGCCAGCAAAATATGGAGAAACCACCAACAAAATGGTGTATACCAGCAGATTGTTTGGGCTTCAACAGCTTCACCGACATTTTGTGAAGAGTCCAGAATGGAAAATTTTGAGCATATGAGAAATGGTCTTAAACGTTTTAGCATGATTTTAACAGATTTTAACCATTGACAAAATAGGAAGGATTCAATCTCCAAAAGATAGGCCATAAAAGTGGTAAATAGATCTAAAACATTGGGTTTATCATATGTGCCATATTCAAATCACAGTGTATGGATTATGGTCATCCATCTCCGATTGGAAATCCAAATGTTACGGGCGGGTTAATCTAAATTCCTGAGATTCCTATGGGATAGATTGATTATGGACATTCCCCCAAAACAAAATATAACACAAATGCGTAGATCCTCCAACTTTTGCTTGTAGTTGGTTATATATCCCACTATATTCCCATGAATTAATATCCATTCGATTCCCATTTTCAATGGATAACCATCACCTCAAAAACAGTGAAATTTTGGTCAATAATTGCGGATTTGAAGTCAGCTTAGTCGGCTTCATGGTCGTCCGACTGGGGTTGATGTTGAAGGCCAACTGCTCATCAAAGTGGCCAACTGATGCTTGTGAAACAAACCTACTTGATGCCTCATCCCACGAATCCTAACTAGGTTAGTTCACCCTAGTTATAAGTGGATTAACCCTACTTATCCCACTGAAAAAACCGGGATATAACCTACTTAGACAAAGCTATGCCAGCCACATTGGAGGCCGAGGGCTACACAGTGACCGGCAATGCTTGGCTATGACCTCTGTCTTCTTCAATCTCCAACCAACGTGATCGTGGCATGGTTCAAATCCACTATTTTATGAGAAAAAACGTTAAAAATGGAAGTTTCAATGGGAAATCCTCTATAAATGGTTAGTTTTCAATGGAGACATTTGATTACCGGAGGGTTTCAATGGGGATAGCTATGGGATAATGGGATAATTGTGGGACATTTTTTCTGTCATAGAAAAGGTGGAAACCTGGAAATGATTGAGGAATATAATCTGCTTCAGATTCTGGAGCCACTTTTCGAGATCTTGTTTTTACCATTCCTATTCTGGGATAATAGTGGGATGATTCTGGGACAATCATGGGACAACTATAATCAAATTATCCCTAGTTTGTGACTAATTTGTGGGTCATTATTGGGTACTTTGGACGAGGTAGAATTCTTGAAGGATCATCCCACTTTGTAGGTCAATAAACCTAGTTGGATCTAGTTGGTAAGTCCCCAGTAGGGTCATCCCATTTGTAAATAAGTTAAATAGGTTATAACTATGGTTGTTAACCACTTACAATCCGTGGGATAAACCTCCAAGTAGCTCCTTGTGGCTATCATTTACCTGTAGTGGGCTGAAGCAAGCCTGTGAAAATTATGGGCTTAGCACATTAGTTGGTTTATCCTTGATTGCAAGATGAGAGATACACTTTTAAACAACCGATCTTTCGATCCGCTTTTGAGTGACAGTTTGTTTTGTCACGTGAAACCAATTCATTCAGATTATGGATTGGTATAGCTGTCAAGAACAATACTACACACGGATGTTGGAAACCTCATGTGCAAGTCACACCGCAGCGTTTCTCTGCACGAACGGTCGCTGGATATATCTTAGCTCCCGGCCCCACACCATCATGGATGATGTGCAAATATTATGCAAGGGCTAACCTGCTAAAAGGCAACGTATTCTGAGGAATGATCATCCAAGCATATGAATAATCGAAGGAAATTTAGAAGTCAAAATTCTGACAATATGGACAGATGGAAAAGCAGAGGTGGGAAGAGTCAGAGAGGAGAAGAGCAGAAGAGAGATGATCAGAGAAGAGAAAGAGTGAGAAGAAAGAAGATGCAGGTGCGCGAAAAGGTAGGAAAGCCGCGAAACACTGTGTTTTTCCAATGATTTGTGGCTCCGGAGGGTCGAAAAGTAGGCTCGCTAAAGTGGCGGGTGCGGAGCCATGTGGTCAGATGAGAGATGAAAAATTGCACGCCGTTGTGGTGCGAAGCACATTTCCAAGTCAAAATGTACAAAGCACCATATGCTGAGACCACTTTTGAAAGTTGTGATGTCGAAAAAGTGCACGCCATTGTGGCGCGAAGCACATTTTCAAGTCAAAATGTACAAAGCACACCGTGCTGAGACCACTTTTGAAAGTTGTGATGTTGAAAAAGTGCACGCCGTTGTGGCGCGAAAGCACATTTCCAAGTCAAAATGTTAACCACATGCTCGGACCACTTTTGAAGGTTCAGATGTGGTTTTGCGTGGCAGGCGCAAGGGATTCTGCACCTTGCCCAAGTGAGCAAAACGTGAGGGTTTTGTAGCATGTCCAAAAGAGACACATGAGCTAGATGTGTTAGGAGATGAGGGCTGAGATTTCCTGAGAATGGTAGCATTTTGGAGCATGAGATCTTCAGGTTTGCTAAGATGATTATGCGTGACAGGTGCAGCACTTCGCATGACCTGGCGTCACTTTTTCGTGGCAGGCACAATAGTTTAAACAGATGGAGTGGAAAAATCGCAAAACGCATTGGTAAGAGGCCGTCACCTGTGCTCTCAAATTTCCATTTTTGAAGGAAGTCTCGCAGAATTGCTTCGTTTTTTTCTGTTGTCAACTTGGAAAATTGAGGACGTCTCGCAGAATTGCTTCCTTTGTGACATTGTCAAGGTCAAAAATTGAGGATGTCTCGCAGAATTGCTGCGTTTTTTGATGTTGCCAAGGTCAAGAATTGAGGAAGTCACGCAGAACAGGTTCGTTTTCAAGCTTGCAGATAGACATACAGATAGATAGACAACTACAACTACACTACTAGTACTAGTACTAGTACTAGTACTAGTGCTACTACTACTACTGCTACTCCTACTACTACTACTACTACTACTACTACTACTCCTACTCCTACTCGTACTCCTACTCCTACTACCACTGCTACTACACATATACTACGCTACATTACGCTACACTAATTTCACTACATTACACTAACTACGCTACACTACGCTACACTACGCTAGTTGCAGTACACTACACTAATCACACTACAACATCTACAACTACAACTACAAGTACCGCCCAGCGCCGTACTTTGGCCAGAGAGGTTTTCTACTGGGTTCAGAAAGCGACGTTAGGCAGTAGCCTGGCTTTAAACGTCTCCCGGCGCCCTTGACCGCCTTTGGTACACAGCATCCTCCTGCGACTCCGAGAGCTCTTGAAAATATCTGTGGCTTTGCAGAGCTTTGTTCTGTATATTTATTTGTTTCGCCTACAAGGATTCGACTCGCAAGAAGGAACTGCTGTATCTTGTCTTTGAATTCATGCTTCTGGGGTCAGAAGCAACAGGCAAAAGAACTGGTAATCAATCTTTGACTTCTAAGCACCTATATTTTGCTATATTTGTGTTGTCTACTCTACCCCCCAAAACAAATGGACTTTACGGTTCCAGGTGTGTTGCTCTTCACATGGCGGGCTCAAACCAGCTGCGCTGATCGAGGGTACACTACACTCATTACACTACACTACACCACAACTGCAACTACGACTACAGCTACACTAGATTGCACAACAATACATCACAACTGCAACCGCACTACATCGAACCATACTACACTACATCACACTACACTACATCACACTACACTACACTAATGACACTACACTAGACTACACTGCAACTACAACTATAGTAACTATAGTTGCACTACACTACACTACACTACACTACATTAGACTACACTAGACTATATTACACTACAGTACACAACACTACAGTACAGTACACTACACTACACTGACTACACCACACCACAACTACAACTGCAACTACACTACACCAATTACACTACACTACAGCTACAACTTCATTACACTACACTGCAACTACAACTACACCTGCGCTGACCACTGCAACCTTTACAATCACCACAAAAAAACAGAACTCCGACCACCTTTTGGTCCATCAGTGGATTCGCTCTGCCATCCATGCATCACAACAACTCACCTCTCCTATAGTGTCCTATCTTTGAAACTTCCGCCACCGCCTTGTGCGGTACTACTGGTACATATATTATGGAGCACACCTGCAACAAAGAAAGCGAACCCCCCAATCCTGAATTGTAGACCCTCCACTCTGGAGGTCAAAGATGTAAAAACAGGGTGCTACTGGCGAATTACCAAGGGCAATGGACCCGGCCCCAACCTGCATGGCACGTTGCCATTCATGACTTTGTCCACAAGCTTTCAAGACTGCGTTCCTCAGATTGTGCAGCAGAGTCAGAAGCGTATGCCCATGCTCATGGTCATGTTCAGAAAAAAACATAATGCTATGCATGTTCGTCCCCGAGGTTGAACCATACCAATCTTCTTGCTGGTATTGAGAACCTATATCGCTTCTTGAGGGAAGTTTTCATCAGCAGTTTATGAAAGGTATCGATGCCGCCTGGCCCCCCTAGATACCTACCTGTATATATATATATATGTATGTATATATGTATGTATGTATGTATGTATGTATGTATGCATATATATATACACACTATATATATATATATATACACATACATACATATATACATAAATTAAATGGATTATAATCATAGTTACTAACCTTACCTTACGATCAGGTGGGATAATCCTGGCTGAATTCTTTGAACTCACCAACCACCGATCCAGTGGTTCTACCTGGTGTATTGGGGATAGCTGTATGATTACCATTGAATAAACGGGATACCTATCAAAGCTATCCACAAACCAGTACACTGGGATGGAATATGGTTATTTTTTTAATTTAAAATATTGATTTTTGTTTATCGATAAAAAACAACATCAACGCTGGATTTTCACTTTTGCCATTGTATTTTTCATCGCGCACGTGGATGATTTAGCTGGGATGATTCTGCAAGCATATTCAGACTGGGCTGACTGGTCGCCATAGTAGCCATGGAAACAAAGGAGTTCTAGAAATTTTGGTACCCTAAAACATATTTTGGGGTTCCTAACATGGGGCTACCCCAAACATGGAAATTCCTACTCAAATGGATGATTTAGGGCTATCCCCATGACTTAGGACACCTCGTCTCCTCGATATTTTGATGCCACAATCCTCATAAATCTGGCTGCACAAGCTGATTATTCACCTTAAAATAGCTGAGTTGTGTTGGGACAGGGAATGATTCACCAAAAAAAACCAACATGATTCCAGTGACATCTCGTGGTCATAGTTCATCCAGATTCCAAGGTACCCCGATTCTTGGAGAAACCAAAAATGCCAATCTTGGATTACACATCTGTATAACTTCATAAGAAGTTTGCCCTTGAAGAAAGATAGAAATTGCTATTGGACACGGGAGCCAAATTGGAAACATGATAAGGTACTTTAAGAAATTGAATGGCTCAATTCAGTTTGGCACCTTAAAGAGTTTCAGCCATTCCTCTGCTTGAGGAACTTTCGCAAAAGGCTGGTACAACTGCGGGTTGGTAGGTAGAGGTAGTAGGTAGTAGGTAGTGCCTATTTTGTGAACCAAGGGGGGGTCGCAAGAAAATCAAATCCCAGAGTGCAGTGAACTGCTCGACCCTATGAGAGCGAGCTCTCAAAAATTGCTATGGTGCACAGGCCTCAGAAATCCCAGAATGCAGTGAACTGCTCGACCCTATGAAAAAAAATCAAATCCCAGAGTGCAGTGAACTGCTCGACCCTATGAAAAAAATCAAATCCCAGAGTGCAGTGAACTGCTCAACCCTATGAGAGCGAGCTCTCAAAAATTGCTATGGTGTACAGGCCTCAGAATGCAGTGAACAAGGTGATGCCCCCCATAGTAAGTATAGTTATAAGTGCCAATTTCAAAGCAGCAGCTTCCTCACGCTCTTGACCCGCTTCTAGGTTTCGCTTCCTGGAAACGACTCCATCGCGGGACAAAAACAACAGCTTCTCATAGGTCACTGAAGAAATCTTCCGCTGCTTCCATAAGGTTTCCGGCCACGTCCCGAGTACCTGATATGTCTTCTCGCAGGAAACCCAGCACGGCAAGTAGTTGCCTGTGGAGCTGGCGTTCGGATCCTGGCGGCTTGCCTCACATCGCTCCATCGAGGCACACCACTTTGCTACACCCCACTCAACCAGATGGTCTTTCACAGACAGCCTGCCACATATCCACCTCAACACCGTGATAGATCAGCAACACTTCAAAAGAGGGAATGTTGTAGGGGTGTCCCTTCTTCTCCTCCATTCTCAATTAGTATCGCTCTTCGTGTTGACAATCATTTATGGGATTTGGTCTCTGCTGCTTTCCCTTGTTGTTCAACACGAGCAATGAAAAATAGCCCCGTCTCATCCCATGCTGGTTTATTCGGTATCCCAGGCCATTGTACTGGTAATATATCTGGCAATAGATGGCAATAGGATGCAATAGGCATCTCATGAACTGTGGCTTACTATAACCCCTCCCCCCAAAAAAAAGTCGGACCCAGTAATGTTGGTTCCTGATTAGAGGCCCCCCCCCTCCCTCCCCTCAACAATAGCTCCTCTTTAGAGTGGAGCGCCAAAAACTTTCTTTCCAGGAAAACAAAAATCTGCACTTAAGTAAGGATAAAAATTGGCTACAATTGACACCAAATTAAAACCTTTTTTTTTGCCGATGTACTTGTAGTACTTGTAGCACTTGTAGTGAGTGGGGTTCAGCATGTTGATCGCGTTACTTTTCCACCTTAGGTTTTTTTCTTAATGAACCATGCAATAAAGAAAGAGAAAGAGAAAGAGAAAGAAAAGAGAAAGGGAACGAGAGAAAGAGAAAGAAAGAGAGAGGAAGAGGAAGAGGAAGAAGAAGAGGAAGAGAAAGAGAAAGAGGAAGGGGAAGAGGAAGAGGAAGAGAAAGAGAAAGGATAAGAGAAAGAGAAAGAGAAAGGAAAAGAGAAAGAGAAAGAGAAATGGAAAGAGAAAGAACAGGTTGCTTTTGTAAAAGGCTGTTCTTTCTTCTCTGCTGAAATTGTGAACCTGGAGAACAAACCTACTAAAGTGAATTGGACCCGCTCATGGCCCAGTGCCTTGGAAATTTGCGGAAAAACTGTTCTTTAATAAGGGTTTAATAAGGGGTCTGATTCTTTTGGGAAAGGTTTGGACTTTGAATTTGTGTGGAAAAGGCCTTTCTTCTCTTGGCTCCAGGATCAGCTCTGGAAAAGTTTGTTGCAATTGTGAACCCTGAGAACAAACCTACTAAAGTGAATTGGACCCTCTCATGGTCCAGTGCCTTGGAAATTTGTGGAAAAACTGTTCTTTAATAAGGGTTTAACAAGCGGTCTGATTCTTTTGGGAAAGGTTTGGACTTTGAATTTGGCAATTGCTTGTGGAAAAGGCCTTTCTTCTCTTGGCTCCAGGATCAGCTCTGGAAAAGTTTGCTGCAATTGTGAACACTGAGAACAAGCCTACTAAAGTGAATTGGACCCTCTCATGGCCCAGTGCCTTGGAAATTTGTGGAAAAACTGTTCTTTAATAATCTTTAATAAGGGTTTAATAAGCGGTCTGATTCTTTTGGGACAGGGAGACAAATGTTGCTGATTAATGTTTGTGAAAAAGCAATATTTTTTGTTCAGAAAAAATGTTCAGATTTTTGACACAAACATTTTTTAAGACAAAAAACATACCCCCCCAAGATTTCTTGCCACAAAAGCGAACCATCCAAACAATGCATGGGTTCAGAATAATTTGGAAAAATTGCCACAATAGCGAACCTATCCACTAATCAGCATCCAACATTATACACAACCCAACCAACGGAGGGTGCTTTTCATGGTACCCTCTGGTAATTTAACATAGCTATTGAAAATGGCCATTATAAATGGATTTTCCCATATAAAATGGTGATTTTCCATAGTTATGTTAGTTTACCAGAGGGTAACCGCTCAAGTGTCTGTCCATAGTTACTGCATTGCCAGGACTTCGATGTGATCCCTCCCATGAGCTCGCAGGCCTGGCCAGGTGGCCATGGGAGTTTCGTTTTCGCACGTGGTCAACGAACATGGTTACCCTCTGATAAAGTAACAGTTTGCTATTGAAGATGGCCATAGAAATCAAAGAAATAGCTGACTTTCCCATGAGAAATGGTGATTTTCCATATAGTTTTTTCGTATGTTTACCAGATGGAAAAACCCTCCGGTAAACATGGCTTGCTGAAAAATCCCACCATTTATACTTCGATCATTTTCCCAGATCGGAGATTTCCCAGCCAAAAAAGGCACGGACCTGGCAAACGTGTGCACGATGCTGTCATTCTGTGGATGGAATCACACTTCGGGTTTCAAATGAACTTCGCAGCCGCAAAAATGGGACACTTCAAAGAGTTCCGCATGACGAACATCTGCCATAAGTTTAGACATTTGCAGACACTTGCAGCCTTCCGGCCTCCACTTTGTGACGAGGCCAATGCAAATACAGAATCATGGCTTTGTAAGCAACATTTGGGCAAATTATATTGATTCCTTACTCAGAAAGAGATGAAAGAAACCTGTTCTGGGAGTATTTCCTTTAATGTGGAAACCCAATGCCACAAAGCTACTATTTGAGGATGGTTGTTATACCACCCATTTATGGTAAGTCATCGCGGATGGTTTATGGCATCGGCTTTACCACATAATATCCAACATCTCATCATTTCTAATTAAATTGCATGAATATCCCATTGCCAATCAGCCAGATACCCTGCAAAAAGTGACAAATTCTTTGCTGGTGAACGTAGATATTCCCATTAATACCAAACGACTAAAGGATTAAAGTACCCATGTAAGATTGACCTAGTGAATTCATTTACATTCAATTTTACTACTTTTACGGTAACCTTGTTCTGTCCTCGATGTACGAGTACCAACTTTTTCGTGACGCGGTGGCTCCCACAAATCGGATCCGGTGTTCACTTCATTTTTTGCATGATTCATGGTCAATCTTTCATAGTCCACACAAAAATCTCATCTTTTGCTGGTTGAACTGTTATTTTCCATTTATAACAAAAAAATTACTTTACTTCGTGTGATCCCCACCATGACATGTATACATTTTGTTACTGGCAAATCTTCTGGCATTCTATCTGACATTTTATCTGGCATTCTATCTGGCATACCTTCTGGCATTCTATCTATCATACCTTCTGGCATTTTACCTGGCATATCTTCTGGCATTCTATCTGGCATATCTTCTGGCATATTATTTGGCAAATCTTCTGGCATTCTATCTGGCAAACATTCTGGCACTTTATCTGGCATACCTTCTGGCATTCTATCTGGCATATCTTCTGGCATTCTACCTGGCATATGTTCTGGCATATCTTCCGGCATTCTATCTGGCATATCTTCTGGCATATTATCTGGCAAATCTTCTGGCATATTATCTGGCAAATCTTCTGGCATTCTATCTGGCAAACATTCTGGCACTTTATCTGGCATATCTTCTGGCATTCTATCTGAAATTTTATCTGGCATTCTATCTGGCATACCTTCTGGCATTCTATCTGGCATATCTTCTGGCATTCTATCTGACATTCTATCTGGCATATCTTCTAGCATATCTTCTGGCATTCTATCTGACATTCCATCTGGCATATCTTCTGGCATTCTATCTGGCCGTTGAGGTCCGGCAGGGAACACTTGGCGTGGATACTCGCGGTTGAGGTCCGGCAGGGAACACTGGGCGTGGATGGTCGTGGTTGAGGTCCGGCAGGGAACACTGGGCGTGGATGGTCGTGGTTGAGGTCCGGCAGGGAACACTGGGCGTGGATGGTCGTGGTTGAGGTAGGGCACGGAACACTGAGCATGGATGGTCGTGGTTGAGGTCCGGCAGGGCACACTGAGCGTGGATGGTCGTGGTTGAGGTCCGGCAGGGCACACTGAGCGTGGATGGTCGTGGTTGAGGTAGGGCACGGAACACTGAGCATGGATGGTCGTGGTTGAGGTCCGACAGAGAACACTGTGGATCGCGGGTCGCAGTTGGACGAGGAGGACGACGAGGAGGACGACGAGGAGGAGGACGACGAGGAGGAGGAGGAGAGGAGGACGAGGCAGGAGGAGGCGGAGGAGGAGGAGCAGGAGGAGGAGGAGGAGGCAACTGACATAAAATCTAACAACCCTCACCTGGCAGGTGGGGAATAAGGTTTTTTCTCTACCCATCTAGTTAGTTGAGGATGATTTCCATCATCATTTCCATCAATATTTTTTCCATAATAAATCATTAATTTTTCATCTGGTTGGTGGTTGACCTACCCCTCTGAAAAATATGAGTTCGTCAGTTGGGATCATTATTCCCAACTGAATGGAAAAATAACAGCCATGTTCCAAAGCACCAACCAGTTCATTTTTCATAGTAAATCTTTCCATTGCAAACACCGGTTGAAGTCTCCAGGATTTTCGATTGGGCCGTGGCTTCCGCGGCTTCCGTGCCTGGCTCCAGCCAAGGCGTTTCAAGAGCAGATCCAACGAGACTCGGTCGACCTTTGGGATCCTGATAGCAGCAGCTGAAGCGGCTGAAGCATTAAAGATACCCTGGTCTAGCCACGTTTGAAACCACCACATTGTAGGTACAAAATGATGCCCCCCTAGTTATGTTTGTTGGTTTATGAACCCCATGATTTATAGATACGTCTGCCATAAACCCTAGTGTCATTGGAGTTATGTTCGCCAAGTTAGCAAGGGAACCACCAAAGGTAAACATTCAGTAACCAAATTATGAATAAACATTTCGTGAATTTGTTAAACAACCCAGGAATATTCAACCTTCAGTTTAATCATACGGCATGAATCACAAGTTAATATCAATTAATATGACAGGATTAATAAATCTGATGAGATCTGGTTTAACAAATCAGTTCATATAACATTAATCAAATATTAACATCTAATATGTAGTAGCGCCAGTTTGATGCAAAGTCGTCCTTTTTGACAGAATTAGGACAAGTTTTGGGTAGCTGGTACTCCCGAATGCCAATGGCTTCCAAGTCATACATTATGTCATCTGGGCAATTTATAGTAATTCACTAAGCTGAAATAAGGCCATTTCGGAATGATTCCCCATCTAAAAACCATGATTCCAGGTTTCGGGAGAACAGTGAGGTCTTTATAAGTTGCCCAGATGTGACGGTCACCCATCCCATATATAGCGAATACTTACAATGGGTATCAATGGGTATCAATGGGTTAGTCTAAATACCCCCATCAATGGGTATATCATCCAATTTCATCCAATCGTTGGTGATATCCATGAAAAAACGAACAGTTTGCGATTGAAAATGGCCCAGTCGAAATAGTTGATTTGCCTATGAAAAATGGTGGATCGTTCCATCATTTTTTGTATGTTTACCAGAGGGTGATCCGTGATGTCCATGAAAAATATCTGTGATTTCCCATTTTTTCCCAGCATTTGACTGGCGGCACGTCGCTTGCACAAGCGTCTTTTCAAGTACTTGGAGCTGTGGGTAATGATCTGGTTGGTGGTTTTAACCATCTTGAAAAATATGAGTTCGTCAATGGGAAGGATTATCCCATATATGAAATGGAAAATAAAATTCATGTTTGAAACATTTTGAAACCACCAACCAGATATAGTTCACCATAGTGTTCAGGGGTAAAGTCTCGCAACTTAGGTGAGCTCACCATGGTTATACCGTTGTACCCATTTAATCCCATTTAATCATTTACAACCTCAACTGCAGCCCCAAGTATCATTTCATCAAGTAATTACCTTAAGATACACTTAAGATATCTGGCGCTACCAACAGAATCCCCAGCATGGATGGCCTCACGTTTGAAGCAATAGTACCAAACTTGGACACATCTCCATCTAATGTGATTAAAACAATGTCATAAACCATCCACCAAATCACCATATATAGGTGGTATAAACCATCCCCAAATGGGTAGTTTATGATTGTTTTAACCATATTATTCCAAACGGTCAAAAAGGAGTCGGTAACACGCATATCGTCCTCTGGAAGTGGCACAGAGCTTGTAGCCAGCCCACCAGGTTGGAAGACATCAGCGTGTTCTGAAGTACCTTGCGTTTTCTGCTTCGGTTGGACATGCTGGGTCAGGTTGTTGAATCAAAACGGATTCTACAATGACTGGTTGGTGGTTTTTCGCCTACCCTCTGAAAAATGATGGAGTTCGTCAGTTGGGATGATGACATTCCCATATATTATGGAAAGTCATAAAAGCCATGTTCCAAACCACCAACCAGATTAGTATACCATTAATATTCCATGTTTCACCATTAGTATATATTTTGGAAAATAATCCAAATGTTCCAGTCACCACCAACCAGATGATGTCGCACCATTCATCAAACCATCAAACCGCTAGGAAACTTCACCTGTCAAATTTCTTCACCCCCTAGTAACTCATCATTAACTGGATCAGTTGGCAACTCTGTCATCCAACCAGTATCCAACCATGGTAGTACCATGGAAGTACCGTGGTTACTTGATATGAATGGTGAATCCCACTGAAAAAAATGTTTCGATATTGCTTGGATAATGATCATTCAATAGGTTATTGACTCAAATAATCCGAAAAAAATACACTCGACAGTACGAACCGCTGATGTTGGCTTCATCTTCGTCCATCCAGAAAAACCGTCTCCTGCGAACGAAAAAAACGTGAAAAAAAACAATTGTTTCAGTTGTCCTGGTTCAATCCTATGTTTTTTCTTGGGTCCATTGCCCTCATCACTGGCTATTTCCACCCTTCTAGGCAGTTTTTGGGATGGTTTCGCAGCATTTATTGATGGTAAGCTCCAAATGTAGTGCTCAGGTGTCCATCTATTCTACTGGTTGAATCCCATGTTCTTGGCTATTTGTTCAATCGCAATTTTTCTGGTGACATCAGGTAAAATCCCGATTTTCCATGGATTTTATTTTCGGCCTCACATTGCCGAGTCCGTTTTTCCAATATCAACTATACCTTCTTAAAACATGTAACTTTCGCATCATGTTACCCATCAGAAACTCGTCCAACTGAAACCGTGGTTTTCACAACCAGATTTCATCCCACTAAATTCCAGCGGGTTTCTGGCCAACCGTTCTGAACATGGAGATGTGGAAAAGCACCAACGTTGGTGTGTTATACCCGTTGGTAAACTAACATAGCTATGGAAAACCACCATTTTTCATGGGTAAATCCACTATAAATGGCCATTTTCAATAGCTAGGTTAAATTACCAGAGGGTAAAACTGGACCTATTTTTAGACCTACCCCTTCGAACTGTTCGCATTTATAAGCTTGTGGAACTTATAGTTCTGATGATGGTTTACCCCCATGAGGAAATAGAGTTGGTAAGTTCGTAAATCCCAGTAATATTTCCATACTTACAGGGTTTGTCGGTTTAGTCTCGCATTATACTCCCACTTTACAAGATGAGGCCTCCCAATTATATATAAGTTCTTAAGCCCCATGAATACAAGTTCGTTATATCCCCAGAAACCCCATTTCAGCAATTCATTCATTTTGGGATTATATCCCAAAAGATGGAGGCTATCACCATGGTTATGCCCATTCAAGACCCCAACTTCACCCTCAAATAAGCCTCCGGTAATCAACCATGGTTTGGTGGAGAATCACCCATTTGTAGATCATGTTATCATTATACAAACAACCATATATATATATATGTATATAGATAAATATATAGCGGCTTTTCCATCTAGCCATGTTTGAGTATCCCATTTACATTCCCATGATCTTCCCATTTAATCCTCATTTGTAGGCTTCGTTATTTGTTGGAGGCCTCCATTAAATCCACATGAAAAATCCTGTAAAATCACCACTATTCCCATCCCCTGAATTAAACACCCCCATTCTATGGTCCCAATCGTGTAGAAATTCGCTACTTTCTAGGGGGTGTTGAATATTAAGGACAAGGGATGAGATCAGCCTAAAATCTCATTAAAGTCACCAAAAAACACATAAAACTCTCGTAAAATCCAATAATTATACAATTCCGTCACAAAATGCTTTAAATCAACATAAGATCCCCTGAAATCACCATAACGCCCCCTTAAATCACCGTAAGAATTCGCTTAAATCCCAATAAGATCCCCTTAAATCCCCTGACATCTCCTTAAGATGCCCTTTAATCCCCATAAGATCCTCTTAAATCCACTTAGAATCCCGTTAACATCGAAAAAAAAACCATACCCATAGGATCCATGGTGCTGGAATATTTACCCTAAAAATGACCCCTGTTGGTAATTTAAAATAATCCCAACTGGTTGGTAAATATTCCATGGATCCCTGTTGGGATTGATATTGCATTGATATTGCATTGATATTCCATTAGATCACCATTATACCACCATTGTTGAGTGTCAAATCCCCATTGCACGCCATTAATTCCATGGATCCTCTGGGATAATTTTTTTCACCACGTCACCGCTGTGGTCTCCACTGCCTTCTCTCGCCACAGCTCCGCCAGCTGTAGCGTGGAAGGCCACGCGTTCGAGCGCTGCGCGAGGATGGCCACGTGGAAACCATTCACCTCCGGATTACCCTCTGGTAAACTAACATAACTATGGAAAATCACCATTTTTCATGGGAAAACTCACTATAAATGTGGTATTTTCAATAGCTATGTTAAATTACCAGAGGGCACTGGAGAAAATATCAAGGTAAAAGTTACTGTAAATGATAGTGATTTATAGTGGTTTTTCATGGGATTTATAGTGATTTAATGGGATTTTATAGTGATTCAATGAGATATTAATGGGAGATCTCCAGGATCCTAAAATGGAGGTACGTTAGTACTATATAAGGCCATATTTTGCGGGTATATCCCCTTACATAGGCCTGAAAAATAGGTCTTATATATGGTAGGTACCTCCATTTTAGGATCCTGAAATTCCCATTGAACATATTCAAGGTATTTTTTTCTTTCATCCTCCAGAAAAAATGTTTTTTTTATTTTATTGATGGCAATTTCAGGTACACTGGAGGTACCTACCATTAATATAAGACCTTTTTTTCAGGATTATGTAAGGGAATATCCCCACAAAATATGGCTTAAATGGTACAGTAATACCCATTTTAGGATCCTGCAATTCCCATTTGACAGAAGCTTCATAGATAGATGTATACATTGACCTCGGGTGAATGATTTAGACCGAATAGAAAAGCAGCATGTAATTACATGTATGAATATATATATATATATGTATATATATATATATATATATGGGTAAGTTATAATATTTCACTAACCTGAAATAAGGTTATTTTGGGATAATTCCCCTTATTGACTATGATTCCAGTGAGGTCGCAGTGAGGTCGTTATAATTTAACCAGATATATGTACTATGTAAAAAAAGCAAAGACAGGGCGGCGCTTGACATTTCGGGCATGGCTTATAATCCATATATCACTGGGAGATGCCAGTGGCACCAATTACCACAGTCTATGTGTGTATATATATATACACATAGGGCATATACGAACATTAATATAGTTTTATGAATATAACTATAAACGATGACTATAACTATAACTATTATATAACTATATATATATATATATATATTACAACTATAACTATTTATGGACGTTCAACATTTTGATGTCCAAAAAACATGTCACCCAGTGGAAAACACTACGAGGTGATGCCCCTGTTGGTGAACGTGAAGGTGATGCCAGCGCCCCCCATGTTATGTGAATGTTGATTTTTAAGCCCCATGAATAGTGTAGTTATCTATGGTCATGAAGATATTATTATTATTATCATTATATGTGAGGTTATTTAACTTTCCCATGAATACACACCGAGTAAAATTGGAGTTATGTTCCCCGGCTTATCCAACATGGAGGTGTATATGCCATGGCTCGTAAGTGGAACATTCGAAATAGCCCAGTGGCCCAGTATGATCGGCCGTTCGGGTCTGCCCAATCCTAAAACATCACTTCCACCGTGAAACCACCGAACAATTGAGATATACACAGGTAATTATGAATTATGATAATTATGCTTGACATACCCTCTGGTAAACGTTTACATAACTATGGAACATCACCATTTTTTATGGGAAAATCCACTATAAATGGTCATTTTCAATAGCTATTTTGACATAACCAGAGGGTATGTTGCATGCCATCTATAGATGGGGCGTCTTTTTCTGGTGGACACATTGTTTCTGGCATCAAATGACCATCTGACCGGCGTCAAGCTGCTGTGGCTGAGCTGTTGAAAACTAAAAAAATCTGGAAAAAACTTGAAAAACTCCTGCTGAAGAAGAATTTATTGAAGAGACAACTCCACCTATAATCCCATTAAATCCCATTAAATCACATTAAATCCCATTAAATCCCATTAAATCCCATTAAATCCAAATACATCCCAATACATCCCAATAAATCCCAATAGACATCATCAAACCCCATTAAAATCAATTAATTTAATGTATATTCATTCCCATTAATATCCCATGAAATCACCATTCAACAACATGAAGTGTGGATAAATCACTTGGGAATAACTGGTATTTTCCTTTGAATCAATGATTAATTTCCAATTAATCCCTTCCCCCGTTCATATTAAACACCCCCTAAACGAAACCATGGCAAAATGTAGGGAATTTCCACATTCCATTGGGACCATGGTGTGTTGAATATTAGGATGGGATTAATGTATCTACCCTCTGGTGAACGTTTACATAACTACGGAAAATCACCAATTTTAAATGGGAAAACTCGCTATTTCAATGGCCATGTTCAATAGCAAACTGTTAGTTTACCAGAGGGTATATCCCATGAATATCCCATTGAATAACTATAAATCCCATTAAACCACTATAACTCACTATCAATAGCTATGTTGGCCAACTTTTAGTTTTACCCAGATTCATGTACCTAACTCTCAATTATCCCATGATGCAGCTGATCCCATGATTCTGCATCACAGTCTGCCGAATGTTTTCCCTATGATCTGTGGCAGCCCAGGGCTGCATATACATCCAGGCTTAACGAATGATCGATTGTTAATCTAATAACATCTTAATGATAAAGATGATATTGAATCAAAACCATTAACGAATCCCGGCTTATTATCTGTCAACCATTATTAATCCTTTTCGATATCCCGATTGTTTATTAATTTGTCGGTGGTTTCAACCCCTCTGAAAAATATGAAAGTCAGTCGGGATTATTTTTCCCAATATATGGAAACATAAAATTCATGTTCCAAAGCACCAACCAGTTTTCCATAGTTTTCCTATTCAATTTGCCAGACATTGCCCTAAGTTGTGGAGGTATCCCCTGTCAAGCTGAACCAGTTATTAAAGATGACACATCTCCAGGATACCAAATCAACGCGAGATCCCCAATCGCCATCACCTCGAGATGGCCATCTTGTAGGGTGCTTAGGAGCCTTGGCGGGTGGTCTTTTTCGGCGCGGCTTTAGGATGAAAAACGGTGATACACCGAGAGAGATTTATGATGACTTATGATGATCTATGATTTTATGATGATTTATGTTTTTTTAAGGATGATTATGATGATTTATGTTTTTTTTAAGGATGATTATGATGGTTTATGATTATTATTGAATATTTATGATTATTGTCATGATTATGATTTGGGAGAATGATCTACCCATGGTGTCAGTAGAGCATGAGCCAGCTTGAACTCAGCAGAGCTGAAAAAAGCCTCCTGTCAACAGCTCGATGTGGAAAACCCACCACTTGTAGGTCCTTTTCCTAGCGAAACCATGAATTTTCCACATCTGTGTGAACGTTTAGCCTAGGCCTAGGGTAACCCAGCTCCTTCCGAATCACATCCCCACATCTGATCCTGAATCTCCCAGCGCTAGTTGCTTCAAAATTATCTTTTCGCAGGTCATACACCCTTTTGTTGACCATCTTTATATATATAATTATATATTATATATATAAATATTATATTATATATAAATATTATATTATATATATAATTTTAATATATTATATATACATATTATATTATATATATAAATATTATATTATATATAAATATATTATTATATAAATATTATATTATATATAAATATTATATTATATATAAATATTATATTATATATATAAATATCATATTATATATATAAATATTATATTATATATAAATATTATATTATATATATATAAATATTATATTATATATAAATATTATATTATATATAAATATTATATTATATATAAATATTATATTATATATATAAATATTATATTATATATATAAACATTATATTATATATAAATATTATATTATATTATATATATATTTATATATTTATATTATATATATATATATTAGTTGTGAAAAAAAGGTACCTCTCCATTGATCTTTGAAAACACCTACGAGAAGTTAATTGTTGCTTTCTTCGAGTAATCCCAGCCAAGTGACACTCTTTCTGACATATCTTCTGACATTTTATCTGGCATTCTATCTGACATTTCATTTGAAATCTATTCTGATATGCTATCTGGCACATGTTCGGGGGCGTGCTCCTCTGCATCCTGAGCTTGCGATAGGCTTCGCCCAGGCAAAGAAGTAAGGAGATCCGGAAGCAATGAAGGAGTGAGTACTTGGTGGCTCATCCCACTTAGTAAGTGGGTTATAACCCCAGTTATAAGTGGATTAACCCTACTTATCCCGTGTCAATCTCTGGGGTTATAACCCACTTACGATTCGTGGGTAGTTCGCCACCAAGTAGGGAGTGAGTGGGAGTGAGGCACACCTTTCTTATCTTTCTTCAATCAGAGACCCTCACCTGGCGGGTAACTCTCCGAAAGAAACGGACAAAGTTGACACGTTTCTTGCCCTCAGGGAGGACTTTGGGAACTTTCCCAGCGTTGAGCGAGTTGAGCGATGAAACACATGACATGAATAAGTCATAGAAGCTGGGTCAATATATAATTGGTTCAGAAGGTTTAATAGTGGTTTGTAATGGTTATAATCATGATTATTCATGATTATTCATGATTGTTAAATGATTCATAGTCTAGGTAAATTGTAATTCATATTTCACAAAGCTGAATAGTTCGGCCACTCATCTTCCCTTTCCCGGCCCAGCGTTTTTGCCTCGGGAGAGCCTGCCTCTGAATGTTCGGCCATGTTGGGATTCCCCATAAACCATAATCTATGGTGAGGTCGTAGTGAAGTCGTTAGAATTACCCTCTGGTAAAAATACAAAAAGCTATTGAAAATTGCCATTTATAGTGGATTTGCCCATCAAAAATGGTGATTTTCCATAGTTACGTTAGTTTACCAGAGGGTAAATTGGAAAGGTTCTTGTATAGGTAATACCGTAATACCCCCTTCAGAGGTTTACTATGGTTTTCTCATTTGGTTTATCTGAAAAAATATTGTGCCCGTTGACTGTTCATAACGGATTTGACAATTGATATACTTGGTGGCTCATTCCACTTAGTAAGTGGGTTATAACCCCAGTTATAAATGGGATAAGTAGGGTTAATCCACTTATAACTGGGGTTATAACCCACTTACGATTCGTGGGATGAGCCACCAAGTAGTTATTTGTGAATGTACACCATCTCTGGACAAACCCAAAGAGTTTTTCTTGTTGGAATGATCTTTCCTATGAATATCCCATTTACATATATACATAATGTTTGCACCTGATTAAAGAGATGGTACCCTATTGTGAGAAATTTCTTGCTCCTAATTCAGTCACATGCCAATTGTTGGGGGGGGGCCTCTATTGTGAGTTTTTTTTTTCCAGATTTGTTTTTTTTTTAAATATTTTTTCCAAATGCCTTAATTAACTTTACTTTTCTTTCTAATTACTTTCCCACCTATGACCACTTTTAAACAATTGTCCGGACGGTACTCCACTGCGAGCACCAACTTTTGGGATTGAAAAAAAAACAAAACCCTTTCTCCACCTTTCTTTGGGTAAAGCTGGCCCTTTCACTTTAGAAAACCATATTCGTGTTAAAGCTTTAAAATGCAAGGTTTACCAAATAATTAGATGCCTTATTAAGCCCTTATTAAAAAACAGCATCCAGACAATTTTTCAAAGGGATACCTCATGAGTGGCTCAGTTACTCAATAATATAATTGTTTGGATGGTACTCTATTGTGAGCACCAACTTTTGGGAGTGATAAAGAAAAACAAAACCCTTTCTCCACTTTTCTTTGGGTAAATCTGGTGCCTTTACTTTAGAAAACCATATTTGTGTTAAAGCTTTAAAATGTAAGGTTTTCCAAATAATTAGATGCCTTATTAAACCCTTATTAAAAAACAGCACCCAGACAATTTTTCAAGGGGATACCTCATGATTGGCTCAGTTACTCAATAATATAATTGTTTGGATGGTACTCTATTGTGAGCACCAACTTTTGGGAGTGAAAAAAAAACCTTTCTCCACCTTTCTTTGGGTAAAGCTGGTCCTTTTACTTTAGAAATCCATATTTATGCTAAAGCTTTAAAATGCAAGGTTTTCCAAATAATTAGATGCCTTATCAAACCCTTATTAAAAAACAGCACTCAGACAATTTTTCAAGGGGGTACCTCATGAGTGGTTTAGTTACTCAATAATATAATTGTTTGGATGGTACTCTATTGTGAGCACCAACTCTATTGTGAGCACCAACTTTTGGGAGTGAAAAATAAATAAAAATAAATTAAAAGTAAATTGAAATCAATTGAAGTAAATTGAAATCAATTGAAAGTAAATTAAAAGTAAATTGAAATCAATTGAAAGTAAATTGAAAAGTAAATTGAAATCAATTGAAAGTAAATTGAAATCAATTGAAAGTAAATTAAAAGTAAATTGAAAGCAATTGAAAGTAAATTGAAATCAATTGAAAGTAAATTAAAAGTAAATTGAAATCAATTGAAAGTAAATTGAAAGTCAATTGAAAGTAAATTAAAAGTAAATTGAAATCAATTGAAAGTAAATTGAAATCAATTGAAAGTAAATTAAAAGTAAATTGAAATCAATTGAAAGTAAATTGAAATCAATTGAAAGTAAATTAAACGTAAATTAAAAGTAAATTGAAAGTAAATTGAAAGTAAATTGAAATCAATTGAAAGTAAATTAAAAGTAAATTGAAATCAATTGAAAGTAAATTAATTAGTTAAAAGTAAATTGAAATCAATTGAAAGTAAATTGAAATCAATTGAAAGTAAATTGAAATCCTTTCTTAAGTTGATTGACCAAAAAAATGTTGAGGGGGGGCAAAAAAAGTGCGAGTTATAGAGTATCCTCAAATTGTTTGGGGGGGGGGGCCCTCACACTAATCAGATGCAAACATTATATATATATATATCCCATTTATTATAATATTCAATATATCCATATAACATGAGTATTAATACATATTTCCAGACATATCATATCCCATATACCATGATATACCATGAATATTGTTGATTGATGATTGATCTTAACCACCTAACGCATCCTTTCTCGCCATTTCGCTGGGTCGAGCTGCTGTTGCGCATCTTTGGCGCAAAGCAAGAGCTCCGTGGCATGTTTCGGGTTGCATCGGAACCTCAGCAGAGAGGTTCAACTTTGTGGGATTGGGATCGGAGTTCGATCTTTGATATTCGATGAATTTACCCTCTGGTAAACATACAAAGAGCTATTGAAAATCACCATGCTATTAATGGGAAAATCAACTATAAATGGCCATTTTCAATAGCTTTTTGTATGTTTACCAGAGGGTATCTTGGGACGTTTTTTTTACATTGGATTTTAGTGATCACGTCTGGCAAAATCGCTTGAAAATGTCGATATTAGATGACTTTAGGATTCTCCTTCCATTTCACCCCCCTGGGATGAAAATTTACTGGTTGGTGGTTAAAAAGCCATCTTGAAAAATATGAAAGCCAATGGGAAGGATTGATTATCTCATATATTAATTATATATTATGGAAACTAGAAAATGTTTGAAACCACCAACCAGTCAGTCTCTGGAAGATTCAAACAACTCGATACAGTCTCTGCAGCCGAGAAATCGCTGCTAGCTGCGCCGATTCGAAGGGATGAGACTCTGAGATGAAAAAAACATATCCATGTATCATCCATATTTACTAGGGTAGTATATTCCCACATTTGGATATAATCCATGGATAGTATCTAAATATACTAGTATCCATGTTAGATTTAATACTATATCCCATATTATATATTCCCATAATTTCGGGTATATTCCATTAAATCTAACTAGGGAAAAATTGGATGCATTTACTAAGTGGGATAGCTCTGAAAAATTAACAGTTGGCTATTGAAGCCATGGCCATTTGTAGTTGATTTACCCATTAAACTCGGTGAATTTCCATACAGACGGTATGAGTTGGACAACTCATCAAAATTTTAGGTAGAAACCATGCAATAGTTCATACCATATCATGATTATGATGGTTCATTTGTTCAAAAAATGTTTGAGACTACACATGAAAGTTGCGAGATGCTAATCATCTATGATACTGTTTCAATGTTTCACGGTTTCGGGCACAAAAGGGTAGTCCCTTGCTGCCAATTCATCTACAGGATGGGCCCCCCAGTTATAAGCTTGTTTATAAACCCCATTAACCATAGTTATCTATAGTTATATCTACCATAAACCATAGTTAATTCAGCCACTATAAGGCAACTGAACGCTATCGACTGGGGGCCCCATCCTGTATCATCGGGGATTCAACCAGTCGACGGAGTCGACGCTTGCCAGGATCGTAATTAAAAAAAAGGAGTGATGTTCGCTATCTCAGGGACTCCACATCATTTCTTTTTTGGGATAAACATGAAATACCCTCTGGTAAACGTTAACATAACTATGGAAATATCCACCATTTTATAGTGATTTAATAGTGATTTAATGGGATCTTAATAGTGATTCAATGGGATCTTAATGGGATATACCCTCTGGTAAACATACAAAAAACTATGAAAAATCACCATCCTATCAATGGGTAAATCCACTATTTCGACTAGGCCATGGCTTCCAGTTCGCAAACTGTTAGTTTACCAGAGGGTATATCCCCTTAATATCCCATTGAATCACTATAAAATCCCATTAAATCACTATAAATCACCATTTTTTATGGGTAAATCAACCATAAATGGCCATAGTTGTTGGGAATCCTGCCATCCATAGTAGCCCTGCAGACCAAACCTGAAATCCCGGAAGATCCCTGGATTTTTTCCTGGAAGATCTGATTCGAATGCTTCCAAGTGTAGACATTCGATTTAACAATCTACATTAATTAATGACTCAAAATCTACATCGAATGAGTCTAAATTAATATATACTGTATATATATATATGTATGTATTTACATATATTCTGGGTAAATTATAATATTTCACTAACCTGAATTGTTTGGCCATTTGGGGATGATTTCCCTTACTAACCATTATTCCCAGTGAGGTCGCAGTGAGGTCGCAGTGAGGTCGCAGTGAGGTCGTTATAATTTACCCAGATATATATGTATAGTTACTTAAGGAAACTCCCAGCATTTAACGAATTCGTAACTCCTCCCAGCATTCTCCAAGTCGCCCCGGCGTTGACGTGGTGTCGGTAGACCTGGAGGAAACAAATTGGCTTGATCTCCCGGTTTAAATATCCATTATGGTTAATATATCCATATGCTTAACTTGGTTAACGTATATGTTTAATATATGTTAATATATTCATTATATATGACAATCAACGGTTAATATGCCAATAAATGACATTGTAATATGACAATAAATGGTATAGATCCAGCATATCCAAATGAAACTTCAATGGGTAATCGGTGTAAATCTGCCAGTCAATGGATATAATGCCACTATATCATACTATATCCCCACTTTTGACTCTATAATGATGCGGCTGAATTACAACTATCATCTGGTTGGTGGTTGAGCCACCGCAACGTGTGCTCGTCAGTTTGGATCATCACAAATTTCTTTGAACATAAGACATAATTATGGAGGTTTTCTGAAATGGGGGGTCCCTAAAACCATCTGTTTTAATACTACTTGGTGGCTCATCCCACTTAGTAAGTGGGTTACAACCCCAGTTACAAGTGGATAAACCCTACTTATCCCATTTATAACTGGGGTTATAACCCACTTACTAAGTGGGATGAGCCACCAAGTAAAGTAGTCTGATTTTGATTTGGGGTAGCCCCTATTTTCAAAAATCCCCATAATTGAAACCACCAGGAATTCAGAAATCTGGGAACGACTAACCGTGACCAACCACCATAAAATGGGAGCTGCACTTCGTGAGATGAACCTCTGACAGGAGAACATTTGTTTTAAAACGTGCTGTGCCAAGAGTCAGGTAAAAACTCCAAAAAACGAACGTCTGGATACCTGGAACTATCTGGAACTGAAATCAATTTCTTTCTGCCCCAGCTGGATATTATGAACAACATTGAACAAATCATTTTGCCACAAATGGCCCATGAAAATCTATCAGTCAGCTTGGGGTGTGCGTTATGATGTCCATCACCCACCAACAGTGGAAGGCTAAGAGGGGACCCCGGCGAAAAGTGTGTAAACATGTGATGATCCTTAGGATTCTCTGAAAATTGCATACTCCAAAATTTGATTGCTTTAAACCGTTGTTCTTGTACAAATCCGAATTCATAGCTAAAAGTGCAATGTTTTGGCTGGTCAAATCCAGTTCATCATCATTTTCCTGTTCAATTTGCCATACCCTCTGGTAATTTAACATAGCGAACTGGAAAGATCCACCATGCTATTAATGGGAAAGCTCACTATTTCTATGGCCATTTTCAATAGCTATTTTGACATAACCAGAAGGTATATCCCATTAATATCCCATTGAATAACTATAAAATCCCATTAAATCACTATAAATCACCATTTTTTATGGGTAAATTACCAGAGGGTAAATTGCTCTAATTCGGGGAGCTATCCCTTGACACTTTGCAAGCTCAGCAGCTCCAGTGTGGAGACTGTTGGCTTTGGGGAGATTATCAGCAACAAGCTCGCCCAAACATGTTGAATAGATAGAGATTGCAACATATTACTTATATATATATATATATATACACATAAAGTGACATAAAGTATAGTATATCTTTTCTTTATATATATATATATCGTATGTATACTGTATACATATATGGTACATGGTCTCTTGTGTATTCAGGTCCAAAAGTCCCCATGTCTTCATTGCTCGCCTCGTAATGTGCATTCATGGCTCAGTGCCGACGGCCACCATTAAAACGGCCAGGTTGCTTTGTGGTTGAGCCACTCATCCCATGTAAAAAACTTAGTTCTTTCGATCATCCCTTTCCGATGAAACAAACTCAGCAGAGAAGTTGCCAAGCCAAACTTCGTGATTCTCATATCCAAGTTTACAGTAATGATCATATCCAATTTCATCTGGTTGGTGGTTTCAACCCCTCTGAAAAATATGAGTTCGTCAGTTGGGATTATTCTTCCCAACTGAATGGAAAAATAAAAGCCATGTTCCAAACCACCAACCAGATATCCAATTTCATGATAGAGCCTTCACGAATTCTTCAGGAAGATTTCGGGTGAGTCCAGCCCGAAGAACCCTTGTCGGTCTTGTCGCCCCGAAGGTCACCGAATGTTGTGCAAGCCTTTTCTGACGATAGTATACTATAGTTACTGTAAATGATAGTGATTTATAGTGGTTTAATGGGATTTATAGTGGTTTAATGGGATATTATAGTGATTCAATGGGATATTAATGGGATATACCCTCTGGTAAACATAACAAAAAGCCACATGGAAGCCATGGCCCAGTCGAAATTGTTGATTTAACCAATTTAAAATGGTGGATCTTTCCATAGTTTTTTGCGAAATCTCAGAACTGTGTCTCAGAACTTGTCCCACCCACTTGTTGACAATGACCATTTTTTTGATCACGGGCGGGCGAGAGAAAACTAATCAAGCATGGCAACCAATGGGAATTTCAGGATCCAATTGATGGAGGTACCGATTCCATATATAGGGCCTATTTTTTAGGCCTATGTAAGGGGATATCCCCCTAAAATATGGCCTTATATGGTACAGTACCATACAGTACCTCCACTTTAGGATCCTGGAATTCCCATTGATGGCAATGCAATATCCACCATTTATAGATGATGGTCGTACTTGGTGGCTCATCCCACGACTCGTAACTGGGTTATAACCCCAGTGATTTACATGGGATAAGGAGCGGGTTGATCCACTGAAAAAACTGGGGTGAATTACCCTCTGGTGAACTAACTTAGCAATGGAAAATGGCCATAGAAATAGTGGATTTTCCCATGAAAAATGGGTGGATCTTTCCATTGCTATGTTAGTTCACCAGAGGGTAACCCACTGGAGAGTCCCTTGGATCCACATCCCTAATTTTCTGGGTCGACATTGGCTATACCCCAGGATGGGGCCCCAGTTCGGAATCGCGGTCAGTTGGTTTATAACTATAGTAACAAGTTGGTGTATGATACGCAAATAGCTATATTTAGATGGGGTCATAAACCAACTTATAACTGGGGGGCCCCATCCTGCCAAATTATCCCAAATTCTTCGGATGAGTCAAAAGATTCCCCTACTATGGTTAAAAACGACGGATTGTACATGTATGACATCGTCGGGTCTCACAACAGCAAATACAGGGCAAACACACACAAACATTGCGTAAAGAAGCTTCAATCCTGTCCCTGCCAAACCCTCCCATCTTCATGATACCCTGCAATAAACGAACATAGCAATGGACAATTATCAATTTATAGATGATTTACCTATGAACAAAATGTGATTTACAATAGCTATGTTACTTTACCAGAAGGTACATCTTTTTCTTAGCATAAAGTACTATCCATTCGATACTGATTTGAGCCGTTTATCCAAAAAACATGAAAGTCAACTTCGCTAATAATTTAATTGTGAAGGAAGAAACATTGACAACAATTGAAAAAAACAAAAAACAAAAACACTATTGCCAATGCCACATAAAGGCACTTTTATTGTCTATACATGTCTATACTATACTTTTGAAGGTAACAACGCAACATCCTCAATGTAGACAAACTTGTTGAAGAATTCCCATCTTAGAAGCCACCAGCTGGATTTCATCCTGATGCACCCCATGCCCCCGTTTTCCTCTCGCCAGATTTTTCGCGGCCGTCTCTTTGTACAATGCAGTGGTTGGATTGCGCGCGAGTTTCTCCCTGGATGCCAGTAGGTCTTAGCTTGGGAAATCTCGAACCCAGGTTGGTGACCCAGATGGTCAAGAGTCGTCCAATTGTTTTTGGTCCATTCCCCATGGAAAACACCAGGAACTGTGGTGGATATCGAGAATTTTTTCATGGATTTACCATGATTTAGCCTCCGGTCAAACGTCGTTTGCTGGAAAAATGGATAAGCATGGCCTATTTCTTGGATTTGCTTAAGGGGTTCCCAAAAAATGAAAAATATTCACTATAGATTCCCCAAATGGTGGATTTTCCATGGGGAAAAACAAATCCATGATTTATTCGATGTTCCTATGAATACCTCCATTTAGTCCGTGTTTATTCCCTTTGCTATGTCTAAGTACTGGATGGTGAAACTTAGATACGAAAAATCGAACATTTTTAGCTGTACATTTGACCAGCGATAGCAAAAGATTAAAGTACTACAGGATGGGGCCCAGTTATAAGTTGGTTTATAAACCCCATTAACCATAGTTATCTATGTAGTTATATATCTACCATAAACCATAGAATTCAGCCACTTGTAAACCAACTTGGCTATCTTGAGGGCCCCAGCCTGTATCTAACTAGTCTGTTGACCCAGGAGGGTATACATATTTGGAACGAATACCCATACCTCCTGATTTGTTGAAGCTGCAATCCAACCACCTGATTGTCGTCACATTTGTCGTCCCATGTTTAAAGAGTACAAATAATTGTAAAGACTGTAAAGACTGTAAAGATATAGATGGGTCGATTAGATAAAATAAGATAGATTTATAGTGAATCTAGTGATGAAATTTCAAAATCAAAACTATTTCGGTCCATCCCCGGAACAAGCCATGCTGAAGTCGAAACACAGATCGTTTCAGGGCCATGAGCTGTAGGGATTTTCACATCATTTGGGGATACAATGTTTTAATATATATATATATATACATACACTGTATATGTATATATATATATACACATTGTATGTATATATATATGTATATGATATGGATGATACTATGCGTATTTGACCTTGATTCCCAGTGTACGGATCTGACCAGGATAAATTGTGCAAGCCCAATCTGAGATACTCTGCATTCTTCAACGGATAGTATATTCCCGTCTGTAGCACAAGATTGAAGTACTAAGCTATACTCATCCAAAGATGGCAAGTTGAGGAGTGAAAAAAAACAATGTCGTCCCTTTCTTGCTGGTGGATAGGATTTCCCCGTTTCATGGTGATAATTCCCAATTTGATACAATCTTGAAGCAGCACGGGATTTGAACTATTTGAACACATCACAATCCATTTCATGTGGGTTGAACAAAATATTTGAACACTAATCACTCATTCATCCCAATAGGTTGAAACATTTGAACACATTACTAATCAGTTGTTTATCCATGTATATTTATTTAATCCTTTACCACTCATCCAGCTATGTGATGACAACCGTTCCTGCAACAGTCGCGCGGCTTGGCTTTGCCTTTGCCGAATGCCAACACTTAACACTTGACATGGCCCTGACGGACGTCTTAAATTTTAAATAGGAAAGAATCCAGACGGATTGAAGTCAATAGCCAACAAAAAGCCTCCAAACTAACAGCTCAATCTGATTCAATCTGGCCCTCATTTCATCACTTGAAGCTCGGGAACTCTAAACCGTGGTTTTCGCTATGTGAAAGTCCAATGATGCCATCAATGGCCAATCCCACCTGAGACAACGCAGTTTTGCTCTCAGAAAATTGGTACCCGAAAAATTTGGAACATCACCATAGAAATAGTGGAAAGCCAGCAGGTTTTCTGGAGCTCCATTTATGACCAAAGTACCAAAGATCAATATAGTATGAAAACTCCCCTTATTGATTCTTTATATAATAAATATCCATATTAATCTTCTATCTCTTCTTCAGCTTCCCCAGTTTGTTTCATCTTCTGGATTTCATTTTTGATCACCTGAACAGGCCGTCAGCTCTCATTGCTACACACTGAGAGGAAGGTCCCCCGCTCTTCGCTGTCGCTCTGCGTCGCTTCACTCTCCGTTGCATCCGCAGCCACTGCAGGACCAGGAAGCGCGCTAGCGGCAGCCGCAGCCTGTCGTTGGGGCCAGGTAACAGTATCCATTGGGACCCCATGGGCCCTGAAAAAAGGGCAATCTGTTGGTTGCTACACAACAGATGTTGGCTTGAGTCGGCATATGACATGTCATATCTTTGGAATGAACCAAACATGACTGCAATCACCATGATATCACCATAAGTGGTGCATGCGATGATGATTTTACTCCTATTCGTTCCCTTATTGTCACAGTTACTATGGGCCAACAATAATCCTCATATATCACGTATCCGACAGAGACTTTTTCCGACAGTTTACACACTTCTTCCATCATTCCAGGCTAGCAGCTAGCAGCTGCCTGAAAACTAGCGAAAAATGTTTCGGAATCTGAGTTTCCCTATACCGGATTCTGGCGACTTTGGGGTTCCTGTTCAGAAGTTATCTTGAATAGGTACTGTGATCTGGAAGCGGCTATCTGATAATACGTATTCCTGCTTATTATTATATTCCTATCTCCTTGGGAAATACTGCTTACTTACTACTCGGAAGCGAACAATTGTCAATAATTAGTTTTTCACATTATTATACACTTTTTTGTGTTATCTCCATGCTTCTCGTGGGTAGAATCGGGTAGAACTGCCGCATGTTTTTTGCTGTTTCCTTTCGTGAGTTTGAAAAGATTGTTCATCAGTTTCGCCACTCAAATAGCCATTTTGGGAGCACACCCAATTTTCAGCCACGCCCAAATATCAAATTGTTGGTTAGCATTTAAATACAAATCATCGTATATTATACACCGTTATAAATCATATCCGATTATATTCTCAGTATATTCCCAGTATATCCTCATGAATATCACCACACAAAATATCTTTTAGATGCTCAATGTTATGCAACAAGTCAGACAACTATCCCCATTATCGTCAATTACCCAATTTATATTCTCATTAGATTCCCATGCTTTCCCCATCCATTATTGTCAATTACCATTGCATCCTTACGTCCTAGGTTATGATATTGTTGCTTCTATCCCCATCATGTTTGCATCCCATGCATTGTGGTCCATCCCATCCATATATCCCAGGATATATCCTCATTATGTATAATATATATATATATATGTATATACATTGCCCTGAGGGTCTGTCTGGAGTATACCTCCAAAATTGACAAAATTCACCCCTTCACATTGCCCCAAAATGGCTATCATAAGGAAGAAAGCTATGATCTCATGATATCTTTTCGGTGATCGTCAAATGGCCCTTTTTGCGATCACCAAGCCGCCGATGTACGGCTGGGACGATTTCGTGTCACCGAAGGGCCAGGGCCTGTGAGGGATTATTGCATTGGATTTACCACGTTATACCGTTATACCAAGTTATACTTGGTGGCTCATCCCACGAATCGTAAGTGGGTTATAACCCCAGTTATAAATGGGATAAGTAGGGTTAATCCACTTATAACTGGGGTGAACTAACCCACTTACGATTCGTGGGATGAGCCACCAAGTACCAAGTTATATAATATCTCTTCATGTCTCATGAAATCCATCAAATCCCATGAATATCCCATGGGATATCAAACATCATAATCCCATGAACTCATATTAAACTATGTTAAACTGGGGCTGGTCAATGTCCCCATGGGAATTTAGAACATCACGGCTGAAAAGCCGTACATATCCGTTTCAGATTACATTGCCAATCTTAGATGCCCTGCAGCAAAAACTTCACGAAGAGTAAACCCATTTGTCCCCTTTTTGCGTGTAGGTGGAGTGCAGTCAAGGAGCTGCAAAAATGTCGCCAGCGACATGCTACCACCGATAAACTCACATGGCTCGTGGAACTGTTCACGGCCAGAGCAGAATCTCGCTCCAATGTATGTCGCCAAGAAATAAGGGAAAAGTTGGTGTGGAGGAAGTAATCCCAAGATAGGGCGCCAAAGCCCACAAAGGCTTTTATACACAGTCACTTCATTGCCTGCTGTAACGATGGCATTCACCGCGGCGGCCCATGAAAAAATGTAAGCAGGTTCTTATACGAGTTTCAACTGATATTGAACCAAAAAAGAAGGGTTAAGGCACAGTCAATGCTACCACCAGGTTTTTGCTCCTTATACCTATGGTTTCCTGCTGCTAAAGATACTATATTCCTATTGAAATCGCAAAAGATAAAAGGATTAAACTACCCATCCAGTTGGTTGACCTAGATTATATTCCCTTTGTTAGTTGGCTGATGTTCAATTCGGACATTTACCCCTGTATAGAACCTCCCCAAGAACCAACCAGCTTCGAACTGGGCATTCAAAAACCAATTCAAATAAACCCGAAACTAAAGAAACATTTAGATACATTTAGGACAAACCATGAAAAGCCCCAAAATAGAGAGATCATGTCGAGCGTGTTCATAATGGATATAATAGGAACCAACTTTTTTTTAAAGAGGATTTCACCAAATTCGACCTTTTTCGGGGTTGCGAAGATTTTCAGGTGCTGTGGATGATCTACTGTAAGTTATGGCTTTGTGAAAAAAGAAAGATGGTACCTGGGAAAATGCGTTATATGTTGGTGCTATATATATATTTACATAATATATATATAATGTAGATACAATGTATATCTAATTACATATCAATATCGCTTATTATATCCGGCCCGTAATTGCTCTAAAATGCGTTCAGTCCCTTCCTAGTTTTGTTAATCCCGCAAATCCGTTCAAACTCACCCCGCAAAGGAAACATGGAATTCAAACATGACAATTTGAACAGGAACGTCATCTTGTAGCTTCACTTGTCTTTGGTTCCTGTGAGTTTTCAAGGTGTTTCCCATCCAAATCTACATAAAGCAATCTTGGCATCCGGAAAGGTTTCCCTTATTTGTTTCCTGACCCATGACAGATCCATGGTGCTGGTATATAAGCTAACATGACTGGGGTATATTGATGGGATCCATGGCACACCATATATAGCAGCACCATGGATCCTATGGGTGATGCAATGTGGTAATTAAACCCAATGCCATAAACTACCCACGTCATCATCATTTTTGCTGCTGGATATCTTGAAGCTTGGTCGTTTTTCCATGAGGAATGACTTCAAAATAAGAGCCTGGGGCCTGGGGCCTGACTAGTGATGTTTCTTGCTTAAAAAAACACAATGAATACTACTAGACCATAGCAAAAACATTTTTTTCTTCCATAAACCTAACAGTTCACCAAGTGAAGTGTGAACTTAGCGATCGAATCTAGGGGCCGGCCTTGTAACACTTGACCTGTGGGAAATCCATGGGAAACGGGTCCAATGATTAAGGGCATCTCCCATGGAAGCAGCTGTTTGTCCAACCGCAACGCTCCTAGGAAAGGGTATACCGACGTACCCGGCCTGGTAAACATACAAAAAACGATGGAAAGATCCACCATGCTATGAAAATGTGTAAATCAACTATTTCGACTGGGCCATGGCTTCCATGTCGCTTTTTCTATGTTTACCAGCCCGGGTATATCCCATTAATATCCCATTGAATCACTATAAATCCCATTAAATCACTATAAAATCCCATTAAACCACTATAAATCCCATTAAATCACTATAAAATCCCATCAAATCACTATAAAATCCTATTAAATCACTATAAAATCCCATTAAATCACTATAAAATCCCATTAAATCACTATAAATCTGGAAAACCCGACGCTTTCCCGGGAAAATGATCCAAATTGTGCTGGGTAAATTAGAAAATATTTCCCATCACGACCTCACTGTTCTCCCTCACTGGAAATCATGGTTTTTATAGGGGAATCATCCCCAAATGGCCGAACTATTCAGGTTAGTGAAATATTATGATTTACCCAGATTTATGGTTTATGTATAATCCCATCGAAATAACCAGTTATAACTAATAATAGCCATGGCCATAAGTATAAGAAATATATAGATCTGGGTAAATTATAATATTTCACTCACCTGAATAGTTCGGCCATTTGGGGATGATTCCCCTTACTAACCATGATTCCAGTGAGGTCGCAGTGAGGTCGTTATAATTTACCCAGATGTATGGTATAATACCATATATAGCACCATGGATCCGGGTTTTGGGTTGCCCAAAAGCGACTGCGGGGTGATGTTGTTATGATTAATCATGATATATGAGTGTGTCTGAACATAGGGTAAGCACCATCATGTTCTGGAATCTGCTTAGTAATTCTTCGGGAATATACACCGTTTTCGGGCAAACTCATATCAAACATATGATTGGAATTGCATGAAGTATATTGCCTATTACCCCCATTTGTAGATGATTTCCCCAGATTGTATCCAATTGAAATAGCTATGTATTATATATCCCGTAGGATCCATGTATGCTATATATGGTAACATGTACCATCAATATACCCCAAATGTTAGCATATATACCATACATGGATCCTATGGGTATATAAATGGTTTCATATCCCATATGGTATCCGCACTCCAAACTGAAGTTTAATAAATATACTACGTATATCGCATGATATTCCCGAAATGCATCCCCGTATTTAATCCCCCAGATATCGCGATATTTCTCGCTTCTTCATCCCACACAATCCACGCGAGAAATCGGATTTGTCCTGTTAGATTCCCATTATTTTTGCCTGGTTGATGTCCATTTTTTTTGCTTTTAATCATCTGATAAATCCTAATTTGTGTTGGTCGTATATTCTGGAATTTCAGAATCTCCATTGGGATTGTATCATATAATTGTATCCCATTTTTGATTTTATAAATGGGAACTGAGATAAATTGGGATGTCTCCAGAATTAAAGATTACTTTATCTGATAATCATTTTAAGTCCCAATTTCTGTTCTACAATTTCTTCCAATTTGTCCTACATAAATCCTCATTTCAATCTGCTTTGTAACATCTTATGTAATAATATATACAATATATATATCAACATCATATGTCCCATTAATATTCCAATAACATCCCATAATATCCTATAATATCCCATTAAACATTCATTTTTTCAGTGATTCATCTTCCATACTGTGGATGGAAGAAATCCTGCACCAGTTGGGAACTATTAGGCACCTATGAAACACTGTAAATAATGGGATTGGAATGGGAAAACACACCTACAAGCTGGTGGTCCCCCAAGTTATAAATGGGTTATAATCCCATTAACTATAGATATATCACCTATAAACCATAAACCATAGTGATAAATGGGTTATAACTTGTAATCCCATTAACTAGTTCGATATATCATCATATATCACCAACAAAAACCATAGTGACATTGGACTTATTGGCACCAACTGAACGCTCAGGAACTGGGGCACCACCCTGTATCAACTGGTGCCGCGAGGACCTCGTGGCGTCTTGGATTGGTGCTGCTCGACCTCTGCCCAAGCCACTCCTGAAGCCACTCAGCAGATCTGTTAATCCTGGGAGGAATCATTGATGAATGGTTTAATCCCAATGGCTAGTATATGGTTAATCAATGTGTTAATCATACTAATATGATATTATATATGATTATATATGTACTGTATATATGTATCAATGGATTGGTTTAAGGGAAAATTTACAGGAATCCCCCATATTTAATGGGAAAATCTATGGTTTCCGGTTAAGATTTTTTCGCTTAAACCAATCCATTGACAATTGGAAAAACATGGAAAAACATACGGTAACTACATGGAAAAATATACGAACTGGTATTTTATACTAACTCCTGGGCCTCGCTGTCTGGCCCGCCCTCCACATATTTGAATGTCGTTACTGTGTATATATATATATATATTATACTAACAGTTTGCGAACTGGAAAATCACCATCTTTAAGTTCGGTAAATCACTGTTTTTCGATGGGCCATTTTCAATAGCGAACTGTCAAATTACCAGAGGGTATATGCAACTATGAATAAATTTCATGGGGTTTTAACGGGGTAAATCATGATTTTGCCCATCGTAAAGCACGATTTTGCCCATCTACCAACTGGTAATTCGGATTTCGCGACCATCCACAATTCACAATATGTTCAGTAACTCCCCAAAGGTAGAAAAGGTTCAATTCATCACGATTTTAGTGGGATGAATTACTTGTCTATCTTTTTTGGGGCTTACTATAGATGATTATAGATGTACCATTTAACTGCATATTGGTATGTACGCGTGTAAATATGATAAATTGAAGGTAATCCATTAAACTATACCTAACTAAAGACCGCTTGTGGTACTTCATTACCCTTACTAACCATCACCTTCGGTGATGTCATGAAGTCGTTGCTAAAAATCACCAGTGGCTACTGACATAGCTCCGGTACAATCATTGCAATGCCAAGCATCTTAGCTGTTGCTGAAAGGTGGTCAACGCTTGCAACCTGGGATGAACATGGCCAATTTTGGATGGGCTACCGGCTACCGGGGTTTTCTTTGTTGGTGCTGATCGATTCCCACAAATACCAGGCAAACGCACGAACTAACTAGCTGAGCTTGTTGCTAGCCCCCACTTTGTGCCCAGTTCAGATAGTAGAGTACCGTTGGTTGATAACACCCATGAATACTCGTTCGATCTAGTTCTTTCTATCATCTATATCAACCCTTATCAACCTAAAATTCGCCAAGTGATGTTCACCAACTTCGCGATTTGCCATGAGACCCCCACAAAGGGGGCCCTTCTTCGGACACTATACGTTCCCAGGAACAGATTACGCAGTGTCTCGAAGGGACCATGATTTTTGATGCCAAAAGTTCTCGTTTTCGTCATCATTTTGTTATCGTTCGTGAATTCTGTGTCTGGTTGGTGGTTTCTAGCAACCCTCTGAAAAATATTAGTCAAATGGGATTATTGATTATTGTTCCCAATATGGAAAAATATGAAATGTTCCAAACCATCAACCAGTGTGTATATGTTTCTTCTTTTTCTGGAAATGGTTGCAATCAAAAAACTTTAAGTGACCACCCACCAGATCACCAGGCACCTTCCTTGTGCAAATCTGACACGCATTCGTTGGCGCGCCATTACAACAATAGACAATGAAAGGAAAAAACCAAAAGCACTGAATAGTTGCAGAACGATTGCAGATCGATGGAAAGATTTAAGAACGGGATTTCAAGAGCCTGGACACAGATCATGCACATAACCAACGTGATCCTTTTCTTCATCTTATGTTTTTTTCGAGCGAAAACTAAATCAATGGGAATTTCAGGATCCTAAAGTGGAGGTACGTAAACGTACCATATTTTTGGCCATATTTTACGAGGATATTCTCTGAAACATAGGCCTGAAAAATAGGCCTTATATTAATGGTACAATGTGGGCCCCCCCCAGTTATAAGTTGGTTTATAAGCCCCAGTAACTATAGTTATAAATGCCATAAACCATAGTTATTGGATTTATAAACCAACTTAGCTATCTTGGGGGCCTCACATTGTAGGTACCTCCAATTTATCGGTTCCTGAAATTCCCAATGACGAAACGTGGTTCATGTGGGATCACGGAAGACGAACCGAATATTTTGTGCGGGGTTTTTCTATCATCAGATTGTGATGGGTCGATTTGCCCGACGTTTTCATCAGGCGATGGGGGTAACTCTATTAACTGGTTGGTGGTTGAGCCACCCCTCTGAAAAATATTAGTGGTACAAAATCATCAAATCTTTACTGGGTAAATCATGGTTTTCCATATTTGTCTGGTTGGTGGTTGAGCCACCCCTCTGAAAAATATTAGTGGTACAAAATCATCAAATCTTTACTGGGTAAATCATGGTTTTCCATATTTGTCTGGTTGGTGGTTGAGCCCTACCCCTCTGAAAAATGATGGAGTTCGTCAGTTGGGATGATGACGTTCCCAATATATATGGAAAAATAATCCAAATGTTCCAAACCACCAACCAGTAGATTTTTTTTAGCAAATCCAGGTAGCAAATCCAAGTCGCCGGGGGAAGCTGAACATGAATTTCCACTTCTGTTTCGTCAGACTTTTGGTCAGTTTTTTTTTTTGCGAACCGGCTTGCTGCGATCTTCCTGTTTTCTGTGGTTTGTTGGTTTTCTCCATTGCCGGCTGCCAGAACGCGTTTCGCTTTGCACTTTTTAAGGGCTGCGAAAGGGAGAAAGGGAAAACACTTTAAAACTGGGTCAAAAAGAAATGACCAACTTATTTATCCCCCAAAAGTGCTTGTGATTTACCTAAAAACCTCTAATCCCTGTCGAATATCCCGGTTTTTCGTCAGGATCCATCTTTGGAGCGTCGAGGTACCCCATAGAAATTCGGGTTGATTGCTTCAGGATGGGGCCCCCAGTCGATAGCGTTCAGTTGGTTTATAAATGGCTGAATTCTATGGTTTATGGTAGATATAACTATAGATAACTATTACTATCACTATCACTATTTTTGGATATTTTTGGTGAGTTCGGCCAATGCGATGTAACATGATGTAACCATATAGCCAATCTTACCCAACATTTTATGATTGACTCTGTGGGAACATATTTTGAATTAACCGTCTATTCAATAGGCTCTATTGTTCTTCCGGCCCAAACATTTGCAGCCCTAAAGTTCCAAATGCAGCTATGTATAAATACATAGCTACTAGCAATTCAGAAACCTGAAACAAAATGACCTCAACCAATTTTGGGATAACAGAAACCCCTAAACATCATTCCAGTGACACCGCAGTGAGGCCTTTACAGTGAATAAATGCTGATGAAATGACTGACAAACATACTATTCTGTTTGGGTCATCACCTTGCAACTCTACGGAGATACAGAAAATACCATATTATACCCATCATACTACCCGTTGTATCCCCATTATATCCCCGTATGTTAAAGGACAACCATCATATTTCATCCATCTAAAAGTTGGTCTATACACGCCTTAGTATAGCTGTTACATCACCATAAACCCAACAGTCACCCTCCGATAATCAAACAATATCAAACATAGCAATGGACCATCGCCAATGTGTAGATCATTCACCCAGTTCAACGAGCATTTTGGGTGAAGATTTTCTCCGAATCGTCCCTTCGAAGCCTGGCTTTTTGTCGGGATTCTCAACAATTATGAGAAGCTCCCAATGAAAAATGGTACAACGCAATAGAAGCCCTATAACCAATGGTAATGTTAATGAACAATGGTAATCAACAATAGTAAATGGTAATAGTAAATTATCAACAATAGTAAATGGTAAATCCCTATAATAACCAATCAACAATGGTAATGTTAATCAAGCAATAGTAAATTATCCCCAATTATACCGTAAATGGGTGGTATAACCCTCTGTATAAAGCAACAAAATATGGGTAGTTTACTATTGCTTTACTAACACGGTGGTGACCCAAAGAAAAACTAAGTTGGTGAGCATAACTCCAATCACTAGGACTTAGGGTAGATATATCGAGCTAGTTAATGGGGTTATAAACCTACAAACATAACTGGAACGGGCGTACCAAATTGTATCTGATAACTTTGGGAAGTATACGCCCACTATTTGTAGATCATTTTCCTAGGGAAACCAGAGGTTTTCCACATCAATATGAACGTTTACCCAAGGGTACAGTAACCACTAATGTTTTACTAAGAATGATAATAATGTTAATGTGTATGTTTTAATGGTTTATGATGTAATGGTTTATGGGCAATGTGAGTGAACAGTTTGTTTTTTTATTCATCCTTTGGTGTTTCATGGATCAGTGAACACTAGTGAACCAAAACAAAAAAAGCGCTTCCGCATACCTTGGATACCTTGGCCAAGGCACAACTCCTGCGCGGCCGAATGAAGGGCGCCCTTGGCCAAGCCAAAGAAACGAAGCAAGGCACGGCAGTCTGCCTTCCAGCACAGGATTGAACCAAACATTGTATGGATAGAACGAAACATTGGGTGGATATGATAGGCAATCCTTTCTTATTCTAAAAAACACATACATATATATATATATGTATATATTTATGTCTATCTATGAATATGTATATATATATAATCATCAACATCTCAATCATATTGAAGAAAAACAAATTTTAATCGATGGATATAATAGGCTATCCTTAAAAATGTCCTGTATCTGGAACACCTCATATATGGCTTTGTTTGAAAGTGGGGCATCCCTAAATCCTCCTGTTAATGGTCATTTTCCTTGCCGAAATTGCCCTTTTGAATCATTTTTGCAGTATTCCTCATTTTCGGACAGACCCAAAAAATGGATGGTTTTTCATGGCTTCAGCATGATAAAACTGGATGGATGCACCGCATTTATACAGTATTTGATAACCATTGATAGGTATAATTGATGAGTGGTTGTAATGGATGAGGTGCTATCAATAGTGTTATAATGGATATGGTTATAATTAGTGATATATATATATATATTTGATAACCATTGATAATTAATGGGACGAGGTGCTAATATCATCCCGCTGACTTACTTGCCAGTGGCGGATACAAGGAACGGATTTTATACTTTTTGACAAAAAGTGGACATAACACCAATGTTTTGAACCTCTTGAGTGGCCAAAAAACAACACTCAAAATGTCCTTCAACAACCATCAACTAGTGAATTCCTCTGACAAAACACATCCAATGATTGTGATCGACATGTTTGCACTTAGGATGGTTATTTGATGGCAAACCCCATTTCTTAAACACGCAAACAGAAAACCAACTGCATCACAGCGCGTTCACTGGTGCTACAGGCTTGGGAATTGTCACCTGGGTGACAAACGAAGGGGTGTGTCAACGAAAATCGAAACGCAACGAAATAGCAACACGATGAAACAGGTACCCTCTGGGAAACATACAAAAAACGATGGAAAATCACCATCCTATAATGGGTAAATCCACTATTTCTATGGTTATTTTCAATAGCAAACTGTTAAATCAATTACCAGAGGGTCACCTGCAAGTCAGTTATGATGCGCGGTTGTTTGTCATTGAAATGCGGCCAGCACATGTCACCAAAATAGATTCAAGCCGGAGATTCTTCGCGTTTGATGTTCTACTAGGATTGTGCTAGCAGCCACGCCGGGAGCATGGCTTTACCAAACCAATATTTGCCCGGGGGGATGGCGCTATGCTATTCTTTGCGCGTGTAGACCTTGATTGCGGAAAAAAACCATGCGCGGTGGCATTAGGAAGCAGCTAACTAAATGGGTATGTTTTCACCTGGGCAGATGGCCCAGAAGCCACCTGTGTCAGAAACGCTGAGTAGCACCAAGTAAAATTTGCGCGAGGCCAAGCATCATCATCATCATCATCATCATCAACATCATCATCATCATCATCATCATCATCATCAATGCCCAGCATGCTATTAAATCGCGGTTTCTCGCAACAAGTGCCAGGGGTAACGTCCCACGGGCAAGAACCACACGTCACAGGTCTTGCATTGCTCTGGAGTAAGCGTATAGATGGGTGGGGAGCGTAGAAATGTCTCAAGTAGTTCGTATGTTGGCAGTGTGTCAAAACCTTATACCCCTGGTGAACATCAAAATAGCTGGTAAATGGATGTTCATCCCACTAAAAATGGTATTAATAGGTATTGATCCATACCCTGTTGGCAAACCCTTTTGATGTTCATGGCCCTCATGACTCACAAAATGCACCATCCCAACTGTTCCAACTCCTGCGCCCCGTCAGCCTCTGTGGCAGCAAAGGTGCGGGTCCATTTCTCCACAACACCTTCCATCTCTACCTGCGATGCAAAGGCAACGTCCCGAACGGGTAAGCTGATGTTGGGCGCCGAAAAATCATGGGAAGGTTTTTAGACCGCAATTCAACCGAAGGCCCGCAACCCACAACCAACAACATGGCCTTAGGGCCCTTGAAAAACGACATGTTTTCTGGGTGGTTTGTTCCCGGATGCATTGCAGAGAAAGAGAAGGCATTTGATGCTTTGATCTTTCCGGACCTAACATTAGCAGCCGTAAAGCTGTAAATTATGTACCCATAGCATCCCATGGCCAATTTTGAAAACCCTGCAAACGTAGCTGATTTGTATGTTCTCATTTGGAGGAAAGGGCTACTTAATATCAAAGTATGTTTCCAAGTTTTACCCAGGCATTTCCAAATTTGATGTTTGATCACACCATTTTACCATAAAAAGAGATGTATGCCACACCTGCCTCGAGCTGACGCAGCTGGGTCAATGCATCTGGAACCACCACCTCCTCCACTGCGCCTGCACCCCAAATGCCACTACTTGATTCACTTGATATCAATGGATTGGTTTAAGGGAAATTTTTTTCAGGAAAAACCCATATTTACTGGGAAAATCTATGGTTTCCTGTAGATTTTCCATTAAACCAATCCATTGATGATATCACCGATGCAAATAGTTATATACTTACGGGGGATTGTTATTTATAAGGAAAGCAATGGCAGTAGCCTGCAAAATCAGGATAGGTTAACCCTTTGACTATGGTTGTAGACCCCTTTCGCTGCAACAGTAAACTATTCAACACATAGGGTTTCTTAAAAAGGCTTATCCAGAAAGGCATGGGTTTCAATACGAAAAAAGTACAATTTCGGATGATTTGGGGTACCTTCATTTTTGGAAACCTCCACCCGTGTTTCCAACTCAAAACTTTTCATCCCAATTTGCACTTTCACAGCAGTGCAGCTATACGTGGAAAAAAACCTGCCAATAAGCAAAAAATATGCAAACATGGAACCCAAATTCGCAAGGTTTGTCATCAGTTTCCACATAAACTTGGTTATGCTCAGACAGACCCAAATCAAAAACGCTCTGAACATAGCAAGACACTGACAGCCCGCTATCTTTTCAGCGATGATTCGCCACATCCCGCCTCTCTCATCCCATCATGCCGTATCATACATGCAAACTGTAGGACCTATAGGCAAGAACCATCAGTACGAAACTGTGCGACTTCACCTGATGAACGCCAGTCCCGCATTACCGACAACTGGGCTGTTTGATTCAGAAATAACTCTCCCCAGTGGTTATATACTAGGATTGACCGTGCGTGGTCTTGCCGTGCATTGGGGGTCTTGCCTGCAGCATCAGCCAAAGCACAGAAACTGCTGGTGGCGAGGAGGCCTTGTTGGATCTCCTGGCATGCCCCTGCCTGTGGCGTATGCACGAATGCATCAATATTTAAACCACACACATATATATATATATATAAATATGTTTCTGGGCATATGCATGTATGTACGTATGCATGCATGCATGCATGCATGCATGCATGCATGCCTGTACCTGTCTGTATGTATGCATGGATACATGGATGCATGTATGTATGTATGCATGTATGTAATGTAGTGTAATGTAAACGTAAATGAACATATGAATGCTCATGCTAATGCTGCTGTTCCTGTATGTATGTACATTGTGCGAACCCAAAAAAAAACAAGTGTCACTACCATACCCATCGCACATGCACTGCGAACGGAGGTGCAGCCAACTCACGCTGGCGACTAAACGTGTTGCGATCCGACCTTAGGGCCTTAGGGTTGGGGCTGTGGTGCTGAAGCTGGGCTCAGGGCCAAGTGCAAGTTTCAAGCTGGAAGGCTGCTGTGTCCAATTGCCCAGCCACGTTTATGTTGTTATTGCGAAAAGGTGGAAATCCCAAATGTGGACCGGTGTTTCATCGCAACAGCGGTATCGGGAGAACTGTCTGTTTACCGTTGTCTGGGCGTTCGAACCAGTGTCGGGGGTTTGCCTGTCCCAAGCCTATTCCTGAGCTCCTATGAGCGCGGCGGCTATAGAGACCACAAAGCTTTGGCGCCTGGTTGCCAACAGACTTGGCTAGCACCTGCACCCAAATCTGTGCGGAATATTGAGGAATGACTGCTTGTAGCGGTTTTCCGCCTCGTCTACCTCAATACTGGCAACTCGCAAGTGCACAGGGCTGCTGATTGGTCCGCGTTGCACACCGGGGTGATGTTGTTGACCAATAAGCTGGCATCAACTGCAATGGCTGTACTTTTTCGAAGGCCCTTCCAAGTAAAGCGGTGTAACAACGTTGAATCGGGGGATACGGAGCGGATGTGACAGCATTGGTGTTTTTTGAATACGGTAGGTCCCATTGTCAAGAAATGCTGTGCAGCATTGGTCATCACTGGAATGCTATAGCATTGGGGACACACGTCCAATGGGTTGATGACCATCCCCTTGATCATGGCGATGCTAAGTGGAACTCAGAGCTAAGTGGCTATGGTCGGAGCTAAGTGCATACTGTATCTAGTTAGCCACAGACTTTAGTCTTTATTCATTGCAGACATTCCCAATTTTTTTGTCATGAAAAGAGTGTGGGCCAAACAGGATTGCAAAGGAACAGTCATCAATGCGGTACATCAACCCAGCAACCCCAAAAAAGCATCCGATTGGTATTTCTTCTCTAGATGTTGGGCAAGATCTGCTAATGTCAACTAGGTAGGCAGTTTTGCTACCGCCTACGTGTGAAAAATCGCATTCATTGCTGAAACCTAGGAACCTTCGTAGAATCCCAAAGATTCCTTACGGCCTCGTCGAATCCATCAAACAAAATTGAATGGTGTGATGTGGACTTAACCACCAAAAATGGCGGTATCTAACTGGGACATAATTGGTCACTTGTATATGAATCTCATTAGGAAAATTGGAGATTTACTCTCTGGGAATTGAACATAGCTGTGGAACATGGCCCGTTTATAGATGATTTACCTAACATGTTTTTTGATTTTCCATAGCTATTTTGCATTATCACACGGTACCCGACAAAAACATAGTTTCACCGAGCCATAGGATATAGCAAAAGGTGTAAAAATGGATGGCAATAGACGGCGTTTTTGAAAACAAATCTGGCGGAACTGTTTCATAAATCACCAGCCTTTGAGTTTTTGTGATGATCTACCCGTTCAACGGGATGGTGACGTAATGTTGATCAATATACTTCATCCGGACCAATGGATTCCAGGGTGCTGTACCCTGTTTTTGCAATCAAACATGCCATCCTGCAAAACATGGAATTCTGTATCTACCAGAAGCAGCCAGACATTTGTGCCATCTTCACGATCTGCAAATTAAAAAAAGAGAGCCGGTAGACTGACAGAAACATGTATATATATATATATCTATATAGTATTATATCATATCATATCATATTATATTATATTAAATTATATTATATTAAATTATAATATATTAAATTATATTATCAATATATCATATGTATACATATATATATATAGATGTCATAATTCAATATATCGTATAAATATCATATTATATTATATCATATTATATTATATTATATTATATTCTATTATATTATATTATATTATATTGAATTTGTGCTACAAGCTTGTACACCACTCTGCTGGAAGTGGTCACAGGTGCCATTTTCAAGAGTCGCAGAAGATCACCGAAAAAAACAGGCTGAAACTCCCTTGACATTTTGGAAAGGGAGCCGCGCATCTTTTGGATATGGGGGTTTCCTACAGCAAAATGGAGGTACCCCAAGTTCGCTGGATGGTTGATTTCATGGAACATCCCCAAACAAAAATGGATGATTACTGGGGGTAGCCCTATTATAAAAAAAAACAATTTCTTGTGCTTCTGAACAGTCCTAAAAGCCACACTCTCATCCCAGAGGCACAGACTTCACCGCAGTTCAGATGGGATCCGTGGCCCAAAAACAGGTGCCGACGGCGAATCTCAGTGAAAATTCATGGCTTCTTAAACTTCTGCTGTTCGCAGCCTCAAAGATTCCCATCCAAAAAGCTCACCTTCGGTGGGTCCTAGCCACCATCAACTTTCACTTGCCCTAGCGGAATCTTACAAGTGCTGAAACAACATGTTCCTAACACAACTCCAATGAGCATTTGAAGTGATTTTAAAATACGAACTTCCAAGAAACCCTAGTGGAGTCTAGATGTCGTCACCCCAAGCTCCTCATCTGAATCCGCTCGCTCCACGGCGCGCGAGTCGTCTTGCTCCGTGGGCTTGTCTGGGCGCTGAAAAAGGGAAACTGTGGAGAATCCATGGACGGTGCTTGGCGGAGCTACAACCGAAGTAAAAATCTGGCTGAATTATACCTACCTAAAACCTCTATATATATATAAAGACCTATATAAATAAATGCTGTTCTAACCATGGTTACTAACCAGTTACGATCAGTGAGATAATCCTCCAAGTCTTCCGTACTATCTGGCCGGATTGTTATTTGTTGGGCCAATCATTTGGAGACGATTCGCCAAATATAAAAACCATCGTTCAAGTGACGTCACGATGCGAGGTCATTATACATTTCATGCCCATAAATGGGATATGTAACATTATCTGGGTAAATTATAATATTTCACTAACCTGAATAGTTCGGTCATTTGGGGATGATTTCCCTATAAAAACCATGATTCCAGGTTTCGGGAGAACAGTGAGGTCGTGCTTAAATTTACCCAGCATTATCAATGAGATCTCATAATATAATATCATATACCCATATATGTATATATATATATCATATACCATTCATGCAGATAAATGGGATATGTAACATTATGTAACTGCTTAGTGGGGTTACAATTCAACTATCAATGAGATAGTCCAGTAGTGTTATTCACCAGAGCCAACCTGCTGGATGGCCTTTCCTTAAAAAAAGGAACAAGGTGGTGCCCCCCAAACGTTATAAATTGGTTAAAACCCCATTAACTATAGATATATCACCAACAAAAACCATAGTTATGGGAGTTATTTGCACCAACTGAACGCTATTGACCGGGGGCACCACCTTGAAGGTATCAAACCTCTAACCATCTTACGAAAATTTAAGCAATGATGCGTATATCATGGTGAGATGGTTATAATGGATATATGATATAAGTAATAATGCATATAATGGCAATATTGCCCATACCATAATTGGATATAATTGGATATGATGGGCAATGGTGGGCATATCACCAACTTGACATTTATAGATGGCTGTCTCCAGAATTGGAACACGCACAATTCACGGCAATTTGGGGTCCCTTACATCTATTGAACCGTTGATAGATCAAGATCTGGCTGAATTATAGAGCAACTCACGAAACTCACAAATCCCGAGGGCTTGAATTACATTTTACGTAGTTTGTTTCAGATTCAAACGATGCTTGACAATTCCATCATCAAGTGTACCATGGTCACCCGAAAACAAACGATTTTCCCAACATCTGTCAGTTTTGCAGTCATGTTTGACTGTCGAAAGGGTCCCCTTCATCTTTGATAACTAGCCCGGCTTTCCGCAGCGATTGCACGTGCATCTCAGTTCCCAAGTTGATACCGAGCTAAGCTCATCGAGTTGTCAGCTCCGCACAAGTGGGAATAGTCGACTCCAACCTGCTCAGCCCTGCTATCGGCCCGTCCATTGCAAAATCTCAATCACACTCAAACAAGGTCCATAACCATTCACAAATCACTACCGTGCACGAAGCTTGCATCAATTTCCAAGATACGATGTCACGAGCTTGAAACAACCTAGAGGTGAGAAGTCTTTGCAGCTCCCTGTCACGTGCACCATCTCAAAGGTATATACCCAGTATCGATTTCCTCACTTCACAGCGGATGCAAGGTGCTAGCAAGTCTGTCATCGAGTATTCCAGCTGTTAGCCACAATTCCTTCCAACGCACCACGAATCTCATCCCCAGTCGTTTCGAATTTGAGGAAGAACTGGTACTCCTCGACCCTTCTCCATATGGGAACCATAACTGGACCATGCCCGGAGGCGTCCAAGCGTGCTGGCGGCACTGGACCAATTGCTTCGCCACAGCCTTGAAGATCTCCACCAAACGTCGCCAAATGACTTGGGACTTGGCATTTATCAGAATGGATTAATATTGGGAAGCACCATTCAGCAGCCTCCTATTAATCCATTGATATCCATTATTAATCATTATTAATCATTCTTAATCATTATTAATCATTAATATTATGATTTAATCACCATACAATCATGATCAATCACTTTTTTTGCTGAACATTGAGCACCATTTTTGGTTAATCATGATTGACCATCATGTCCAGGTCCCCAGGACATCTACATGGTGCATCCCTGTAAGGTGGGGTCTTCCAGTTACAACTGACTCTTGGTGAATTTCTATGCCACTAACTAAAGTTATCTACTTCGTTATATCTAGCATAAGCCAGTTATTGAGATAATTATAGTTATATAGAGTTATCAATATGAATTATCTATAGTTACGATTGTCATAAACTATAGTTCTTGAGTCATGTTCGCCAACTTAGCCATGGATTGGGGGCCACAACTTGTAGTGATAGGGGCTATAAAAACAATCAATACTAGGCTGAGATATACTGAAATTCTCTGGTTGGTGGTTTCAACCCCTTTGAAAAATATGAAAGTCAGTTGGGATTATTATTCTCAATATATGGAAAAATAAAAAATGTTCCAAACCACCAACCAGTTCTGTTATGTATCATTGTTTGTCAAAACTCCCACTATTATAGTGCACTACACGGCGATCTTAAACATGTAACATATTCAACCGAACCATGTTATAAAATGACTATAGATCATGATAATACTCCAATTATCCATAATGCATTGTATGATGCTACTATACTATTGTTGGATTACACTAAAAAACTATTCCAAAAATAGTATTCTATTACTTGGAACAATCAGTGTAATATTCCATTTATCATGCGCTTCTCGAACTCCATCATTATAAGTACCGTGTATATATATATATATAACATACTATATACGAATTTTAAACCATTTGCATTGTTTCACAGTGTTGTTTCCAGTCCATGCCCCCCTGGGACGGCGCACCTGCCACCACGCCAACCGACAGCATCAGCTTGCGCCGTAGCTGACTGGGAGAGCCACTGCCGTCCACCACCGAGAAAGAAAGGCTGCCGCCGGCGCCGCTGGGTGACCTAGGCGCTGCTGGGTCGTCGTCGTCGTCGTCGTCGTCAACGTCGTCGTCGTCGTCGTCCATGTTAACCATAATTTACCATTTATTATTAAGCATCATTAACCATTAACCATCGTTAACCATTATTAAGTATTATTGACAATTATTAACCATTTTTAATTAAGCATTATTAAATATTATTAACCATGATTAACCGTTATTAACCATTATTAACCATCATTAACCAATATTAACCATTATCAAATATTATCAACCATCATTAACCGTTATTAACCATTATTAACCATGATCAACCATTATTAACCATTATCAGCCATTATTAACCATTATTAAATATTATTCACCATGATTAACCATGACTAACCATTATTAACCATTATTAACCATCATTAACCATCATGAACCATTATTATCAATTATAAACCATTATTGAAGATTATTAACCATCATTCACCATTATTAAAAATGATTAACATTGACTAACCATCATGAACCGTTAAAAACAACTATTGACCATTATTAAAGATTATTAACCAGCATTAACCATTATTAATCATGATTAACCATTATTAACCATCATGAAAAATTATTAACCATTATTAACCATCATTAACCATTATTAACCATCATTAAAGATTATCAACCATTATTAATCATTATTAAATATTATTAACCATCATTAACCATTATTAACAATATTTAGTAGTTGACCACATTTCATGCCCACGTGAAACACTCGTTTCATACCACGTTTTTGGAGAAAAAATCCACCTTTTATCCGCCGTCCAGTGAGAAAAGCCATGGGATCTGGAATCTGGAATCATTAACTATCTAATAATGGTAAATAATGGTTAATAGTAATATGATAATAACCATATATATAACCATTATTTAATATTATTAACCATGATTTGAGATGGATTACTGATGATTACTAATTCTGATGATCATTGACTGTTGCTAGACGTAGGGAATGGATGGGTTGCTGGGGGTTGCTGGGGGTTGCTGGGGGTTGCTGGGATGATTATTACTAGTGATGACTGGGATCATTCCCGAAAATTCCCTGCGTTTAGCACCAGTAAGTTAACATGCAGTGTTTTTTTAAGCATTACCTATCTTAGATACCACGCAAAAACTAAAAGAAATCAGCTGGTTGGTACAGTAGATATTCTTATTATAGCAAAAGATTGAAGAATTAAGCTACCCATCCAAGATTGACCTAGCATATTGCCAATGGTAGTTATTGCTCAGGGGCGACTACTGTCACGTGAAAGATCTGCGAACATCTGTGCATCCTTCTCATGTGGATTATCAAGAATTCAAACTTGTTCACCATGACTGGGCACATTCGGAAGTTTTGAGCTGGGTAGACTGCACAAAGAATAATCTAACTCTCTATCTATTTATCTATCTATCTATCGATCGATCTATCTTTCTACTTATCTATCTATCTGTCTGCCTGTCGGTCAGTCAGTCTGTCTGCCTGTCTATCAATCTTTAAATAAATAAATATATATATATATTTATCTATCATTCTTTCTATTCTATCAATCTAGATTTCTATCTATGTTGCTCTATCTCTCTCTATGCATTTATCTATCGCTATCTGTCTCCATCTATCTATCTATTTCTCTATCTATCAAATCCATCTAATTCATCTAATCCAAAATCCATCTAATTCATCTAGTCCAAACCTATCAGTATGTATATATATATATTATAAGCTTGACGTACAGTAATCATCAGTAATCCATCTAAAACATCCACTTTATCTAATCTATCTAGTCAGTCTAAACTATCAGACCTGTCAAATATATAAATATATATAAATCAGGCTTTTCATCTATATCATCCATCCTATCTATCTTGGGTATATGTCTCTTAATTGTTTATGTCGTCTTCATCGCGTCTATCTTTCTTATCGATTTTTTGATTCACCATATCTATCTGATAGTTCTTATCTCTATTCTCTATCCTATCTACCTATAATTATCTATTTGATGTTTCAAATCTGGGTTATCTAATCTATCTTGGCGATCTTATATTTGATAGTTATCTAATCTATCTAATCTGGGTTATCTAATCTATCTAGTTCTTATCTACTAGATAGATCTTAGATCCATCGTATCCGCTTCATGCATCGATCAAACCATCGAATCGATCAAACCTACGAAACTGATCCAAAAAAACTATCTAATCTATCCAATCTACCCTCTGGTAAACTAACATAACTATGGAAATTCAGCATTTTCAATGGGAAAATCCACTATAAATGGTCATTTTCAATAGCTATGTTAGTTTACCAGAGGGTATCCAATCTATCTAATCTATCCAATCTATCGAATCAATATACAATATACTTTATCTCATCTACTGTATCTAATCTCATCCATCAAGATTCAATCTAACCAAACAAATGCATCCAATTTATTGAAGCTATCTGATCTATCAACCACATGGATGATAAGAATCAAATACTGATGAAATCAATTTGAAAAACATATGTGTACATATATATTTATATAAACACATATAAACACATGTATGTATATATATATATATACACCCACTGGTAAACTTACATAGCTATGGAAAATCAGACTCTTTCAAAGGTAAATCAACTACAAATAGTCATTTTCAATAGCTATGTTAAACTACCAGAGGGTATCCAATTCAGACCTCAATCTGTCTCTGGGCCCCGGCGGTTCAGCAAAGAGATCGAACAACTCTTGGCCGGCGCCGGTCACGTGTTCAGACGTGACCCCAGAAACGCTCGGCCTCGCGGGCGCATCTCACGGCCAAAGGACAATGGATAAATATATATATATATAAATATATATATATACACCCATGACTTAGGAAACCCCCATATCCGTATATGGATATATATATATATAATACTTAGACCATGTTCCTTATGAATAGTTATATTGATAGTCTTAATCATATGGACTGACAATAAGTATCAAACCTTACTAAGATATTTATATTGATATATATATATATGTGGATGTCTATATATTATCATCCTAGATCTAATAGTTAACACTATTTAAATTTTATAATGTTAAAACAATGTTATATAATAAATAATTACTTGTTAACGATTAGTGATATTTAAATAAATATATATATATATGGAAGTTCCGAAGTCATGGGCATGCACCCAAATCATCCAAATCATTCGGCCGTTCTTTAGCATTGAAACATATTGAAACTCATCGTTTTGGGGATCCCCCATTTTAGGAAACCCATATATGCATGTACTTGGTGGTTCATCCCACTTAGTAAGTGGGTTATGCATGTACTTGGTCGTTCATCCCACTTAGTAAGTGGGTTATAACCCCAGTTATAAGTGGATTAACCCCACTTATCCCATTTATAACTGGGGTTATAACCCACTTACTAAGTGGGATGAGCCACCAAGTATAATGTATATATATACGCGTATGTATACAAATGGATATAGTACGGATATGTAATGGAAGATATAATGGAAAACAACATGATGATCTGTATATATATAGATACGATCAATAATATCTTTTTTGGGTCTGATACAAAACTCATACACTCGTTGTCAACATACATGAACACTATAAACATGTATATCGATGTTCTCTGTATACATGATTATATACATATATTTGGTTCAAAACCACGTCTGTCTGAAAGTGAATGTTACTTTTTTTTTAATACAAGGTGATTCGAAATCGCTAAGTTGGTTTAGTATGTGGAACTAGGGTTTTATGTGATTATAATTGTACTGAGGAGGGTATATAAACCAACTTACAACTTACGGGGGCACCACCTGAATTGAAGGATGATGACCTGCACCTCATTCAGCACAGGTAAGTACCAAGTACATAGTGTATATGGATGTATATGATATATCCACAAGTCACCAAACGGGAAATACACTCAAGTACCTGGGTAGTAACCATACCAGAATTGGCACCGCCTTTAATTTGCACCCATTGGAGTATTGATAGCTGCGATTGATGTTGGCCCCTAGGTTCTGGATAATTGCAAGGTTGCCATTCTAGCAAATGAAATCACTTTTTGGACTGTGACGACTGTGACCCTCTAACTAATCAACCGGGGTTTATCAGTCCAAGGTTGGCATGAGACATGATAAAATCTCACTGTCTGCTTGCTCTACGAACATATTCAGTAAATATCAACTAAGCGGCGATATTCTTTTTTTTGAGGCACCTTGATACACATAAAAACAAATCGAAGCACCAAAAAAAAGTGCCATGATCAAAACACAGATAAACACAGTATATATTATATGGTCAATGCTTTATATCATATAATTCTGGTTGATGGTTGTTATGGTTGTTATGCTTGTTATGGGATGACCATGGTTTATATGTTTATGGTCATCCCAAGACGGATTTCTTCAAAAAATGGCTATATCAATGCCCGTTTGTTTTTTTATCATATGGAATGATCAATAGCCCCAATATAGGTATTATATAGCTATCAATCCCAAATTTCCATCATATATGACGGATCATACCCCAATATGGGTTGGAAAACCAGAGTTTTTGAGACATGGCGCAGCGCGCATGTAAACAGCACTTGCACTTGGACAGATCATGCATTCCTTGAACCCCCTCAATACATAGCCGCGGCAGACATCATCACGCGCTCATCATCAGAAAACATCTGTCGAAGGTACCAGGACGACTAAAGGTGCTGTGTCTAGCAGTACAAGGCTGTGCCCCCTAAAGTTGTGGCCCTTAACCGGGCCTCAAATGGGACAATAACTCCTGCAAACTAAGGTTATATGTAACTTAAATGGGGTTATAAGCCAGTTATAACGGTTAGCCGGGCTAACTGTATTTCTAAGTTCGCTTTGAAAACCAATAAAACAGTCACTATTATAGTATCAATAAACTCTAGTTCATGTGGTTGTAAATCAACGTAGCGAACCCAACTGGTTCATCACCAAAATCCCAGTCACAATCACCATAACTTGTTTCTGGCAACCGGATGGATCCCAGTCGTTTTCCCCACGGCTAAAATGTTCAAATCTTAGACAGATCCGCAGCACCAATCAAGATGATTCTAGCTTTCTCTCATTCAATGGATTGGTTTAAGGGAAAATCTACAGGACACCATAGATTTTCCCAGTAAATATGGGCTTTTCCTGTAAGATTTCCCTCCAATCCATTGGCTCATTCAATGCAAACCGTTTTTTTTCGCAGACCCATCCAATTTACAAGGGTTTAGCCATACATTGGTTGGTCACATCACCAAATTTGGCGCCTCTGTAAGCGAGCTCGCGTTCTAAGTTGAGATATAAGTGGCTTAACTATAATTTATGGTAGATATAACTATAGTTAAACCATAGTTATAAGTGGTTTAATCATAGTTAAACCACTATAAACCATAGTTAAACCACTATAAACCATAGTTAAAGCAACGTTGGTTTTCATGGGGTGAATCATTCAACCAACGTTCACATCATTGGGCACCGTCCTGTAGGATTTCCACACCTGGAGGACGGGGGTGCTACACAGCTTTGCAGTTCCTCACGCTGCACCGGTAGTTTGTCAACCATGGTCAAGTTACATGGGACCAAAATGAGAGGTACCCCAAAAACAGATAGAAATGATATGTACCACTATTTTAGTGGGATTGTACTTGTTCTATGATTTTATATGTTGCCTTTTTATCCCCATATGGTCATGGAGGTTTCCGAAAATTGGGGGGTAGCCCCAGTCATCATCCAGTCGTCATGATTGACCATGACGACTCGTATAGCTCAACCCATGGTGACTTGGGGGATCCTCCATCTTAAAGAAACCATCATATGGGGGTATGGTCGGGGGGAGATTAAACTACAGCCAACCAGTTAACGTGGCGATGGGGATATATAATTACAGTACTGGGATATGTGACCACTAATATGATCCCATTAGATCTTATATATATATATATCCCAGTAATATGTAATATATAGATTGCTGATCATATTAGTCTATATATTACAGTAATGGGATATGATATGCTATGATATGATATGATATATTGGTCTGTCTAGAAATTGGATAGTGTACCCCAATAACCCCTTTAGATTGCCGTTTTGATAGGGAACATGATGAATTTTACAACAGGGTTTAGAGGAGTTTTGGGCACCTTATTTTCAGACAAATCAAGTCATGGAGCTTTGCCAACGTCATGGGGGTAAATCATCCAGTCGTCATGGCTAGCAGGGTCGACTTCGTGTTGGTCTGGGCTTATTCGCCTACCACGGATAAAGAGGGGAAATTCGCCTTGGTCGAATCTGGATCTCTGGTGGAGTTTGTGCCTGCAACAGCCGGATCACGAAAACTATATATATATATATTATATACGTATAATTTCCGATATGTATGTATATTATTTATCTTATTATATGTATAATATCCTTAAAATCAGTTTTGTTGTCTTCCTGAAATGGCGGGGTAAATTAAAAAAAGTCTGGCCAAACAGCCATTGCTGCGGTCCACAGGACGTCCTCGAGCCAACAGTGCAAATGCTGGACGGAGTCAACGGAAAACTGGAGAAGCTGATTGTCCTCGACCAGTTGTCATAGCGATGTTTATCGTGAGGTTGAGAGTCTATGTATATGTCTCATCCCACGAATCGCAAGTGGGTTAGTTCACCCCAGTTGTAAATGGGATAAGTAGGGTTAATCCACTTAGAACTGGGGTTATAACCCACTTACGATTCGTGGGATGAGCCACCAAGTATGTATATGTACCAGTATGGTAAAATCCAACTAATTATCACATTACCTATATGATATCTCATAAGGTGAATGGGTTCGTATCATTATTTATTTAACATACCTATTTCGAATGGTTAAATCCAACACGGCACATTCCGCATCCCACCAAAGAGAGCTTTTCCTACTGCGGATGGAGGTTTCCTGTAGGTCTTCTCTTTCACCAAGTCTGGAGTGATTTTTGCACCCTCCACGTGCACTTTATGCATCGCTATTGACCGTGTTTTATCGTAATTTTAATGACAAATAACGGGATTTCACGGGGTGCTGCCCTCCAGAACAAACTCACTTAGCAGATGATGAACAAGACAACATCCAGGGCTATGACCAAGGTCTCAAAACAGGCTAAAAGCCTCCGGAAAAATCACAAGTTGCTACGTAAAATTCCATATTTAGTTTGCTGATTTTCAAAGAAACCTTCATTTCGTTCCCGAGTGGTCCGCCACGTTTGATCAATGGGAATTTCAGGAACCTAAATTGGAGGTACCTACCATATATAAGGCCTATATAAGGCCTATGTAAGGGGATATCCCCATAAAATATGGCCTTGTATGGTACTAACGTACCTCCATTTTAGGATCCTGGAATTCCCATTGATGATACCGGAGGGATCCGGAGGGTATGTGTTTTTACAGTAGCAGCTTTGCGTTGCTCAACTTGACGCCGTGTGGCCGTGCTTACCCCCAGATTGTCAGGAATCAGAATACAAACCAGTGATGGCATTCCAAGGTGGTGGTAATCACCCACTAATTCAGGGACACATGAAACGGAACGTCACCTTATTAGATTGAACCATAATATTATCTATTCTCATCTATTCATTGTTTTTCCGCGGATAGTAAAAACATGTGAAACAATATGAAACAAAAACAAACTCTTGATACAAATGGGCGTGTGCAAAAATGAGGTACCGTCCTGTTCTATGGCAATTTCTTAGAACATGATGATTAACCAATCATATGGTGAGAGCAAACTGTTTCTTCGCTGACACAGCTAGCAAAGCATTAGATATGGTTCTGGGTCAAAATGCCCCTGCTGCTCACATCGCAAAAGCTGAGGTACCCTCTGAAAATTTAACATAGCTGACATTGAAAATGGTCCAGTCGAAATAGTGGATTTTCCCATTACAAGCATGGTGGATCTTTCCATCGTTTTCTGTATGTTTACCAGGCCGGGTATATCCCATTAAGATCCCATTGAATCACTCTAAAATCCCATTAAATCACTTTAAAATACCTTTAATATCCCATTATCCCAACACGCGATAGGTTTTCTAGGCCTCAAAAAATTGATTCTGGAGATCATCATCCCAGAGAAGCAAAAAAGTAAAGTAGCAACCACTATTTAGAAATCAACCAATTATAGATAATATATATATATATGGCATGTATGTTATTTATATATCCATGGCATATCTATAACTATATGGGGATTGTAAACAAATGCCATATCCCATCTTATCCAGGATGGTGCTGGTATATATATATATATATGGCATGTATGTTATATATATATATGGCATATCTATGACTATATCATTGTATATACAGTATATACAGAGTCATTGAAGTAAATATAAACACATGCCATATCCCATCTTCTCCATCTTCTCCAGGATGGTGCTGGTATATATATACACCTCCAAGTAGCTACAAAAATCGGTCAACGATATCCCCATCATATCCCCATTCTATCCCATACCATGAAAAATCCTTAAGTTTATTCATTGAGTCCATGTACATTTACGTGTATATATATATATATATATCTGGGTAAATTATAATATTTCACTAGCCTGAATAGTTCGGCCATTTGGGGATGATTTCCCTCCTAAACCATGATTCCAGTGAGGGAGAACAGTGAGGTCGTGATGAAATTTACCCAGATATATATATATATATAGATAGATATATACATATATATTCCCACTATAAACAACATAATATTCCTAGATATTCCTAGTAGGGTTGGTTTCATACCATGGTTAAATCCAACTGACATTGGTTAAACTCGGGTGACATCCCGGAATCCCCAGGGCCCCAGTCCCCATTCATTTTCAGCCAGGGACCGCAGTAAGCAGCTCGAAGCCAACGGGCGCCACAGATAGAAGTCCTGGACGCCCAAGCGGAACCAGGTACCAAAAAAAACCGAGAGAGGTCAGGTAAGCCGACTACAGGCTGATGGCCCGAGTTAAACCAGTTATAAGTACTTAATGAAATAACCTCATTTATGGTTTATGTATAATCCCATAGAAATAGCCAGTTACTAGTATAACTAATAATAGCCATGGCCATGAGTATAAGATATATATATATAGATCTGGGTAAATTATAATATTTCACTAACCTGAATTAAGGCCATTTGGGGATGATTTCCCTTCGAAACCATGATTCTAGGTTTCGGGAGAACAGGGTTCGGTGTGATGAAATTTACCCAGCTAGATGTGTAAGCCATAAGAAATCTTAAATTTCACGTGAATGGCCCGTCTTGAAGCGTGAATGACAGCAGGATTCAGGATGGTTGATTTCACCCGGACTGGGGGATGTGGGGATCCTGTCCCCTGAATGGCCATAACCTATGATTCACGTCTGGTAATTTGAGTATTTGAATGTATTTGACCATTAACAATAGGGATGATACCCTTCACATTTTTCATGGAAATTTCATGAGTTGCAACAGTTGTTGGTGAATCCAATCTCATAAATCCGTATGAATGTTGGATGGCAAAGAGCTGTCATAACCACCATTGAACGTGATTGGACACATTTCTTTAACTAGCACGTTATCCAGACATATTGCTAGATGAATCCTTGGTTGGTGACATTTTGATGTTTGCCAGGGAAGGCCCAGGGAAAGTAATCAACCTTGGCAATTGGAAATCCCTATGAATGAAGGTATCGTTCGCTGGCAAAATCATCGACCTACCAGCAAATCCCATGCTTCATCATCGGTTGACCTATAACCATCTATAACCAACTTACGAAGCAAAAAGTGAGGCGAGTTCCTGTGGGCCCAGCTTGGTGAAACGAAGTTCCACACGGGGCTTCCTGCCTGCCATTACTGCCATGACACGACATGCGCAGCATCCCGTTGACAAGGCCACTGCGGGATACCGCGTGCTTAGATCACCAGTTGGGACACGGTACAATGCAGCTACAAGATATGTATTTTTTTGGCTTTTAAAACAGGTTAGGCCATCCGTTCCACTGGATTACTAATAATTATCATCATATTTTCGCATATTTTCACAAAAGTCGTACTCCATCATTTTTCCATCACTTCATGGCACCATTTCGATATCTTCCATCATGTTCATGTTCCCACGACTTTCCCATTCTTTTCACGATCTTCAATAACCATAGAAATAACGAGCTCTTCAATGACCATAAAAAATGGGCAGCCCATCCACTGGATTTTCATTGACACTTCATAATTTTCCGATTAATAAGTTCATGATCTTCAACTGGGATTTGCTTAATGAACCCCCCCAAAAATGAAACATGTTCCCTGAATCGATTCCCAATCATAAACAATCATCGACAAACCGCAAATGCAGCTCGAACTTGCATAAAGAATTAGCTGCATCCACATTATCATCATTGTCCCATGAACATGGTCATTTTGAATTTTCGAATGGGAAAACATGGTTTAAACATCAGCGAGTTTGGTAAAAACAAACTCCCAAAAAACCCTGTGATTTTCCCGTTCCATCGGGTTTTCCCACAAAAAATGGCCATGGCTAGGCTAGTTATAACTGGTTACCCTCTGGTAATTTGTTACAGTTCGCAATTGAACATACCCCATTGAAATAGTTGATTTACCTATTCAAAATGCTGATTTTCGTTAAACGTTTACCAGAGGCTATTTCGATGGGATTATACATAAACCATAAATGGGGTTATACTCTTGGTACTTATAACTGGTATAACTCGGGTCATCAGCCTGTGATTTACCAATGTTCCCCAAGGTCTGACCAATTTTTCCCGGTGCGCGCGTCGTATTGGGACGATCATGGTTTTTTTGTGCAACAAGGATGGTGTCAGATGACATCCTGCAGGGGAAGTATCGGGAATTCTATGAAACACAACGTCATTGGTTTTTAATCATATAATTTCCATATGCAAATCCCATTTTAATGTAACTACCCTCTGGTAAACATACAAAAAGCTATTGAAAATGGCCATTTATAGTTGATTTACCCATTAAAAATGCTGATTCTCCATAGTTATGCTAGTTTACCAGAGGGTACATGTTATTGTTTCTTTTAAATGGGATTAGAATTACCAGAGTATATTGTGGCATGTTTTGCGTTGAAATTGAAGGCCATTTTGACCAATTCTTTTTGGGGGTAGCTTTCATTACTTGGATGTGCATCCCACTTAGGATGTGGTTTATTCCATGTATAGTCCATATTTCATCCCATATTTCATCCCATATTTCATCCCATATTTCATCCATAGGGGATATTCCATGAGAATCTAACTAATGGGATAATGGAATATCCCCTATGGATTATAATGGAATATCCCCTTTGGGTTATAATAGGATAATAAATGTAGTGGGATATAACCTCATTACAATGATATCCCCGCAGAATATCACTATAAATGGCTTAATTATACAGTATACACATTTACTATATTTTAAATATCCCCCTTATATAAGCCATTTACTAAGTGGGCCCCCTTGTGTAACATCTCAGGCGATCAGTGAAACCCTCCAAGCTGGAGAAATCCAAGCGGCCGAGGCCCGAGGACCACAAACGTGATGTTATTCCCAATATATTCCAATTACCCTTTGGTAAATTAACATAGACCCTGCCAAATAGGGGTTGGAAGACTAGTTTCCACTATAAATTGGTCATTTTCAGGGTCGAACTGTTAATTTACCAGAGGGTATATCCCCCATGATATTCCCATGATCAATGGCCATATCAGGTACCTAACTTGGAGGTACATACCATATGTAAGCTGGTTGGTGGTTTTAACCATCTTGAAAAATATTGAAAAATATTAGTCAGTTGGGATGCTTATTCCCAATACCATTCCATTCCATGAAACACTAACAATGGTTGATAATGGTTGATAGGTATCCCAACCATCATGTTTTATAGATGTATAATATCTGGTTGGTGGTTGACCTACCCCTCTGAAACATATGAGTTCGTCAGTTGGGATGATGACATTCCCAATATATGAAAAGGTCAAATGCTCCAAACCACCAACCAGTTACTAGTTCGATACATCTACCATAGTTGCCATAGTTAACCTAGTGAACTAAAATGAACTAAACCAACTTTGCGATTTTTTTCGTGAAAAATCCCAATAAAATTCACTCAGATCCCATGAAACCACCACTAGGTTAGCTATGGTAAGCATGGGCCGTTTTATGTATCAAACCGTAGGAAACTGTCCATCCACTTACCCAGTTCTCCCGATCCTTTCGCAATGGTGGAACTCTTCTCTGCATCAAATGCCACGATCATTGCAGCATTCAACTCCTTAGGACGGAGGCAGACTGCAACACATTTTGGATTGTGTTATTGATTATTGACCATCATTATTAACAGGAATTATTGAGTATTTAACTGTATTAACAATTATTAAGTATTTAATTGTATTAACAATTATTAACAGGTGTTAACTTATGATCAGGATCATTATTAACAATTATTAACAGGTATTAACTTATTGGGTATTTAACTGTATAAACTGTATCATTATTAACAGGAATTATTGACCATCATTTCTTATTATTTCCCCTCAATAGTTCCCATGGCTTCCAATATTTTTGCAGCTACTTCCATAAGGCTTCCAAGTCGTCATAGGGGTACCCCCAAGTTCTCATCCAGTCGTAACTGGGATGACCATGAACTGCATGAACTAGTATAGGTTGACCCATGACTTGGGGATCCACCATTTTAGGACGCCATCAAATAGATTGATGTTCCTGAAAGACACATTGCGTTTTTTTTGTACAAACATGGTGCTCTTCATCAATGAAAACAGTGTTTTTGCTCAGTAAACATGTTTTAGCCCAGTTAAACTTGGTGTTTGATGAGCGAAACCAATATCACACAATATCACTCAAATAGGCAAATGGGTTGATATATATAACAACTGTTGAATTTACCAGCGTGTTGCTACTTTGAACATTTATATGGTATATCAAATATAGTATATATGTTTATCATTGGATCATCGTATCAGTATGTTCCACTTCGACAATATCATGATATCAACTTATTACCTATTCATAGCGTATTGTTCTGGGTAAATTATAAATCACAAACCTGAAATAAGACCCTTGAGTCAGTGGCCATTTCAGGAACCTAAATTGGAGGTACCCACCATATATAAGGCCTATATAAGGCCTATGTAAGGGAACGGAATATCCCATTGATTGAGGGATTGTTACCTTTCCTAAGCATCGATGTCTCAGTGAGGTCACCATTTGCTAAAAACCCAGGTTGGATCGTTCACGATTTGACGATGGAATGTACCTGTTGTACCTGTCGGCAGGAAGTAGTTTCACTAGCCACAACTCGCCAAGCTGGGGTGAAATCCTATCTGCGAGTCAAATCCCAGTGAATGAGGGCAGCTCTGCAGGAAAAAAACATGTATTATTTGAGTGCGGTGTGTACAGTTTGGAGCGATGCTGGTGGCGCTCAGGGTGCTGCTGCAGGTGCTGCCTACCGGAGTTCAACCGATCTCTGGCGCCCAAAGGCAAGCTAGATCCGCAATTTGCATCATTTTCATATGGCCAAAGTCCAAAGGACTATCAGTTTCTTCCCGTGTTTGGTGTGACGTCTACTTTTTGACAACCCACTGGGTGCCTGTGATCGAAACCATGACGGCAAAAATAGGGACCATCGACACCATAGCAGCAACCTCATGGTACCTTCCGAACTGCTGGCGACCAGTCGCCATGAAAGCCACTCGTGGAGAGCCGAATACCGCACACAAACGGCACGGCGCAAGGTCCACGATGTGAGCACAACAGAAGTGCCTTTGCAGCCACGTTATGATTTGTTGGTGTTTACTACGTTCAATTACTATGCGGGCCAGATTTCCTTAGTATAACTTCTGACAATCTGACAATGGACATATCACAAGGCGTTTTGGAAGTTGGGAAGCCAAATAAATAGTTCTGGTCAAAAACAACATACTGCACCATGTACTGACTGGAGCAGCAACAAATTATATTACTACATATGAACATTCACTTTAACCACTATATATACACATGTCCCATCCGAAAAACGACTGAGGATATACCACATAATACCTTAACAAGTGGTGTTGACCCACCTATTTGGGATACCATTGTTGGGGGGCCCACCTGCGCATGATTCATCTCTATGAATCCCAACATGAAAGCCCTGCAAGCATCAAGATAGTTCTTCTTAACACACATATTGCCGAAATTCATGCAAAACCAATATCCAACCAATATCCAACCAATGCACCCTGGAAGTACCGTGGTTACTTGATATGGTGCATTGGTTGGATATCCCAGTGAAAAATATCCAGAATCCCATCAAGGAAACCACTCAACATTGCCAGTTTTAGATACCCTGTAAAAAATAACTTCTCTGCTGGTTACTAGATATTCTTATTAAATCACATTAATACCAAAAGACTACAGGATTAAAGTATCCATGTAAGATTGACCTAGATATTGCCAAAATCATGGAAGATTAAACAGGAATGTTTCCAACACCAGGGGTACAAGGGGGTGTATATAATTGGGCAAGGGGTAAAATGGCAAAAACATATATCCTTTGTGGCTATCAATTCACCTTTACAGTAACGGGCGGCAGAAACCTTGATTCCCAGTACATGTCCATCATATATGCATCATCTTCTGATCATGTACATGTTCCTTATATCAACTCAATCATTGTTTGCTCTTTACTTCGTATTCATGTGACATTCCCATCACATGGGTCTGAACAATGTGAAAAAAAGGGTATACTCCCAAGTGGCACTCTAGGAAACTTATGATAATCCATGAATTCTTGGGGTGTTCCCTTAAATTGTAAGACACATACATAGGATTTTAGGGCTACCTCATAGGCATGGCCCATATAGTAACCCCCAAATAGAAACCTGTTTGTTCCCATTGTTTTTTTTAAGTATTTGATATACCATGGTCAACCCATCATTTTCACATATTACTTAATCCACATTAACCAATCATAAACCAACCAGTACTCAATTACAGTAATCAGCCCCTTTTGAATAATACAATTGGGATATCATAATGGTAATTCTATGAGTATTATGGCAATAATGTGGGTAAACAAAAATAAACCAGCCCCCAGTCATCACCAGAAATATATGCTATAAAACATTCCCACATGGGTGGGCAACCTGGCATTGTTTTACCCACATAAAAATCATAGTTATCTTCCCATCATCTCCCAGCGCGTCTCCACCCTCTCCACGAAACACCGCTCAAGTAGCCCAGCTGTGCTCTGGTTTCAGGCCTCGTCCAGGACGGATGTTCCCGGAGATCCCTGGAATCTTACAAAAAAATCAATGGGATTATGGGATTAAAATAATAATAGTAATTATATATAATAGTATTGACTAATTAAATATTAGTATTAAAATAATAACAATGGTGATTCAATGGTAATTCAGTGGTAATCTTACAATTACAATATAATGGGATTAGAATAACAATAATGATATTATTATGTCCGCATATATATATACACACACGTATGGATTATAAATTTGTAAAAGTACAACAGTGATCATAATAATATAATCCATTGGATGGTTGTTACCAATATGTGCAATTAATGGGATTACAATGTTAATTCTCCCTAGAGCAGGAGTGCACCCAGCGTGGGAAGGCTTTGCCAAAGTCAAGCGAACACAAAGATGCTCAAGACATCAGCCCCCGACCACCGCAGATCCAGGAGGGAAGAATGTTTTCAATCCAACCCAGCACCGAAGCAGTTTTCAACCCAGCACCGAAGCGAACATTTGATGATAGGACGAAGCTTGGAGGCTGGCATCACCAACGTACCCTCATGATCGACCAAGTGTAGACAATGATTGCGCCCACGCCAGAATCAGCAGCAGCGCAAACAGCAAGCCGCAGCAAGCCGCACAGCAGCCGCGCTGCCATGGGGGGCAACAACCTGAGAAGAGCTACCTTACCTTAGTCAGTTCACTGGCACGCAGGTCAGCCCGCGTGGAGGCAAACAACCTGTAGATGGTTCGAGTTGAGGGTCAACTAATGAAGGCCAAGCAAGTCTGGCCTCCAATTCGTTTCTGGCCTCACAATGTGAGGGTCTGTGTGGATTGTCAGTGCAGTTCCAAACATCGCTGCGGAATGCCAGTTTGGATTTGATCACATTGGGGGGAAACAAAATCTCCCCTGAGAGAGGCCAAGAGGTGAGCATCCAGCGGTGAAGATGTGGATATGTAATTATTATATGACCTAAATAGATAAATAAATACATGAATAAGTTAATTAATTAATTACTTACTTAATTAATTAATTAATAATACATATGCTGTAATGTATATATACATCTTAATTAATTAATATATATGTATATTCAAAAAAATGCTGTAATTTCCATTGATAGCTAGCCTATAACGTACGTGCAAATTCAAATACATATTATATATATACATCTATATACGCGAATAGAATCCATATACGTGATGTAGTGTGTAGCCTCATCCCTCCCCTTATATTGAACACGCCCAAAAACTGTGGTTTAGTTAGTACTGGGATGGGATTATATATATACAATATGAGGCCCCCAAGATAGCGTTCAGGTGGTGCCAATAACTCCAATAACTATGGTTTATGGTACTTATAACCAGAGTTACTGGGGCTTATAAACCAACTTATAACTGGGAGGCCTCACATTGTACAATATGTATAATTATATAAATCTATCTATCTATCTATCTATCCATCTATCTATCCATCTATCTATCTACATAATATGCACAGTACACATTGCACATATCAATATATCCCTTCAGTATGTTGTATGGGGATGTGACCCAAGGCGATGTCAGAAACAAAGATTTCTGTCTGACCAACACATAATGTGCAAGTCTGGCGGCCAGCAATCATGCGGTGGGAAATCATAGAGCGTAACCAGAAGGATTGGGCTTGTCTAAAAATAGTGTTATCATGTGTTATCCTTAATTTTATCCACTGGTTATCATTATCCCTATGAAGTAGCCATAATTGGGAGTGTACCCGATTTTCAGACACTCCTAATTGGAAAACGTGTGGGACATGTAGGCTTGGCTATTTTGGGGGTATACACCAAATGAGATACATAATATAATCATTAATCTTACAGTAAGCTATTCTGTGGGTATGATTAACATGTATGAACCCACACGAAGATGTTTTTCTGAAAGAAAATCGCTGTCAGTATCCGGCTTTACTGTGGTGCCCCCTAGACGTAAGTTGGTCGTACCACCATAAACATCCATAAACCCTAGTAAAACCACCATAAACCTCCATAAACCCTAGTAAATCTAGGCAAATAAACCAACTTAGAGAGCTACGGGGCAGTAAATTCCTGTCTTCCCATCACCGCTCCGTCAGATCCACCGATCAGAGTGCGCCTTCTGCGTAGTCGCGCACGCGTGAGAAAGCCAGCAGGCGATTGGGACGAGCGAGAACACCTTGGGTTTTCAGGCTCAAAACGACCTGATTTCATGCAAATATCATCTGGTTGGTGGTTGACCTACCCCTCTGAAAAATATGAGTTCGTCAGTTGGGAGGATGACATTCCCAACTGAATGGAAAGTCATAAAAGTCATGTTCCAAACCACCACCCAGCCATTGTGCAGTCCACGAAACAGATTGTACTGCCATGCAGTGGCCTACTAAGTCAGTTTATTTGCCCAGATTTACTGGGGTTTATGGTGATGAAAGAGCCTTTTGTTACATGGGGCCATGATGCCAACAAACACATGATTAAATCAAGTTGACATTTTAACATCATTTCAACTTCATATATATATATATATGTATATATACATACACATATATATATACACATACATACATACATACATACATACATACATACATACATACATACATACATACATACATACATACATACGTACATATATATATATGTATACATAAATGCATCATTTCTGAAGGGGGGGGTGGGGGGCACCATCCTCTACCCTTCAATCACTAGCCAAGACACAAAAGAGACGCCTCCAACAAGAGCCTCGGTCGGAGCGGCGCAGCGGCGCAGGCCCCGGAGCACAGGATAACCAATCTGAATACCTCGAACTGTACTACTGGTTGGTGGTTGAGCCACCCCTCTGAAAAATATGAGTTCGTCAGTTGGGGTTATGACATTCCCAACATACGGAAAAGTCATCCAAATGTTCCAAACCACCAACCAGTTCTGTTGGGTAACTCCGATTTTCGCAAACATTTCCAGTCTATAGATGTTTAACAGCTTTAACATCTACCATCTGGTTTTGACTAAGAGCTTGCCATGGAAAATCACCATGCTATTAATAGGTAAACCATCTGGTTATTTAACATAGCCATGGAAAATTCATTAAAAACGGAGGTTTCTAGCTGGGAAAATCATCTAATTTCTATGGGCCATCTTTACCATGGCTATGTTAGTCATAACCAGAGGGTAATGTCAGTGATGAGGTGGTGCCGAATTCAAGGAGGAATTCTGTCGAAAAATCCGTCGATAAAACCATCCGTTTTCGAAGATCTACAAGGGGCTTGGCTCTACGAGGTGAGAAAAACCCAATAGAGTTGGTTATAATCCAAAGTTGGTTGATGGGTGATAGATGGATGATTAGATGGGTGATGGATGGGCCAGCGAAATCCTGCACCAGTTGAAGACGGTAGTTTGTTCCATTATTTATAGGGTTCCAACCATCCGTTTGGGGGTGAAGGATTTCTTCCATCCACAGTATCAGTTGGTTTATAAATGTTGATTTCTATCCCATTTATTGGGTTGAATTATAAGCCAAGTTAAAGGTTGGCTTATGGTTATAAGATGGTTTCCATAGTCAAGGGGGTACACCAATAGCTGGATGTTGCATTTCACGGAAAATCCAGGCACAAATGGATGCTGTGCAGTGGGGGTACACCCATGTATGGAAAAATCTATAAGCTCCATTAACTATAGTTATGTTATGTTATGTTATGTTATGTTATAGACCCTCCTCGTAATTTAACATAGCTATTGAAAATAAACCATTTGTAGTTGATTTACCTATTCAAACTAGTGATTTTCTAGATAGAGTTATGTTATGTTATGTTGGTTTGCCAGAGGGTAACCCATATTCTCAAATGTTAACCAAATTGTGAAAAACATGGTGAACCAATCCCAATTGGGGGCCTTCGGGGCGCGGGATTGGGGTTTTTGTTTTTTGTTTTGATGCGTATGACCATGGTTTAAGTCGCAATCCGTAAAGTTGGGAGATGAGCCCTATAGCTATGGTGATATATCCACTGAATTCATTCTTTTTTCCACTTATAACTGGAACTGCATGTCCAAGTGATGCTATGACTGACCCACTGCTACCGCCCCAAGCCCATCAGCCAAGCAGCTCAGAAAACCCCAGCCCACGTAGTGAGAAACGAATCCTCACAAGGTGTAGGAAGTGTTACATGGCTGTTTGATGGTGATTGTTTGGGGGCGATATTAATCAACGCTAAGAACAGTCCATGAAATATGGTTGTTTATATGGGGTTGTTTAATGGTGTTTAATGGTGTTTTGATGGTGTAGAGCTGCAGAAAACTCAAGGTATTTTGTTTATTTCCAATATTTTCTGACTCTGACTTTGAACTGACACAGTACAACATGTTCCTCCTTCACATGTTTTTCTTGTGGTCTCATTACCCTCTGGTAAACTAACGTAACTATGGAAAATCACCATTTTTAAAGGGAAATTCCACTATAAATCACAATTTTCAATAGTTTTTTGTATGTTTACCAGAGGGTATGCCAAAAATCCATCCCATGGTTTACACATCTTTACACATCAGGCCCATGATGTTCCCATGTTTTTTTTTCGCGACCGGGTACATGGAGCCACAAGTTGAATCCGTGGTACAAAATCATCAAATCTTTACTGGGTAAATCATGGTTTTCAATATTTGTCTGGTTGGTGGTTGTGGATAATCTCAGTGGGGAGGGACCCCTGCAATCCAAAGGGGAAGTCGTGTTATGTTGTGTTCAACAAACTGTTGTAAGATGTTATCAGTTGGTTTCCAATCTCCTTAAACAAACTAGTCTGGTTGGTGGTTTTGAGCCACTCCTCTGACAAATGATGGAGTGAAAGTCAGTTGGGATGATGACATTCCTAATATATGGGAAAATAAAACAGGTTCCAAAACACCAACCAGTTGTAATGTTGAACCACCAAAAAAATAACATGATTCCGGGACTCTTCACAAGCTGGGAACGCAACCTAAACACTGGACACGAGGACGATTTTATCTATCTTGGGATTATTGTATTTGATGGCGCACAATTGCAACTTCACCTATGTCCAGCAGGTTGACATGCACAAAACACTGAGATTTGGAACAAATAATGCGCATAGGTTTGCCGCACACATAATGCAGTTCACCTTGGACATGCAACTTCAATGCGTCACTGATTTTGCAAAAAACCTAAGGAACACAGCTGCAACATTCCTTTTTAAATGATGTTCGTAAAGTGCTTGTGTACTATCGTAGCACATTCCTGGCTCCATCGTCCAGCGTGATCCTCCTGATTGGTTGGTCTAAGAGCCAGCTACGTATTTCAAACAAACATATCCAACATATAAAACAGTTTGGAACTGGCTCACAACACCTTACAACCCTCTACAAGTGGGATATTTGTAGGATACACCGCAACATCATTTAGCCGAACCCATTTCAAGGCTTGCGTTCCTTATTCTTGGTGTACTGCAACTACTAGCGCCAATAGTTAACACAATATCCTCTGGGGAGGGACAATATCCCCTACGATCACTTGTGGTTTAGCTGTAGTGTCAATAGAATTTGCTACTATCAATTCCAATTTTTCTTCAACTTCTGGATCAGTGGTGGACTATCACTAGTACGGTACATCAAGTGGTTCACTGCTCACTTTCAGGGGAATATACACACCAACAACTACCAGCAAATTATAAATCAGTGAATGGTGGTTCAGTACCGATTTTTACAAGCTGGGATTGCTCCAATTATAAGTTTATAAACCCCCAAAAGACAATAGTATTACGCATGCAGCTTCGGTAATAGCTCGTGGTCTCAACGAAACCCTGTGGCACCGGACCTTCGTAGTGGGGATCTCCTCCTCCCAAAACCACTTCCGTCACTTTGGTCAAACTCACATCACCTTCCTCCGCTCCCAAGCCAGTACGCGCAGCCAACCTCCTTGTGAGCTCTTCCTGCTGCCACTTTGGCAAGCTGAGCGCTTTTTGAACCAAGGCACGTGCTCCGGGCTCAAGTATGAGGAGCTTGCCACCGAAGTCCAACAGCTCTTCCCCGGCGAGCGCGGTGTCAATGTCGGTCAACGCCAGCACCACGCCCTCCACCGGCTCTCCCATGGCAGCGGGGCAAGGAACTAGGTGTTGAGTGACGAAATGCTCGGCATGCCAACCGTTCAGGCACAACATCCACATTCCCGGGTGTTTTCGTGCGAGGGCGTGACGGGTTTATGTTGCTGCCATGGAAATTTGTATAGTGAGTGTCGTCGTTTCTCGCAACGTCCTTACCCCCAGTGCCCATGTAGAAGTAGACGTAATAGTAGAAGTAAAAAAAAACTAGCAGTAGCAGTAGCAGCAGCAGTAGCAGTGGCAGTAGCATTTAGTAGTAGTAGCAGCAGCAGTAGCAATTAGTAGTAGTAGTAGTAGTAGTAGTAGTAGTAGTAGTGGTAGTAGTAGTAGTAGTAGAAGTAGTGGTAATAGTAGTGGTAATAGTAGTAGTAGTAGTAGTAGTAGTAGTAGTAGTAGTAGTAGTAGTAGTAGTAGTAGTAGTAGGAGTAGGAGTAGGAGTAGGAGTAGGAGTCGTAGTCGTCGTAGTCGTCGTAGTGGTCGTGGTAGTCGTGGTAGTCGTGGTAGTCGTGGTAGTGGTGGTAGTGGTAGTGGTGGTAGTAGTAGTAGTAGTAGTAGTAGTAGTAGTATTAGTAGTAGTAATAGTAGTAGTAGTAGTAGCAGTAGCAGTAGCAGTAGCAGCAGTAGCAGTAGCAGTAGTAGTAGTTGTAGTAGTATTAGTAGTGGTACTAATGGTAGTAGTGGTAGTAGTGGTAGTAGTTGTAGTAGTGGTAGTAGTAGTACTAGTAGTACTAGTAGTACTAATAGTAGAAGTAGCAGTAGCAGTAGCAGCAGCAGCAGCAGCAGCAGCAGTAGTAGTAGTAGTAGCAGTAGTAGTAGTAGCAGTAGAAGTAGTAGTATTTGCAGTGGCAGTCGTCGTCGTCGTAGTAGTAGTAGTCGTAGTAGTAGTAGTAGTAGTAGTAGTCGTAGTAGTAGTCGTAGTCGTAGTCGTAGTCGTAG
>CAMXCT020005468.1:160000-387500 GCA_947184155.2 Cladocopium goreaui
TTGAGCATAGCTATGGAACATGGCCCATGAACATAGATGATGCATATATGATGATTTACCCATTAAAGATGGTGACTGTCCTGTTCGCTACGTTGGTCATTACCGGAGGGTACATACGTAATCAATCACAAAATGTGTGGAAAAACGTTGGTATCAGGGGAGGCAAAATGACGGGGTTCACACAACTTGCCATGTTGACCCCATGTTTCAAGACTTACTGTGTCACCATGTTTGATAAAAATAATCTATGCGAAAATCATGTGTTTTTTTTTGGGAAAAAAACGCACATCCTGAAGATTTCCACTGATAGTGGGATGCCAATAGTGTGGCACATATCCGCTATATAAATTTGCATATAACCACAATCAAGATGGCCAAGTCCCAGAAAGCCTCACTTGGTTAACGGTTAACATACAGCTTTTTGGGACTGACTACAGTTTTTTCACCGATAACCTTCAGCCCGAGGATTTGACCATGGATGTTCATCCCACTAAAATTGTTCATAGCTTACATCCAAAAGATCTTGTGATATTTTTGTGATATCGTCTCTGAAGAAGCTACATACCTACATCATATCTACAATCCTGCTGGACAAACATCTTCATGTTTCCGGCGAACCGGCAGTGCAATCCACACTTTCAAACGCCACCCCCTTCATTTTCAACCTTATCCTTTAAGCAACAATATGTCGGAGTAAATTCTTTCAACTCACAACATTTTTTCTGCCTGGCAATCTATGTGTATTGAACAACATTCCGCTGAATTTCAGTGAACCAAACTGGCAACAAAAACCATCCAAATTCAAATCATCCAACCATTCCAACTATGGATCCAAACGGCCAACGGCAAGCGCTGTGACGAACGAAAAGAGATGCAGAATTCACCCACGAACGAACTATCACTGAAAGCCATTTCGAACTGGGGCAGTTCCTGTTAGAGTTTGATTTTTCTTTGATTCATATTTCATCATAGTCATAGGGGGTTATATGACAACTTATGGACTTTATCACAGCCAACTATAAAGGACCAGCATATCCCCATGATTTTCACATTGCTTCCCAGTTTGCATCGCTATGTTTGCCGCTTGAATCACCGTTCTTGTTGTCTAAAATCCATTTTTTGGGGTTCAAATTCCACCAACACAAGGACAGTTATGATTTGAGCCTCGAAGCCATTATAAACTCACTGGAGCTGTGCTCAAAAACCTGTGTCGCCCCATGAATCATTGCTTGGTTAGGATTTAGATGATTTGGATTGTGATTTATCTGATAATCCCCAATATATTGGATCGTAGAAGCCCACATAATCATCATTAACAATAGGGGTTCAGCAGCCACTACTTGACTTAGTCACTGGGATGGTCATTGTTCACTGAAAACTGAAGTGGAGGCTATAAGATGGGGGCCCCGAGATAGCGTTCAGTTGGTTTATAAGTGGTTTAACTATGGTTTATGGTAGATATAACGAACTAGTTAATTGGGATTATCATGGTTTATAAACCAACATTCACATCACTGGGGGGCCCCATCCTGTAGATCCTTCAACAAAGCATCGAGGAATCGCCTGTGTCATTTTACAATAGAGGTATACCCACTCACGCCCAATTAGGGGATGCTTTTTTTGGATTGGATCCCACATTAGCTATCCCATCTTCATTTTTTTGTCTGAAATAAGGTAGCCATTCGACAAAATAACTCGGGTATTCATCATATTATTAGATGTTATTAACCACTTGAGCCATGACATATGCTCCTATCCCGTCCCACTATACTAGTTGGTTAGTACATATTCCTATCATTATGGCTTATAATATGTTATAATGATCCCCTTTTTAAAATAGTTCGTAGAACTTCCCCAATATTGACGAATCAACAAAGGTATTTTTCATGGCTCACTTGATCTCCGGATCCCTGAAACATCCCACCTTTGGCGTCTTGGTCAAGAAGTACTCCGCCCGGCTGCCGTCGGCTGGACGCAACTCCAGGCCAGAGCAAGACTTGTCGCCTGCTGTCGGCGACAAAAACAACGTCAGAGTGGGGAGTTAACCACGACAAAAATGGGATTTGACCAGCAAAAATGATGATTTCACCCACAACTTAAACTGAATTGACAACAATTAGGAAGACAAAGCAGCAAAACGGATGATTTAACCAACCACATGCAAGGTGGTGCCCCCCAGTTGTAAACGGGTTATAATCCCATTAACTATGGATATATCACCCCTCTGAAACATGATGGAGTGAAAGTCAGCTGGGAGTATTATTTATTCCCAACTGAATGGAACAATAAAACATGTTCCAAACCAGCAACCAGACTATATTGTTATTCCAATTATTAACCATTATTAACCATAGATTAACCATAGATTAACCAGGAAAATTCATGTTCCAAACCACCAAGCAGATCCAAGCAGCATTCGGATTTTTCCATGTCACATAAAAAAACCTACTTGGCATGGCGTTCTTCAGCCAACTCCAAGCCAGTTGTCCCGAGGATAACTCGAAGGGTTGATGGGTTGGATTAACTCGCGATTCTTGCCAGCAACCGTTCTGAGAAAAGGACGCATCTCAACCATATAGTGATTTAATGGGATTCATAGTGATTTAATGGGATTTTATAGTGATTTATGGGATATATAGTGATTTACTGGGATTTTATAGTGATTCAATGGGATCTTAATGGGATATACCCGGCCTGGTAAACGTTTCCAAAAAACGATGGAAAGATCCACCATTTTCTATTAATGGGTAAATAAACGAACTCAATGGGCCATTTTCCAGTTCGCAAACTGTTTACTTTTACCAAAGGGTATATCCCATTAATATCCCATTGAATCACTATAAAATCCCATTAAATCACTATAAATCCCATTAAATCACTATAAAATCCCATTAAACCACTGTAAATCACTATCAATTCATAGTTATATCATGCAATATCCTATCCATTCACTTGCACCAGCGGTTTCTTGATGTTCACTTGCACTGGCACACACACACACACATTCTGACAAAGACTTGGCTGCGCCAAATACCCTCTGGTAAACTAACACAACTATGGAAAATCACAATTTTTCATGGCAAAGGCAAAATCCACTATAAATGGTGATTTTCCATAGTTATGTTAAATTACCAGAGGGTACATGGTCCAATTGATTTAGGTTGAGACCATTTGAGAGTTCTACAGAATTAAGCGTTTAAAATAATCCACTGCTTAAACATGCTTAAACACTGTTTAAACAAAATATGTTTGAACAATATCCTGTTGATTGGCAACTGTAGGTGGCTCTACTTGTTTAGTATGTTACTCCTGATTTTGGCGGCTTGTGCAACTCCATCTGATCCATGTTTCAACATTGCAGACTTTCGGTGCCATGGCAGCAGTGTCCCAAATAGCCACATGTCCCAAATTGATTGTGCGAATCTGTTTCAACGGTCTAAACATGTATGGTTAAACGCTGTATAAAACATTTTCCACCAGTGCTAGAGGGGCTTGGATGCCGGTGGAACATGCTTAACCACGATGAACAAATGGTTCAATTGATTCCCGAAAAATTTCAGTGAAAGCCGGAGCGATTTGGCAAGGTCAAACGGCTCCCTCTTTATCAAAACGTCTTCAGCCCGACCCGACCCGACGACACACCTTTCAAACATGAGGATATTACGTCCATTTTCATAGAATGTACTGTAATGTCAACCCCGGATTAATAAACCCTGACTTAAGAATTAGGGATAGTACATGATAGTGCTCCCCAACAGTCATAATCTGATACAGTACTTAACTGGTACCCCCCCACCCAGTAAACAACCTAGGGGTTCATTAAGCCAGGGGTCGACATAAGTTGACATGATTGGAATTGAAGCACGAGCAGCACATGAATCATGGTACAGCCTGCAAACAGCACTTTTTTTTCCACAGATAACCCCAAATGATCAGCGGACTACTTTCAATTGCCAGTGAAACCAGCCTTTCTGACCCCTTCTAAAACATCATATAGTCAAAAAGAGGGGCTGGGGCGTTGCTCAAACATAATCGTGGATTGATGATGATTATTATTTTGATGATGATGATCATAATAGGGAGTAATCAAAATCATAATCATAATCATCGTCATCATCATCATCATCGTCATCATCGTCATCATCATCATCATCATCGTCATCATCGTCATCATCGTCATCATCGTCATCATCATCATCATCGTCATCATCGTCATCATCGTCATCATCGTCATCATCGTCATCATCGTCATCATCGTCATCATCGTCATCATCGTCATCATCGTCATCATCATCATCGTCATCATCGTCATCATCGTCATCATCGTCATCGTCATCATCGTCATCATCGTCATCATCGTCATCATCGTCATCATCGTCATCATCGTCATCATCATCATCATCGTCATCATCGTCATCATCATCATCGTCATCATCGTCATCATCATCGTCATCATCATCGTCATCATCATCGTCATCATCATCGTCATCGTCATCATCGTCATCATCATCATCGTCATCATCGTCATCATCATCATCGTCATCATCATCGTCATCGTCATCGTCATCATCGTCATCATCATCATCACCATCATCATCATGATCATCATCATCTTCATCACCATCATCATCATCATCTTCATCACCATCATCATCATCATCATCATCATCATCATCTTCATCACCATCATCATCATCATATAATTATTTAAGAGTATAATTTATAATCATGATTCATATCATGATGATTATGATTCTGATGGTTTATAATAGGGAGTATTTTTCAGGATATCAAGATTTCACAGCAAGACACATGAAATCTCTACGTGTTGCATCGTTGATGGCTGCTTTGGTACCATGAAGATAAACCATCTACCTGTTGTCTTTGATGGGCGGGTACCCTAATTGTTCGATTAACATAGCAATTTGTAAACCTTGGATATTTACCCTAGTCCAAGATCCAAGATCCCATTATTATAGATACAATTGGGTATTTACCCTAATTATCTAATTGTTTGATAGAGAAAACGTCATCTATCTGATCTATCGTTTACATTCCCCAAAAGTCATCAAAAGTCAAGAATCCTCTGGTTGATGTGGACAAGTTCGGCACAAAATCCGGGGCCTGATCTTTTCGGCTCGCACCATTTTTTTCTATCTTCAAAATAGGCACAAAATAGACAGACACCCTGGTGTGGATCCTATTGGGTCCTGCATTTTGATGGATAATTATCATGATAATTACCATGGTTAATTACTATAAATTGATAGTGATTTACAGTGGTTTCATGGGATTTTATAGTGGTTTAATGGGATTTATAGTGGTTTAATGGGATTTTATAGTGATTCAATGGGATCTTACTGGGATATACCCTCTGGTAAACGTTGACAGTTTGCGAACTTGAACATGGCCCAGTCGAAATAGTGGATTTACCCATGAAAATAGCATGGTGATTTTCCATAGATATGTAAACGTTTACCAGAGGGTAATATGGATGTACATGGGCTATAGTCCATCTATCATCCGATCATCACAGACGGGACTTCCGATGAATTCCGATGAATTCCAAATGAAATTTGTTCATGAAGATCTCGGTTGCGCTCTCCACTCCATGACTCCATCGCATGCCATGGCCAGAGGCGGCTGTTCTCCATCGAAAGGCGTGTTGCTGTTCCTCCGTGTTCAACACTTGTGACTTCGAGTGTTGATCATTATCATCTATATATCTGGGTAAAATATAATATTTCACTAACCTGAATTAAGGCCATTTGGGGATGATTTCCCTTATTAACTATGATTCCAGTGAGGTCGCAGTGAGGTCGTTATAATTTACCCAGATATATACTATTATACTAGTATATACTAAATGTTACGTAATAAGTTAGAACTGAGGCTAAAATCATATCATCCCTGGATGGAGTGATCCATCCCCATCGCCATTTCTCTTCAAGTTTCCAATGGAGGTTTCCTATGGGGGATCCCCCAGTTCTCATCCATTTTTGTGGCTGGGATTTTCCATTATAAAATCTATAAACCAGAAATTTAGGGGTACCCCTATTTCAGGAAGCCCTCATATTCTCACTCTTTTCACACATTCTTCTACAGGATGGGGCCCCAGTTCGTTAGCGTTCAGTTGGTTTATAAGTGGCTGAAATCTATGGTTTATGGTAGACAAAACGAACTAGATAACTATGATGGGGCCCCATAGTTAGCTAAGTTGGCCAATGTAACTATAATAACAAGTTGGTGTATGATACTTATAAATATGTTTAGATGGGATTATAAGCCAACATTCACATCACGTTTGGGGGCCCCATCCTGTAGCCATCCTGTACGTCTTCGTCCAAGTCACGCGCCAGCTGTCTCGCAAAGTCGGAGGCATACCTTGCTGCGGATCACTCTCGCGAGTTGCAGCACCGGGCCCTGAGGGTATAATCTGTACGTTTGGTGGTGCCCCCCAAACGTTATAAATTGGTTAATAAACCCCATGAATACTATGGATATATCACCTACAAAAACCATAGTGACATTGGAGTTATTTGCACCAACTGAACGCTAACGAACTGGGGCACCACCTTGTAAGTTGGTTTATAATTTGTAAGTGTCGAATTTACGGTGGATAGATCGAACTAGATAAATGGGGGAACATGTACCAACAAACATACCCAACCTGGGCCCTACCAAGGCCAATGTTCTCATTGATTAGCTGAGACTGCACATGTTTTTTGCTTGGTGGCCTATCCCAGTTAGTAAGTCGGTGGATTTTCTCAGTCAATTCAGTAGGCTACGCATAGCTTAGTCCAGGCTTAGTCGACTTGACTTGTGTCTGCGATGATTTGATCCGAGGACGAGCCACAAAATCAATGGCCATTTCAGGAACCGAGTTATTGGAGGTACCTAATATATATATATATATATAAGGCCTATTTTTCAGGCCTATGTAAGGGGATATGCCCCCAGAATATGGCCTTATATGGTACAGTACCTCCATATTAGGATCCCTGAGTGACCATTGATCTCATGGCTACAGATCAATGGGGCTATGGATCAAGACCCGATCAGTGCCCTGCGAAAACACGTTAAACAGCCGGTATCTCTGGTTTTTCGTCACTGTTCATCCCACCAAAATATGATACTAGCCAGGGGGTGCAGGGCCGGGGTGATTGTTATGGGTATAACTAACAATACAGTTTATAACTATGCTTATATAATCACTGACTAGTGTAACTGCACCCCCAAGTAACTAGTTGCATGCCTACTATATACTATTATCATTGAACACTATTGCTGTAGTTGAATACTACATACTCTTGTACTATAGGTTTTGGCCAATGCCTCTATGTTCAACGTCGTTTCCAATGATTATCTGGCTTGATGAATGTCAATCCATCGTCATGATTATAATGGTGATTTTATGGAATTTATTGGGCATATAGTGAGAGTTGATGGAAAAATGATCACGATGGTGAACGTTCTTCTTCAGCTATTGCCTCGACAATAAAGTCCAGAGTCTACAGAAAGTACTTGGTGACTAATCCTAGCATGGTCAATCTTTGGTAGCCCACAAAACATGTAATCTTTTGATATTTTTGGCTGGTTATGGTTATTTTTGGTTATTTTTCATTTATAGCAAACAACTCAGGGATTAGTTTCTACCTATCCAAGTATCCAGTCGGTTGACCCAGCTAGTGTGTAATTGTTCAACCCAGTTGTAGCTGGACATTGCCCCTGAGGATCCTTTTTTTTTCGAACTATGGGATGAACCAAGCCACCGTATATCAACCCACCTATTAACTGAAGGATGGGCCTCTAAGTACAGAAAGTAGGCTTTCAGTTACCCTCTGGTAAATTAACAAAAAACGATGGAAAGATCCACCATTTTCAATGGGTAAATCCACTATTTCTATGGCCATTTTCAATAGCTATGTAACAAATTACCAGAGGGTAACAAACAAATTGCTGAACGGGCTGAAAACGATTAACCACAAAGTCTACCCAGAATTCTTGCTATTCACGCAACACAACTTCGCCTCAGGGTAAGTGTTTAAAGAAAACATGGCTGAGCTTGACTGCGCTGATGCTATACTCATCCCTTGCAGAAAAACAATGCAATTTGACCTACCAAAGCAGGATTACCTAGAAACGAAAACCAAATTCTGATCCCAGCATAGTTTGTCATAGTTTTATCATAGTACAGATTCAATAATCGTGATCTTAGGTGTTTTTTTAGTGTAGAAGCAGTCACAAAACATTTTTGGCTGAGCATCAATTATATTCCCTGCTGTTTCATTTTCACTTGTCTGGTGAAAACACTCAACAAACAACGTTCACCAACCACGGTTCACCCAATCATGCACATCTTCTCAATAATTCATTAACCACCTGGTTTAATGTCTCTAATCTAAAATCCCCAAACTGGCCTCCCATTTATATGTATAAATAGATTCATTTACATTTATTTACATTGTATATTCATCACGCCCAAAAAAAAAAGTTGCTTCCAAGCCATTGAACTGGGGTCTACTGAGGCCGAAAAGGTCCCTACGGCCAGTGTGGGATGATATAAATTATGGGAAAATCAAAGATAATTATCCTCTGGTAAACTAACATAGCTATTGAAAATTGTCATTTATAGTAGAATTACCCATTAATAGCATGGTGATTTTCCACAGCTATGTTAAATTACCAGAGGGTAAGATGGGACCATGGGAAAACATGGGCGAATCATCTATAAATGGTTGATATATCCAATGGATTGGTTTTGTTGGGAAAATCTTAACCGGAAGCCATCGGTATTTTCCCATGAAGATCATGGGGCTTTCCTGTTTCAATTTTCCCTCAAACCAATCCATTGATATATGGCCATAACATGCTATGTCCATTGGATTTGAACGCCGCTTTGAAGAGTTAAACCCCTTTTTTAAGTTCCTGGTGAAATGTAGAAAAGCCTTGGTTAAATATATGACCACTTAGCGAAAATGCACCTCCAGCAACTGATTTCATGGAATCTGGAGATCCATTGAATATAGCTAATCAAAATTGTTCAGTAGCCATAAAAAGCCATCTTTTAGCAGAGCTTGGATTTCTATCTTCACAGTCTCTTCAATTCTGAATCTTCTCCACACAAGGTGGTGCCCCCCCAAGTTACAAATGGCTTATAATCCCATTGACTAGTTCGGTATATCACCTATAAACCATAGTGACATTGGACTTATTGGCACCAACTTAGCTAACGAACTGGGGCTCCATCCTGTAGAAGAATGTGCGATAAGAGTGAGAATATGGGGGCTTCCTGAAATAGGGGTACCCCTAAATTTCTGAATCTTCTCCACACCCATATGCTCCATGTATAGTATATTTACCTACAAAACTGGGTGATAAAAATGAGGTGTTTTATGTTGGTAAATATTCTAGCAAACCATGGTTTTTACCATCCGAGGAGCAAGGACTCCAGCAGCGCATTTTCGGCTCCAGGGAGAACCAGGTAGAAGGTGCCTGGAAGCCCAGGGAAGCCATGAAGTTCTTTGGGTAACCACCAACAAGCACTGATTTTTCGGTGATTCAATGTGAGTTTATAGTGATTTAATGGGATTTTATAGTGATTTAATGGGATTTTATAGTGATTTAATGGGATTTATGTGATTTTTAATGGGATTTTATAGTGATTTAATGGGATATACCCTCCGGTAAACGTTTACAAAAAACGGTGGAAAGATCCACCATTTTCTATTAATGGGAAAATTCACTATTTCGACTGGGCCATTTTCAATAGCAAACTGTAACAAATTACCAGAGGGTATCCTAGATATTACTGGCTTATAAGGCTTATATCATGATTATGAGATCCCACGAATCTCAAAAGTGGATATGAAAGTGGTTCATAACCCTGGTGAAAACTGAAGTCCCTGAAGCGAAGTTTCCGTTTCGAATTGGCTTGTGATGGCCCCAGAAACACTCACCACTTACCATCGCAGAACTGTGTCCCATGCCAACAGTCATGGATAAGATTAGAAGGACCCTGTAAATAAATAGATGAATAAAACATACGCATATAAATCCCCATGGAAAATTGCAAAAAAAGTAGAAACACATATTAAAAACTGTCTACTTGGATGTGCATCGCACTTAGTGAGTGGTTTATAATCCATATATATATATATATCCCATATAATCGCATATACAATAGGATATATTCCATTAATCTGACAGACTGTTTTTTATCCCCATTTACGATCCCTGGGGCCCGTTGTAACTGGCCATTGCTCCGGATGTTTTAGACTTCGGCGTTCCTTAAAAGTGATACGATGTGATACGCCTCCCGCAGCAGGCCTCTCAGTGAAGCACTGTGACCAATTTTCTTCACCCTGGACTCCAGGGATGTCTGACGTTTTTAAGCGGGTCTATAGAAGTTTTTGGTGGAAAAACTCTAGGCATACCTCGGCTTTCCAAGCCAAACATACATCGCAAAAAATGTTGATACTACATCCCATGACGGATCCATGGTGCTGCTATATATGCTAACAGTCTGCTAACATGACGGGGTTTTTTCTTGATGGGGTCCATGTTACATCCATGGCACACCATAGCAGCAAGCAGCACTGTTCGGATCCGTCATGGCGAAGGGTGAACCATTGAAATGGTGGATTTCGGTTAACGGATAAAAAATCCTCCAGGTAAAACAAAGATATATGGAAGAAACCCACCATGACTGCAGATCATAATTTCCATGGGTTTCACCCTTCGTTTTCGTTCCAAGGCCGCGAGTTGTGAAGTCCGCAACGTGAATGGGAAAATGATGGAAAATGGTGTTTTTTCAATGGGAAAAATCATGGAAAAATATGGAAACAACAGATCAATGGGATATAAATGGAGGCTTAGAACCGGGGAAAATCAATGAAAATCCATGCCCATAGGATCCATGTATGGTATATATGCTAACATTTGGGGGATATTTATGGTAAATGTTACCATATATAGCATACATGGATCCTATGGGAATGAACACCCATGGATTGTGAGGTCAATTCGGAGGCCATCATCGTTCAAAAAATGGCATCGTTCAACATCTCGGAGGCCCCTCCGTGCAAGTTCCATCGGTCCGCGTGCCGCGTGCCCAATGGGCCCATGTGAATCTTCGCAATGTTGCGTTGTTGATCCATTTCCCATCTGAGGTCCATCCTCTCGATGTTTTCTCGCTTTGAAATGAAGTCATGGAAAGCTGCCCGATGAATCTTCGATCCGAAAATTCAGGCAAAGAAATGAACATCACAGTGTTTTTTTTGTACGAAGTTGGTGATTCTCCACTGATGGACAAGATGACCAGAGGCTACATATATGGATGATTCAAATGGATGAAGGCTGAACGCCTCCATTAGGATTCTTGCCTCATTCTTGTAAATTAACGCAGCTGTGGTATATCCAAATTCTTAATAGATAATTCATTTATCAATCGGTGATGGTCATCCATTTCCCATAGCTATGTTAAATTACCAGAATCCATGGGAAGCAATGGAACTGCCATGAACATGTCATCATGACATGCTTGCAAATATACAATGCCAAACAATTGCTCGCCACACAGTACAATGTGTAAATATATATATATATACATACATGTACATATAGGTAAATTGCAATCGCGCGCCATAATGTTGGCATGATCATGTATGCTTTCCATCATCTGAAATCAGCGCTTGACATGGTGTTGGAGACCGATACTTTCGAACTCCGACAGGTCATGCATTTGCTTGCCCCTTGCCAGCGGCAGAAGCTCATGGATGTCTTAATCATCATGGCAGGCCCTTTTGGCCCAAGTTTTTTTCTCCGGACATGACTCATGTCTGCGATGTCACTCAGGATCATTTTGATCGTTTCTTTTACGGTGTGCGGAGCATGTCAGAAAGTCGCTCCAAACGCAAGAGCAATGGTGGTGTCTCTCCGCCTCCGTAGACAAAGGAAGAGTGGCAAGCCTTGGCAGCACAGTGATGGGGCCTGTGCCTATCAAAAAGATTTTCCTGCATGGTGTCTCCCGTGACTACGTCAGTCATGGAACACGCAATGGTGGTCAATTCTTCACTGCAGCCAGCCCAGTGCAAGGGGCATTGGCCGGCACACAGGCGTTGGATGGTTGGTGGTCTCAGGCGAAGCAAAATTGCCAAGGAGTCGGTGCAGGGGATGATGAGCAGATAGCTATGCGTGTGCATGGATCTCAATGGAGACATTGGTTCGGCGAAGCCGATAAATTCGTGGCCGCAGGCACAGTGCTCAGATGGAAGCTCGAACAAGATGACTGAGAAAGTAAGTGTCTTCGTTGCTGCTTCGTTTTTAGGGTGATTCAAAGGAACTCTATTGGGAAGTTTGATTCCAAAGAAAAAAATCAAGAAAAAAATCCAAGATTGTATGTGTCGAGAAAGACATTTTGTATGGGAAAACACAGTGTTTTCACGCATGGATCGTGATTCGCGGGGGTGAAATTGCAATCGTGCGCCTACATATACAATCAATCATGTATGTATTAAGTCTAAATGTATCACATATATATATACATACATATCAAGTATACATACATCATAATATATATATATATATATCATACATACATACATACATACATACATACATACATACATACATACATACATACATACATACATACATACATACATACATACATACATACATACATACATACATACATACATACATACATACATACATACATACATACATACATACATACATACATACATACATACATACATACATACATACATACATACATACATACATACATACATACATACATACATACATACATACATACATATACACATGGTAAATGAATCATATATAAACATCATACGTGTAAGTATATCATATACAATATATATATATATGTCGTATATGTATATATATGTACATGCACATCATATATAACATAAAATATAACATCATATTTAATACCCAACATAATATCAATATATAAAATCAAATGTATGGCAAAGAAACTCATATACGATAATAAAGAACACACACATATAATAATAATAATAATATATATATATTGTATATATTTATATACATACATACCATATAGACATTACATTAAATAAAAGTGATAATAATAAATATATATATATATCTTAAACTTATAACTTCATGATCTGCATATTATATTTCGTTTATATCTATACATTTGTATATATACATATAATCATTTAAAAAAGTATTGTAAAGAGGTTTCGTTTTATTCTTGCAAAATGCAGTCCACTCTGCACCAATTCAACACGAAACGTTACAGTCTTAGGATGCTTGTGAAACCATGACACTTTTTGTGAAATCGACGGCAACTTCTGTGAATCAATGGCAACTTCGGTGAAATCGATGAGAACGTCTCTGAAACGATGACAATGCGCCAAAAAACCACGGCAGTAACCTCTTAACTATTTAACTGTACTATACGCATATATATATATACCCCCATGTAATATACATTGACATGCAGTAACCCCATGACAGAAGAAACACACTTTCCTGCATCTATACTAGCCAACCCTTCAGCATCCGGCCCGCTTTGCCTGTAAAGCACCAACAACGCCCCCCGCACTTCACAGAGGTATGGCTTACATCTGCCTCAACAGCACTCCGACAATCTGCCGGCACTCCGACACACTGCTGGGGATGGGAACCAAGGTAAGCTGCTGGCGGAGAAGCAGCTAAGTACCGTATTATATATATATAAACATGCTTATTTAATATATTTACAACAAACCAGGAAAGTCATATCTTTGGGTTTGTCTGTACATGGGCTACCCAATTGTTTTGATGATCTATAGTATAATTTTCTCCTTTAAATAACCATGTGGGGGGTCTATATAGTACCGTTTTCAAGCACCAAAAGAACTCCAGCCTTTGGAGCTCAGGATTATCCCTCTAGCTCCTCCACCTGAAAACCATCCAACGGCATTGGGGATACCCAAAGGTAATGGCGAAATATCAAGCCCCATCATGAATGGTTTAATGTTAACATAACTGGTCGGTGGTTGACCCACCCCTTTGAAAAATATGAGTTCGTCAGTTGGGAGTATGAAATTCCCAATATATGTAAAAAAACATGTTCCAAACCACCAACCTGAAAATGTTAATAATGGCAGTTTCGTTCATGTGTTGCCAACCTTTTCCAAACATGGGAATGTCCTATTGTCAGGTTGGATGCGTGTGTCTCACAAAATATCCTTCCAATTCCTTATTCCATGGCCAGAAATTCGGGGCCACCATTGGATAAACCCAGGTAACAACGTAGTCCATTGTTGCTGCCTAAGACCACAATCATAGTTGCTGGCTGCGCCCTCGTTCATTTGAAATGGCGCGCCAGGGCATGTAGTGGGCACAGCGGATGCACCCTGACTTGGCACAACCCACTGCCCCCAGCTCGATGGCCAGCATGAACCAACAGCCGATCATGACGTCTCGGCCCCCCGGATTCAACATGTCAAAAGGTTCTTCTGAATCGGCCGTTGGTGAAATTCCGATTCGTTCTCCGTTGCTGAAAATCCGAATTTGTGCTGCTCTCCCAAGTCTGTTACTCAAGAAATTATCATTTTTCTTAGTTCAAAATAGGGCAAAATCTCTAAAAACATCAAAAAACTATAAAAACCTCTTAATTCCACCCTAACTTTGCTGCTTAAAAAAACAGTTCTTTTCTGGTGAAGGCCAGCATTTCCAGGTTCCCAGGTTCCCGCGCCCGAGGGTCGCCATCGATAGATCATCCCAGGAGGCGGTGGTATTCCGTCTGCTGCCAGCACTGCATCTAAGCCTGGAAGGCCAAGAATCATATAACTATGGAAAATCACCATTTATAGTGAGTTGTCCCATGAAAAATGGTGATTTTCCATAGTTATGTTAGTTTACCAGAGGGTAGAACAAATCAGAATGTAATAGGAACATCATGCAGGGTGGTGCCCCAGTTCGTTAGCGTTCAGCTGGTTTATAAGTCCAATGTCACTATGGTTTATGGGTGATATATCGAACTAGTTAATGGGATTATAACCCATGTATAACTTGGGGGGGCACCACCTTGTGGTTAGATAATCATCTAACTATAATGGGATGATAGATGGGTGATAGATGGATGATTATGTAGATGGGTTTTATTCCAGAACCATGGTTCGCATATGGGATAGGATGGTTTTTCTCAACCAACTTATAGTTAGATGGGGGGGTTCTCATCCAACTATTAAGTTACTGATAGTCAACCAAAACAACCATCTAACTATAGTTGATTTATAGATGATTAAATAAGAAGGAGACATTTTATGGGATTTCATCTGATTTAAGATTATTGGGATTTATAATGTGGGGCCCCCGTTTGATAGCTAAGTTGGTTGAATTAACTACAATAAGTAGGGGTTCTGGTCGTTAGAACTATAGTTAGATGGGGTTGTAAACCAACTTAGAACTAGGGAGCCTCACATTGTAGGCTTTAAGACAATTTTGATGGGAGAATTTAATGGAATGTAATGTGATTTAAGAATTTGTTTAAGGGATTTAATGGGATTAACTATTTTTGTGGAAGAATTGAATGGGAGGGATTTAATCTGATTCAATATTATTTAAGATGATTGGATGTGATTAAATATAGTTTAATGGGATTTATATCATATGATTTATTGAGATTAATGGGATTTAATCTGATTTACGGGGATTGAATGAGATTCCAGGTGATTTTTCATATGAGATTCAATGAGATTTACTCTCCAGTAAATTAACAAAGACCCTGAAAATCACCAATTTTTAATTGAAACTAGTCTTCAAACCCCTATCTGCCAGGGTCTATGTTAATTTACTGGAGGGTAACATGTTTTAATGAAACTCAATGGAATTTAATCTGATGTAATATGAATTAATGGGGTTTCATGGGATTAACCCAGATTTAGCGGGATTCCAGGGATAAAAAAATATGCTTTCATGGAACTCTAATTGGGATTTAATCTGATTCAAAATCAAAACTCATGGGTTTCAATGGGATTTAATGGACATCATGGGATATTCATCGAATTTTAATATGATTTAATGATAGTGATATTCAGATTTAATTTGATGTCATTGGATTCATGGGATTTACTGTGATCTAATCTAATGGGATTTGAGGATTTAATGGGATGCTGTTTGATTTTCTATGACGTTTTATGGGTTTCAATGTGATTTTTATGGGGATATCATGGGTTATCAAATAAATGTTATCTTTCATCTATGGCTTCCACAAGTCGGGATATTGATGGGTAAATTTGGGAAGTTGATTTGACAATTCATAATACTTGTAACAATGATGACAAATTAGATTTATCTTGACTGATTGGTAGTTTCAATACGTGCATTTGTTCCTAGTGAATTTCGATGTGGTCAAGTCGGCCTTGGCATGCAACTTCTTAGATAAAACATTGCAGGCACTAAATTCAAACGGATCCGGAAGAGACATGCTGCCCTGGGATTCGGGCCCTGCGAGTAGGGCTCATGGCCGCCGGCGAGGTCCACACGTGTCATAATTTTTGTGATCCAACGGATGATTTGCCCTCCGGATGTCCTGTGACTATCTGGTAGGTGGTTTTTCGCCACCCCTCTGAAAAATGATGGAGTGAAAGTCAGTTGGGATTATGAAATTCCCAACTGAATGGAAAAATAATCCAAATGTTCCAAACCACCAACCAGTAAATAAATGTAAATAATGATTAATGTGGATTTACCATGCATGAATTGCACAACTAGTGTTTTGTTACAGTAATAAAATAACCTTTGGCAAGTCGACATGGCAGGGGACAATCCAATTTTTCGATGAAAAAATGTGCTAATCCTCTGTAAACGGATGATTATCCATTTGCATGAGAAATTACCGTTGGGTGAAGCAACATGAAGTACAGTCATTCCCCCAAAATAGAACAATTCATTATTCACTTTTCTATCGCTTTGGGGACGACTATACCCATATGTTGTGTTTTTTGGGAACTGAAACACCATCGAATTTTCGTAGTCTTGAGATGGCCTCCCTTCTCGTTGATGCCAATGATGGCACTGCCGTGCCACCAGTCTTCGGCAAAGCCTGAGCAGAATGCTTTGGGGGTGCAGGCGGTGATTCATGGGCATAAATATGGTAATAACATGGTCAATCTTTGCTAGTCCATTTTTTTGGACTGGTTATCTGGTTGGTGGTTTCAACGCCTCTGAAAAATATGAAAGTCAGTTGGGGTTATTATTCCCAATATATGGAAAAATAAAAAATGTTCCAAACCACCAACCAGGTTACATAATGGTTATGGGTCAAAACCCTGGTACCTGGTGAACCTCAAAATAACTAGTAAATAGATCTTCATCCCACTAAAATTGGTATCAATAGGTTTTGACCCACCTGCATATATATATTTTTGTAACCTCAACTGCGCCCCACTTGCTGAAACTTTCGGGATGGCGAGCGGAACCAGCCTTAAATCATTGCTAATCTAATCTTGGATAAGAAACGAACAAGTCTCTGCATTTCTTAGTAGATGTGAAGGTTTCCTAAAATGTGGGTAGCCCCAAATCATCCATTTTAATAGAATTTTCCATTGAAACCCATCTATTTTGGGGTACCACCATTTATGGAATGACCCAGAATAGATATATCTACCAGGTCTACCATAAACCTTCAGTGAAAACCCATCTGTGAAAGCTACAGAAATCCAGAAGTGATGATTAATCCATGTTAAAGGTATACATATTTCAATCCATTATTCTCTATATTACCCTGTGGTAAATTGACAGTTCGACCCTGAAAATAACTAATTTTTCGTGAAACTCATCTTCCAAACCCTATCTCCCAAGGTCGCCGAGGTGCTAAAGGTATCGATGGCGCTGGAGACGAGTTGCCCCAGGTGAGAACGCTTAGGACTTCGCTCCAGATTTCCTGGGTACCAAGGACAATTCCATGGACAACTCTAGTGATTTACCCTCCGGATGTTTTTTTTTGTGTAGAAACAAAAATGCAAATACCCTCCAGTAAATTAACATAGACCCTGCCAAATAGGGGTTGGAAGACTAGTTTCCACTATAAATTGGTGATTTTCAGAGTCTATGTTAATTTACCAGAGGGTATTTGCATTTTTGTTTCACGATTCATAATTTTTTCCTTGGATTTTCAAACGTTGCACTTGGAAATCCATTGAAAATATCTTCGAAATTCAGGTCTACAGCTGGGAAAATCCCCTATGAGTGGAGGTTTGATTTTCCAGCCAGAGGGTATAAGCCATCAGAGCAGTGTTCAAAACCCTCAGGGGATTTCCAATTTCATGACAATCCCCAATATATTTGCTAGTATTACTACAACCCTGTATAATCCTCAATAAACAGGGGTTTTGAACACTGCTCATGAGAGTGAAAACGGAAATTATGGGAACACGAGAACATGTCCTCTCCATGAGAGTTGAAGTTTTGTCAGTTATCAGTTTATCAGTTATCATTGTCCTTTGTTAGCATGAAATCAGAAACACAAATACATGATCCACAAAATAAATCAAAATAACAATGTTTCAATCCTGTGCAGCAGTGCGATTGCAGGCGGCGCGGCGGTATGGCAGTACGTTGCCACTCAGTCTCAGCACAGCTTGTCCCTTTCCTTCTCGAACCATGCCATCCAATTTCGCTGTGACTCTGGCCAGAACTGGACGATCTCTCTGACCTCCTCGATATCTCCGGCTGCTTTGTGAATTGACTTCTTCTCTTTAATGGCCAAGATCAGGAGACGCTTTCCGTCATCCACATACTGCAGAATCTCTTTGAAGAGCTTCTTGTAATCGTCCTCTGACCGCCAAAAATTGGGGTTCAGGGAGATCTTCTTGAAGGCCATGGCCTGTGTTTCCGACTGCAGGGACTTCCAGTTCTGTTTGTCCTGGCAGCACACCAGGACAGTCTTCGCCTTTGGGATGACTGACCAGAACTCTGGGCGGGGACGCCCGCCCAGGATCAGCCATGGGCGCACGACTGTCCTTAGGCCAACACAAACTACTCCCTCTTTGAAAGCATTAACTGCATTTCTATGCAGGAAAAGAGGGCTACAACTCAAAGATCAAGGGAATCTGGATCCATAGAAATTGGGATTCAAGATGCTTCAAGCCATCAGTTGTAAGACTTCCATTCAAAAAAACAATGCATTTCTTGGTGACCGAAACTGGTGAAACGTGGTGGTACTATCATGTTGAGTTATATAATAAACATGGAAAGGCACAGTAGTTTCTGCTTCTTCATATCATGACCGAATTAGGCACCAAGAACTTGTTGGAACTATCCAACTTGCTGTTTTTGGATCCCTGACCCTTCGCCACCAATGGTCCTAATTTATTTCCGAGTTACCTAGCAGCTAACTCAAATAAAACTCTGAGCAAACAATTTCACCCAGCTTACTATGTTCACAAGCTTTAAAAACAAGCAAGTGAATGGCTTTACTACACTAAGCCAATGCTTTGTTTTCTCCTGTCAAACTACCGAGCCTATTTACAACTGAAAAGACATAATCTGAGGTCACCACAATTTACGAATCATGTATCCTCCATCATATACAAAGTTACATTCCTATATTGGTATGTCATGGTAGGTTTATAGTTTATACTGATTTTACCCCCCATGGCCCATGTGGGGTTGTCTCAGAATGCAGGATAATAAAGAAAGTTCACCCAACTTTTGCCTCAACAACTTCAAACAAACAAAAAAATGATTTGATCTGCAGTACCTGAATACTTCTATGTACTTCTTTTGAATGGTAGTATCTAAACATAGTAAATGGCTATGTCTAAACTTTTTTTTTGTAATGGTATCATGTTCTATGCACCTATTAATCATGCATCATTATAAAACACAAAGCGATGCATTCTGCATTCCTTAGTGAAATCCCTATCTTTGATGAGTTGAAGTCCTCGAGCCACTGAAGTTTCAATCAATGGCTACACAGTCCATTGCCAATCTTAGATGCCCTGCAAAAGAACATAAACTCATATAAATTCTGAGCGTTTCTTAGTAGATATTCCGGATATTCAATTGAAATCGCAAAAGATTCAAGGATTTATGCTCCTACCGCCTACCCATCCAGGCACGGTTGCAATGACCAACCCGTTTTTTCCAACCGCAGGCCATGCCACGGTTCACCGACTCATCCGATCCCTCTCGGTGTATCTCCTCCTATGGCCATTTCAGGAACCGACTTATTGGAGGTACCTAGCATATAGAAGGCCTATTTTTCAGTCCTATGTAAGGGAATATCCCTTGAAAAAATTGCCTTATATAGTACAGTACCTGCATTTTAAGATCCTGAAACTCCCATTGATCCTATTTAGTAAGTGGTAAGTGGGGTGATAAACCACTTGGGGGTTTCGTAAAATAGGGGTACCCCGAACAATCATCTATCTTATCTTCGGATTGTCTATGAAATAAACCAATCAATTTGGGGATCCCCCATTGATGGAACCTGGACCCCCCCACTTATAAATGGAATAACTGTTTAGTTAGGGGACTTACTACCCAGGGTTATGAACAACTTACTAAGAGGGATGATCATTGAATTTATGGTGGGCAACCCTGCCATAAACCTACCATGACTGGGGATGGTAATGTTCATACCACCGGGATGTTTTATTTTTGGGTCTACCACATGATTGACGACATATGACGCACATTTCGATATAATTGGCAGGAGTGATGAAATAATCACTGGTTTATACTCGTTTAAAGGAAAAAACAGGAAACCGTGGTTTTTCCTGTAAAATATGGGGGTTTCCTGTAAATTTTCCCTTAAACCAATCCATTGAAATAGTGCAATAATGGATATCGTTCCCTATGGATCCAAACACTTCCGACGGTAAGGCTGGATCTGGGTAAGGGTCAAAGTTGGGTACAGAAATCGGGCACGTGGAAATCCTCTAAATGTTGATGTCCTATTTTTTTTCATCAGCCATTGGGGGATGTTCCAGCAAGCCATGTTTGATTACCAAAGGGCCGATCATGTCCTTAGTGGCTCGTCCCAAGACTTGGATACAGGTGTTATACCCGGCCTGGTAAACGTTAACAAAAAACTATGGGAAGATCCACCATTTTTAATGGGAAAACTCACTATTTCTATGGCCATTTTCAATAACTATGTTAAATGACCTGAGGGTAAGTGCTATTTTAGACCACAACTGAACTAAATCACCCTGCTTTCACCACTTATGACTGAGCGAAAAACATCTACTTACTATCTGGGCTGAACAACCAAGTTATGTGTGATATCCCAGTTTTGACACAGGCGATTTCGCCTGCGCACGCCTCAGCATCATGATAGGCGACGACGGTGAGTTTCACCTCCTTGTAGGGACGCTGCACAAAGGCGAGACGGACCAGGGACGAGGACCATCCCTGGCACCGAATCCCACTCCAAGGGTGGCTTCCGACCCGGTTCAGAAGATCGATTGAGAGCGACATCAACAATCGGCCCATCCCTTTGTCCCCTTCCTTCATCAAGCTTTCGGTCCATTGCGGATAGGTAGATAGAGCCGATGACAGCAACCATCGACCCCATGGAGCTAGTGCTCCGGCAGCGACCCGAATAGCTGCGCATGCTTCCGGGTCCTTTTCGCTATCACCAGAGCTTCCAGTTCGCGTCCCTTTCTCGTTCGAGGTGGACGATTCCTTTTCTCTTACCTTCGACATGATGGCGGTTGCAAGGCTTAGGGATCAGTGACAAACTAGTCCCACCTGTCCCCAGTTCCCTTCCCCCCTGGGTTCGGATCTGTCAAGCCAATGGAATTTGGACAAGGCAGACGACTCCACCAACACCACTCCATTCCCAGTCTGCCAATTGACTGCCGATGAACATTGCCGACAAACAAACCACTGCTCCTTGCCTCTGGCAGCTTGGTCAATCATTTCCGGAAACCCTGGGGGTTCCACATCTATGTGCGTAAAAGTAAAATCCAGAGATATCCAGGGTAAGTATTGCCAGCACCGACAGATGGTTTTTCACACACGTCGAACTAGTTGGATTGGGAAAATAAACTAAGAAACCAACAAACATGATCAAACATGACTGCGAGGTATCCATATTCCCGTTGTAGCAAAACACATAGCTCCTTACCCAAGCCTTGGCCAAGGTACGCATGGGACTACACATATGTGTTGATGGTAAAACCCTCGATCTTTTGTCAATCCCTTGTAACCCATGAGAAGCAAAATAGCAAACTCGCCACTCAATGTACCTAGATAGGCCGCTAGTCTAACTTCATCCTGCTTCAGGCCATGGCCATCTTATTGGGATGATTAGACCGGATCCTAACCAACTATTTATATGTCAAATGGCTGTGGTGAGATCGCAACATAATTGACTGATCATAAAATATAATTCATTCTATCATTTTCTAGCAAACATACCAGTAGTACCGCACAAAGCGGTGGCGGAAGTTTCAAAGAGGAGAGGTGGGTTGTTCTGATGCATGGTTGGCAGAGCGAATCCACTGATGGACCGAAAGGTGGTTGGAGTAGTGCTTTTTGGAGTGGTTGCAGTGGTCAACTCACCCACAACTGCTGAATGTAGTGTGGCGTGGTGTGGTGTGGTGCAGTTGTACCAGTACTTGTAGTTGCAGTTGCAGTGTAGTGTAGTGGTAGTTGTAGTTGTCTTATAGTTGTTTTGCAGTTGTAGTTGTAGTTGTGGTTGTAGTTGTAGTTGTAGTGTAGTTGAAGTTGCTGAAGTTGTAGTTGTAGTTTGTAGCTGTAGTGGTAGTGGTAGGTGTAGTGTAGTGATAGTGGTAGTGGTAGTGGTAGTTGTAGCTGTAGCGTAGTTGAAGTTGAAGCTGTAGTTGCAGTTGTAGCGTAGTTGAAGTTGAGGCTGTAGTTGTATTTGTAATGTAGTTTGTAGTTGTAAGTTGTAGTTGTAGTTGGAATGTAGTTGAAGATGAAAAGATGTGCAAACAGGATAGCTTGCACACCCCGAAATAGCTGCAGGCCAAAGTTAATGCCCCAAGTTCACGGCTTAAATGCGTGTTAGAATTAGGTGAAGGAATGTTTTGAGGAGGATTTCAGCAGGATCTCGAAAGGTCTTCTCACAAGAACCTGTACTAGATTTCACGAGGGCCTCTGCAAGAGCTTCGCAGAAGGACCTCTAAAAGATCATGCAAGCGCCACTGACAGCATTTCAATCGGATCTCCACAAGATCTTGTCACGGTTCTCGACCAATATCTTCATGCTGGGGACACATAAGAGAATCTCCCGAGATCGTCATTAAACAAACCTGCTGCTGGAGTGGCGCTGAGAAAATCTTGATGCAAGCACCTCCTAAGAGCCTCGTACAAGAGCTTTCATACAACCACCTCTAAGACAAGGCGATTGCAGCATCTTCATGCAAGGACCTGGCTGAGAGGATCTCACCAGGAGGACCGCGCCAAGATCTCCGATCATGCAAGAACCAAGACATAGGACAACCGTTTTGTGCGAGCCTGCGCAGTCGACATGCACATGGACACGCAACGGAAGGAAGCCATTTGCGGGAGAATTATCAGGTAAAATGCCGCACGCCGAGACCGGGACAACAGTTGCGCGCGAGCCTGCGCAGTCGAAATGCATTTGGACATGTCACAGGAGCCATTTTATATCATTTTATGCCAGCATTCTTGGGTAAAATACGGCAAGCCAAGAAGAAGCAAAACTCCCGCGGCGCACTCTGTGCTAGCCTGCGCTGCCAAAATGCACATGGACATCTCGCAAGAGCCATTTTAGGCGAGAATTTACAGTAAAAAAGCCGGGCAACAGCTGGAGCAGCCTGATCAAGTAGCAGCCTTTACCCCTACTGTGGACAAACTGTTTGGAAAAAATTGATGGAACCGAACCGCACCGTTGCTCAGAAAGCAATCGTCGGGGCCAACAAAGATGGAAGATCGAGCAGGGTCAACGACAAGATGCAGAGAGGAAGGAAAAAAGAGAGAGAGAGAGAGCTGTGCATGGTTAGGATTTGCTATCTGGGGCGCCAGGCACCGTTAGCGTAGAGGAAACGCGGCTTCGCTACGCTGTCTAACGTTTCGAACCCGGCCCCGCTGGCCATTGCGGCGGGGTCTGAGGTTCGTTTCCTTGAGCTGTCTGCTGCAAAGTTGTCATGCATAGTTTTGTTTCTCTAGCCCTTTGTCGGGGTGTCGTGCTCCCCTCCCTCCGCCTGGGCGGCGTTCTTGACAGTTCCTCGGACCGCGGTTGTTGGGTAACCCGGGCGGGGCTCTTCCCGCGTCCTCCGTGTCAAGAACATATGCCAATTGGGGGGGTTGTTTCTGCTGGTTGTCTTCGTCATTTCTTTAGAGGGGGTTCTAAAGGTTGGTTTTGGTTTCGGGCCTTTGAGCTGTCCACGGGTGTGTGTGTGTGTGTGTGCTTGCATTTCTGTTGATGCTTTTGCTTTGTTGCTTGTTGGTGCCTTGGTGCTTGTTGGTGCTTGGTGGTGCTTAGCGCCGTTTTGCATCATTGACAAGCATTTGCCTCGGGACATGGATGCATCTCATGCAACTATCAGAGAATTGGTGCTTCAGCGGAAGCTTTTGGAATGCGGTGAAGTAGGTTTTCTGTTTCGTGCCCTGTGCGTAAAGGGTTTAAGGGTGCCTGTCTTCTGTTTGCCGTGAGAGCCTGATCCACCTTGGTGGTTCTCCTCTTGTCTCTCTTTTCGCCTGCTTGCATTCTGCCTTTGGAATGCCTTTTTTGGGCAATTCTGCGGTCTTACAGTATCGTCTGCTGTTCAATTTATAAAACCTTCAGCAAGAGCTCGGAGTCGTCGGAGGATGCTTTTTTCAACAAACACATTGGTGCTGAGCGCCTAGCAGCATTCTGATATTTTTCATCTTGCGCCGTTTGTTCGCATTTGCGGCGCGCGTGCTCCAGATGATATTTTTCAGACGCCGCGGAAATCCGTACATGGAAGTTATTGGGAGGAAGGGTTTTCGATGGCCTTTGCACATTGTGGGCTCAGGTTATTGTATCTGCGATGATCGGCGATGCCACCGGAATCTCTTGCGGCGTATTTGCTTGGTGCTTGCTGATATATATATATATTTGCGATGAGATAAGTTGTAGTTGTAATGTAGTTGTAGCTGTAGTGCAGTTGTAGCTGTCGCTGTAGTTGTAGTGGTAGTTGTAGTTGTCGTGTAGTTGAAGTTGAAGTTGAAGATGTAGTTGTAGTTGTAGTGATAGTTGTAGATGTAGTGGTAGTTGCGATTGTAATTGTGGTTGTAGTTGTAATGTAGTTGTATCTGTAGTGTAGCTGTAGCTGTAGCTGTAGTTGTAGTGGTAGTTGTGGTTGTAGCTGTCGTGTAGTTGAAGTTGAAGTTGAAGATGTAGTTGTAGTGGCAGTGTGAGTTGTAGTGTGGTTGTAGTTGTAGTGTAGTTGAAGCTGAAGTTGTAGTTGTAGTTGTAGTGTATTTGGAGTTGAAGTTTTAGTTGTAGTTGTTGTAGTAGTTGCGGTTGTAGTTGTGGTGTTTTGTTGTAGTGTAGCGTGGTGCTGTTGAACGTCCAAAAGTGGTCCGAACATGTAGTGTTTTTGGCATTTTCACTTCCAAGTGTGCTTCATGCCACAACCCCGTGCACGTTTTCAACATCTCAACTTCAAAAAGGGCTCTGAACCCTTTGAATCCATTTGACCCTTCCCCAATATGCCAGGTCCAGGGGAACTCTCCCAAACCTAAGGATCTCACATTTTCCCACGGGTCCTTTGGTGGCGGTTGAGTCAAATCCCGTGATTTTCCGTTTGGGGAGGATGAATTGGATGACCATTCATACATCATGGTCAATCCGAAAGGTAGTCAACAAAATCTCATCGTTTGTTGGTTATTTTCCAATTATCGGAAAAAACTGTTCAGGATTTAGTGAAACCCCCAGCTATTCTAGGCTCCTCTGATGCAGTATCATTTTCCTCCAGGTCAAACTTCACCTCGCGGATCAACTTTCGCACGGATCTCATGGGAAGAATAGGACTGTTCAAAATCCCGAAAGGTAATTCAATTTTATCCTGGTTGGGTAAGAACGGGATTCCCCTATTGGATTATTTGTAATCACCAATATATTGGGTAGTAAAATTCCCTGTAATCATCAACAGGCTTTGGAACAGTCACTTGGAGGATCAGCCCACTTCCTAAATTTTCTTCGTTTTTTTTGGTGGGTGCTTTAACGGAATAGCCAGTTATAAGATATTATATATACATGGAGGAATCGCACTTCGGGAACTTAATAGGTAGGGTTACTAACCACGAAATGGGATGGTCATCCAAGTAATCCATTGTATCGATCATATGAAATATCCTTCCTGACTGTGGCACTAAAATAAGTTAAGCGATCCAATACTGAACCAGGGTTTCGACTGTGGTGTTTTAATATCTGGGGGAAAGGGATTAATATGGAAATCCGTCGTTGTTTTCCCTTTGATACATGATCTACAAATGGTGTGGTTGTTTTCATATCGATCGTAATTTACTCGCAGACAATCTATTTCGTAGTTGCCTCAACCTCGAGAATGAAGATGTGCGTTTGTCAGTTGGGATCATCATGATTTGTATGTCGGACTGAAAATGACGATTTGAACCCACCAACCCGTGATGCTTCTTCTGGCATGGGTGAGCTCAAAACAAATATTCCGGCAAGAGACCCCAAACAGTGTGGGAGGAGTAAGCGGATAATGTATTACAAAGTTGATGATAATGTTAATGTTGATGGTGATACTGATGGTGATGGTGATGTTGATGATGGTGGTGAGAGTGATGGTGATGGTGATGTTGTTGTTGATGATGATGATGATGACGATGGTGAGGATGATGGTGAGGATGATGGTGAGGATGATGGTGAGGATGATGATGAGGATGATGATGATGATGGTGATGATGATGTTGATGATGATGATGACGATGGTGATGATGATGATAAGATGGTGAGGATGATGATGTGATGATGATGATGGTGATGATGATGATGATGGTGATGGTGATGATGATAATGGTGAGGAGGAGGATAACAATATGGAAGATGAAGTGGATGATGAAAAGGTGGAGGGTGATGATGTAGAGAAAGAGGAAGATGATGATGTTGAGGAGGGTGAATGATGATGATGGTGACGATGGTGAGGATGAGGATGAGGATGAGGATGAGGATGATGATGATGATGGTGGTGGTGGTGGTGGTGATGGTGATGGTGGCGGTGATGATGATGGTGATGGTGATAATGACGACGATGATGATAATATATGATAATGATGAGGGTGATCGTGATCAGGATGAGGATGAGGGTGATAATGCGGAAGATGAAGTGGAGGATGAAAAGGTGGAGGATGATGGATGATGTATAGAAGGAGGAGGATGATGATGCTGAGGAGGATAATGTTGAGGAGGAGGATGACAAGGATGATAATGTTGCGGAAGATGAGGTGGATGGCCATGATGTCGCGGACGGAGGATGAGGTGGAGGATGATGATGTTGAGGATGATGATGTCAAGGGAGAGGAAGATGATGATGTTGCTGTTGAGGAGGAGGAAGATGATGATGTCGAGGAGGAAGACCGATCCCAAGAACGGGAAGCACACTTTGTGCGAGCGTGCGCAATTGAAATGCACATCAACATGTCACAAGAGCCACTGTATACGGAAAATCACAGGAAAAATGGTTCCCCACAACCGCGACCCACACTTTGTGCGAGCCTGCGAAGTCGAAACGCATGTCAAGATTTGCGCCCAGAATACGCCCAGAACGCAGACGAACACTTTGTGCGAACCTGCGCAGTCGAAACGCATGTCAAGATTTCACAAGAGCCACTTTATACAGAAATTTACAGGCAAAATGCCGCAGACCAGATGGAGCACCCTGATCAAGCACCGGCCTTTACTCCTACCGTAAGAACCCCTCAGTGTGAAGTCACTGTTTGGGGAATCACTGGAATCAAGCTGCTACAAAAATCAACCCGGTAGCCTAGCAGAAAACATCGAAAAACCACGGTGTCAGACCCTTGAAGACTGAAAGAAAATACTTTGGTGAAACCCTGGGAAATATCTACCAACTGCTAGTGCTTGCATAGCAATACTTTAGTGGTCCCAGTTTGGTTGGTTTGCACCCCACATTTGTTTTGAATGTCCATAGTTAATTTGTTCTTTGATAATAATTAATATATCTAGGGTCCATACGTTACATGTTAATGTCAGTTGCCTATTGGTACCATGCTTTCGCCTGTCTCATGTCCATAGAAATTGTTCCATATTGCCCCTTGGAAATGCAGGTGTAAACATATCCCACCAGACTATCCTCCAGAAATCAAACATGGCTTGCTTGAAAATCACCAATTTATGTAGTTCGATTATTTTCCAAGGGAGAAACCCTGCATGGCAGGTGGCTGGCTAGTTCGGGGGTTAGCCACCCATGTTGTACCGAAAGTTGGCTTAGAACCTCCATGAATATCCATGAGCTATAGATATTACCCTCTGGTTGTTTAACATAGCCATGGAAAATAGCCCATTTATAGATGATTTTCCCATTAAAACCTCCATTTTTAATGAATTTTCCATGGCTATGTTAAATAACCAGATGGTATCCATTACCATCCTTTGGATTGTCAATTGCTCCACTGAATCCAAGTCACCAATGCAGCCTTAGGTGTTTCCGCTTGCTTCGGTGATTCGTCCTGCGGCAAAGACGGCAATGCAGTGGCAGCCAGGATAGCCAGGTAGACACCCACTGCTGCAGAATTCTCTACATCTGGGTCCATGGGAACAACCAAAAACCCAGGATCTACAGCCTTAGTTTCTTTTCATTTGAAGTATGCCCTAAGGAACAAACGCATCTCCGCGTTTGCACAGGTCCTTTCTGCCGGGAGAATGAGTCAAAACCTATGATCTTCCACAAGGGGGGATGAATCGGATGACCATGCCAGGGTTAATCTTCAACAGCAAGTGCTGCGCCCAAACATTATGTTGGTTGGCTTACAATATCTTACAATATAATTTCATCTACCCATCTAACTATACTTGAAATCACCAGAACCCATGCTTGATCTAGTGAGCAAAAACAAGGTTGACATGTAATCAATCTGGTGGGCGAAACATGACAAAGCCACAGTTGACTCAAATGCTGGCCCGCGCTCCCACAATGCGGGGTCCCCAAGATAGCTAACTTCCAACTGGGTTGAAACTCTAACAACTCGGACTTATGGCAGAATGATATATCGAACTAGTATTCATAAGGATAACAAAAACCAACAATAACAAATCTTTTGTTCCCCATTTATAGACAATTTTCTCATATAAACACCATGTATAGAGGATTATCAAACAACGTTGACACCCCCAATCTTGATACCCCCGGTGGCCACACCTTCTTTTGGTACTCCTCACGATGTCCATGCAGCTCCTCCGAAGCAAAACAAAAACACTTCTGTCACCAAAAAAATAACAGTAGCAAAATTAGACCCTATTGTTGTGGTGAGTTGCATTTTTTGTGCTGTCTGAAAATGGAGTACGGTATATCCACAAGTACCCGTTTGACTGGATATAATGATGATTAACAATGGTCATCTTTGGTAGTTCAGTAGTTCATAATAAATTGGCATTTTTTGTTGGTTGGACGGTGATGTTCCGTTTATAGCAAAAATAAACTATTCATCCAGTTGGTTGGGGCTGATTTTGTTTCCAAACAACCCCAAATCAATGGGAGATCTCCAGGATCCTAAAATGGAGGTACGTAATTGTACCATATAAGACCAGATATTGGGGGTATATCCCCTGAAATTAAGCCCTAAAAAATAGGCCTTATATATGGTAGGTACCTCCATTTTAGGATCTTGAAATTCCCATTGACCAAACAAACTGGTAAGCTGCACCAATGGGTATGTTGACTCCACGTTATTCCCCAGGGTTTTTCTTCAGCGGCTCTCCGTCTTCACAAACTCCAGATCTTCCTTCAAGCGATCGAGGGCTAAACTCCTGGGCCCCGTTTGGAGTTTGGGCCCTGGAATACTACAGGATGGGGCCCCGTAGTTATAAGTTGGTTTTTAACCCCACACAAACATATTTAACAGTATCTACACTATTGTTATTATAGTTACAAACCAACTTAGCAAACTATGGGGCCCTATCCTGTATCAGTGACTTACTTTCATGGGTTTCATGTTGTTTTCTTTATTGATTTACTTTGGTAAATTTTAAGATAACTGGGAACAGTGGGGTTAATACTAAGTCATTGACCATACCATCCATGAGCATCATATTTCAGACCATTTACCTCAATTTGGGGACTGATTTTTTTTGAAGTGCTGACTAACCTCAAATTGGAAAGTTCCCCAAATGAGGCTGTCCCGCTGCGTTTGTCTGAAAATAGGGTACCCCAAATCCCATAGTTTATCAACATGTCCCCATTAAAACTCGCAATTTTGGACTGAACATAGGGCTGTTCAAAAGCCCCCTCACCTTTGGACAATCTCATGCCAATGCTTGTGACAAATATATCATATCTATATCTTGATAAAGTTGAAATATACATTGTATATATATATGTACATATTGATATTATACATTGATAATGTGTCAACAAAAATATCGTAAAATCTAAGAAGCTACAATGTACACTAATCTATCATATAATACAATGATAACATACAAAATAAAATGCAATACAATACAATGCCATGTGATAATTTCAAAACACAAAATACATTTCAATAGTACATAATACAATAATGCGATACAGTACAATACAAGATAACCCAATCTTGCTCCACATATATATATATGTACACATAGACAGTATGAACATACAAAATGAACATAACTATGCTCAAACATACTCCTAATTTGGATCAACCTGGATATTTTGCCAGATTTTTTTGCCATCAGAACATGCCAAAATCTGCGGCACCCAGGGTTTTAATGGACATATTCACATGGCTGCAGCAATTTTTGGCCAAGTATGGACATATCCAAATGTGGACACATTCACTATTCCATTGAAAATTGAAAACTTCTGGCAATATTCACATGGCTTGAACAAAATTCTCATCTCATTTCGATCGCGGTTTTTTGAACGACACCTGGATATGGGTCCCCGAGCAGGGGCAGGAGTATGCCGATGTCTTCAATAAAGGTTTTTCACCATGTTAAAACAAGGTCGGTAAATATGTTGTTGCTACAATATCCTGACTTGAGTTGAAAGACTTAATATCCCATAAGTTTACACTCGTGTGGATACATATGCTGTGTATATATATATAAACATGCCATATATATAAAAAGTTCAAAATACAAGTGACAATATCTATGTCAAATATATACATATGGGTAGGTATATGTATATGTATATGTATATATATATGTATTATATGTACTTGTACTATGCATTACAAGCACATTTTGAGCCGGCTTTTGACCATGCTTACTACATCCACTTCCGATGCAAGTGGCTGATGGGCCAAGTTCACAAAGGACGCGGCCGAGAGGTCTTTTAACTCCTCCTCCTTAGTCGTGGGGGCATCGTGATCCCCATATCAGGGTTTCCATAAATGAGGACACTCCATTTATAATGGTTTACAATGGAAAACCCTAGCTATAAAAATGGATGATGCCTGGGGGTGCCCCCATTTTAGGAGACCTTCATATTGCCCCAATGAATGAATAGATCAAAAAACAAAACATGGTTTCTAGTGCATTCTTAGGGGGAATGGATTAAGATTGGTCTCAACTGTGGTCTTTTTTACTGTTTGGACCAAATGAACCAACTGGTTGATAGAAGGATAATATATACGATTCCTGGTTGGAAAGAAATTTTGGTGATTCTCCCATATGCCAAACCTGCGGCTAAAATGGGGATAACATGTGATCAGTTTTGACATACAGTTATTTAACACATCATGTTATTAATCGGTAAAATGGTAGCCATGGCAGGGTTATGTATGGTAGCAGATGCATCTGGTATATAAATGTTCCATACAGTTTGATAACATATACCATCTGGTTATGACTAACAGTTAGCCATGGAAAATCACCATGCTATTAATAGGTAAACCATCTGTAAATGGGCCATCTATACCATGGCTATGTTAAATAGCCAGAGGGTACTTTGGAGCGCATGGCTCGTTATTTTTCGGTCATACTGTTCTACTCCGAAGATGTTGCAAGAATGAGATGAGACTATGCTCAATATCAGCCAACAAATATGATGGGGCTTGTTTGCTTTCCACATTGTTTCGCTGGGATTCTCAATATATTATTCATCATGTGTGGAGAATCCAAATACACAATTTGCATACAATTTGCAAAGGATCGTCCAAATGCAAAGATCATCCAAACTCAAGTAGAATTCTACTCCAGAGCAAATAACAAATGATTGCATGATGGATGTAAAAACGATATAATATACAATTGCATAGTATCATATAGCTATAGGTAGACAGATGCATCGGTAGATAATTAGAGAGATATACAAATAGATAGATCGATAGATCCATAATGATCCATATCGATAGATAAAACAGCAGAAAGAAGAGCAAAAGGACAGCGGAAAGAGTAAGAGGAAACATGACACCAATAATAACACTCGCAACGAAGGCAAGTAACGAAACAACATCAATGGAACATACAGAGGTTCAAACAACTACAATAAGTAATATACGCTAATTAGATGAAATTAGAACAACAAGTCTTCATCGTTGGTTCAGAACTAGTTATAATAACCTGATACAAGTTGCCCTGATCATTGAACCTTTTGAAACAACCTCCGGCAATCAAACATGCCCTAGAAAATCCACTAGTTATGTATGATTTTCAGAAAATCCACTACTTACCACCTGGTTATTTAACATAGCCATGGGAAATCTCCATTTTATAACTAGGTAAACCATCTATTTCTATGGGCCATCTATACCATGGCAAACTGTTAGTCATAACCAGATGGTATATCCCATTAATATCCCATCAAATCTCTATAAAATCCCATCAAATCTCTATAAAATCCCATCAAATCTCTATAAAATCCCATCAAATCACTATAAATCCCATTAAATCAGAGGGTAACACTTGTAGTTCTGAGATTTGCCAACGGCCACGCCATGGTTTTCCATCGTTTTCCATGGGTTTTTCCATGTTTTTTCATTCGGGGTGAGTGACTTTTCGACGACCAGCACGACGACCGAGCTTCAAGCTGCGCGAAGGTGAAGTCGGGCCGCTGCTTCAGTAAATCCTTGATACCTGAGTCCAAGTGTTACCCTCTGGTTGTTTAACCATGGAAAAACCATGGAAAAACGATGAAAAACCATGGATTTATAGTGATTTAATGGGATTTTATAGTGATTCAATGGGATTTTTTGATGGGATATACCATCTGGTTATGACTAACAGTTTGCCATGGTATAGATGGCCCATAGAAATAGATGGTCTACCTAGCTATAAAATGGATCTTTCCATGGCAAACTATTAGTCATAACCAGAGGGTATCCATCAGTGAGGAATTCTTATGAATTATTAATCTTGACTGCAGTGGTGCAATGTTGGTATCTTGGACTTGTCATGATTGACTAATATTGATTATCGTTGACCAGGATTAGTGTCCATTTGTTACTGGATTTAGATTTTCAATGGTGGTGTAATCTTGGTGGTATAATCTTGATGGACTAACGTCACTAATCATCAACCTTGAGCTGCTGTCAATCTGAGTTGGATTGTCCATGCTGGTGCACTGTAATTAATTGCGTGCAATGGGGATTTGACACTCAACAATGGTATAATGGGGATCTAATGGACTATGAATGGAATATCAATGCAATATCAATGGAATATTGGGGATCTACTTGGTGGCTCATCCCACTTGGTAAGTGGGTTATGACCCAGTTATAAATGGGACAAGTAGGGTTAATCCACTTATAACTGGGGTTAAAACCCACTTACTAAGTGGGATGAACCACCATCTACCCTCTGGTAATTTGACATGTGGCCCGTTTACTTCGATGATGTACCTCCCAAAAGAAACGTGGGTACGGGTCTCCCACGGGTCAACGAAGACCCTGGACTTGGACGTACAGCTGGCCCTAGTGGGGTGAGCTAACCAAGCTGGACCTGGTTTTGGTGGTTGACCTAGCCCTCTGAAAACATATGAAAGTCATGGTAGATATCATAAGGATGCCTTAACTATGGTTCTTTATGGATGTTTATGCATTATACCCTGGTTGGTGGTTAACCTACCCTGGTTGATTGGTTAAGAAACTAGAGACTTGTAGTAAACTGAGTACCTAACTGGTTGGTGGTTGACCTACCCCTCTGAAAAAAATATGAGTTCGTCAGTTGGGATTATGATATTCCCAATATATGGAAAAATAAAACATGTTCCAAACCACAAACCAGTTGTGATTCGTAGTTCAAAACCACATATATAGCAGGACAAGAACTTTTAGATCTGATCTGATTGGTGGACTAATCATCATCGGGAGATTTGTCCATGATTTCTTGAATGATTAGCCCTCAAAAATAGACCTTAATATGGTAGGTACCTCCAATAAATCGGTACTTGAAATGGCCATTGACACAGCCAAGTGGCAGAAATGAAGCATATTGAATTTTGGAAAAGGGGCCCTTTCCTGCGAGCTGACATCAAATGGAGTCGGAAACGTCAGAGTTTCTGGGACACCGGGACATAGGTATTGGTCAAGTATTTACAGCCTAGCCACTGCAAATGTTGGTCATTTCTTGTAGAAAGGGATCTGACTTTTTTGATGTCAAATCATGGCTCATATCTGATATATCGCAGTCAAAACCCAATTTTTCGCCGGTTTCCATGCTTATTTTTACCTACATTTTTTCTAGCTTTCCATCCCCATATCATCCATTTTTGCTACCCTTCCAGCCCTTCATCGATCACCTAAAATGGCGAGCGTTCAACACATCGGAAATCACGAACGAACTAGATTCGTCAAGGTGAAATATCTGCTTTTGGTGGTTGGGCCATTCCGAAAAATATGAGTCAGTTGGGATTATGACATTCCATATTGTTCCCATATGGAAAAATCAAAAATGTTACAAACCACCAACCATATATTGGTTTTGTTTGTTGGCCAGAACATTTTTTTTTCTGTCCTAATCACCGGATTTGTTGTTGGAACAACCAACCATTGAGAACAGTTGTAGATCCCAGTTTCAAAAACCACAAAAAAAATCATTTCAAAAGACATCAGCACACTCCCATTTTGATAATCACACATTGATTTACCTGTATCTTGCTTCAACCAACATCAAGCAACTATCAAAACACCAAACAAACTGATGCTTGAATCCTATATCAGGGTTGATTCCCATATATTTTCTTGCTTGAACTACAAATACCCTCTGGTAAACATACAAACAACTATTGAAAATGGTGATTTATAGTTGATTTACCCATTAATAGCATGGTGATGTTCCATCGTTTTTATGTATGTTTACTACATAAAGAAATGTCATTTCACGTGGGTCCATGCTCATGCCCATCCGGAAATCCGGCCCCGGTTAGAAAATATCCCAAGTCTTCATGGATTTCGGTAAGACATCCCATGAGCTTTCAGGCATCCCAGTTCTTCGCAATGGAAAGTAATGAATAATAGGAATGAATAGGAATGAGTTTGTAGGAATGAATAATAGGAATAATAGTAATGAATAATAGGAATGAATACTAATGGATAGTAATGGTTAGTAATGAACAGGAATGAATAGTAATGGTTAGTCAATGGTTAGTAATGAGTAATGGCTGGTTGGTGCTTTGACTTAACCATCTTTGGTAGAACCACACCGAAAAAAGCTATACTGAGACTGGTATTCCAACAATTTCTGACATATTTTGTGACATTTGCCCTGATAAATATATAACTATATACATATATATATATGGTTGGTGGTTAAAACACCATCGTGAAACATATGAATTCGTCAATGGGAAGGATGACATCCCATATCTGAAATGAAAAATAAAAACCATGTTTGAAACCACCAACCTGTAATAACTATGTATAGCTTAAGCCATGGTCAATCTTTGGCAGTCCACAAAAAATGGTCATCGCTGGTGATGTTCCAAGATTTTCACAAAAACTCTCCAGGATAAGTTTCTACCCATGTGACCAGTGATGATTCAACATACCCTCTGGTCATTTTCCACTTCGCAAACTGTCAACGTTTACCGGCGAAAACGGCGAACACATCCAAACCTCGCCCCAACAACGACGACCACCCGAGCGCTCCGGATCGGACTTGGTCTCCACCAGATGTGTCAAGCTTTGGACGTCCACTTTCCGTCGTCCCGCGGCCGGGGTGCCGAGGCTTTGATCGGCGTTGGCCACGGTGTGACCTGTGAGGCCAGACACGGAGAGGTTCCAATGAAGTACGAATTGGTGGGGAGTGATAGTTGATTTATCGGATTTAGTATTGAGTATAAGTTATAAGTTGGTGATAACAGGAATCTCGCTCACGGTGAAGTCCAGCAAAGGCTCGCCAGCTAACAAGCATATGGTCTTGACGTTCTCAACCTCAGCAAGAGCTTTCAGCGTGGCCGGGAGCTCGCTGACTTTCTCCGTGAAACTGCCCACTATGGACTGGAACAACTGTGGCTTGACCGTTTTTCTTGCCACCACAGAACGTCTCCAGGTCAATCATTTCAGCCCAAAAGGCGTTCCCAGTGGGACTTGTCTGGTACATCACTCTGGACAGAACATCCCGCTCAGCAACTGGTCCTGTACATATATATATGACTGCGAGCAATCGAACTAGTTCATGGGGATTTACAACTGGGAAGACCATTTTGGGGCAAGCACGAGTTTAGTCAAGCTACAAACAGGGGTGCACATCCAATCAATTACCGCTGGCTGGTGGTTTTAACCCAGAAAAAACTCATCAATTGGAATCATCTCCCTAAAGATGAAACACAACACATATTTCAAGCCAGAGTCATTCCTGTCATTCCTATGTCCTGTGGTTGAATATTGACATGCTTCGAGCAGGAAGTTGGGCACCAGGGTCGCGAAGCTGGTGCAAACTGTGGCTTCAAAGCCAAGTATATGACTAGTCATTCTGTCTAGTATATATATATATTATATATACACCCATATGCTCCATGTGTGGAATATTTACCAACATTTGCCCTAAAAATGACCCAAATGTAGGTAAATATTTCATACATGGAGCATCTGGGATATATATATATATGTATACACAAACGGAAAAATGTAAATCCCCATCAAATCCCAATATTACCACCAAGAATCAACCGGCGCCGCACCCACCAAGGGGCCATAGTTCACATAGTTAAATAGCACCTCAATGATCTCCAAGAGACTCCTAGCACACCATGGGTGGTCGACTCAAGTGGAATCTCTGTGTTTTTGATGAATTTGTAGAGAGTAAACATATATATATATATATATACTTGTATATATATATAATTATATATATAACTATAATTATATAGATATATAATAATTATCATATATATATAACTATAATTATATATCTAAAAAAATATATAGATATAATTAAATATATACACACATAATACGTTAAAGAAGATAGAATATGATAGAATATGGAATTGTCAGAGTTTGTTCCATTTTTGTGTCTTTATTGAACTTATTTCCACATTCTATCTACTCCAGATGACTATATATATATATATACACCTCAACCAATCGGAATACAGTGGTAACACATTTTATAATGTATAATACACACACTAGATGCAATTGAATTTCCAACAGTTTCTGGTTTGATGACATACACCATATGCCTGGGTAAACAGCTTACCTTTTGCAAGCAATAGATGTTCATAACCGAAGCATGATTTTTTCATGCAAAACATGACAAACACGGCTTTGTTCACAACAAACAACTGGGAGTTGCCCCATGTTGCCCTCAATGAAGTTTTCAAGAACAATACAAGGTCGTTTTGGACTACATGTGCCATCATGTATCATCATGTACGCACTATTATGTACCATCATGTACCATCATGTACCACGATGTACCTTCATGTACATTCATGTGCCTATTGCTTGTGAACAAAACTAAGGCCTTCAAAACCAACTAGTACGGAGGACTCGTCGGACTCAACCCTTGCGCCCAAGATATAAACATTGAAGGGATTCAGTTTAATGCAAGCACATCTGAAACAAATATGCAGATTCAAGTTAGCATTCCGTTCGCCTACCCCTCGAAACTACATGCACTTTGCCGGCCCGCGTTTGTTCCCAGACAAGTGATGACCCAAGAGGGGAATTCGAATCATTACTGATAAGGCCTTAGAGGATCATCCAATGATTAGATCTGACTAGTAACAATACCTCCCAGTTACAGATGCTCCATGGTGCTGGAATATGCACACCTACATTTACCCGAACAAAATGACCCAGTTTTGTAGGTCAATATTGCAGCACCATAGAGCATCTGGGCCAGTTACAGATGGGATAATTAACCCCACGAGTTAGTACAGTAACCAGTTTCTCTAAGTGAGATGATCCTGCGATCAAGTGAACCCGCCCAACACCATGGATTTTCCTCGCTGATTCTCATGATAACTCAGAAAAAACAACGAGCACATGGGGAAAATAGTACCAAATCACAAGAATTTATAGTTGAACTATTTGATGAATTTCGCTAACTTGGTGAAAATAACTCCAACATTTAGGACTTATGGTAGATATATCGAACTAGTTCATGGGGGCTATAAAGCAACGAACATATACAAACATAATGTCTGGGGACCCATTATCCACCTATTAGCCGTTGAATGAGGGGAATCCCCCCAAATCAACCAATCAATGGGAAAAGGACATCTATGACATCTATACTTGGAGTTATGTTCACCAACTCCAATAATCAAACATGGCAATGAGAAATCCGGCATTTTATTTGGACAAATACCATCTGGTTATTTAACATAGCCATGGAAAATCACAATTTTTAATAGGTAAACCATCTATAACTGGGGCATTTTCCATGGCTATGTATGTTAAAGAACCAGAGGGTATTCAAGAAATGGTGGGTCTTCCACGTTTGATTCCCAAAGGGTCGCGAATTCACCAGGTTCCTGAGCACCGCAGATTTGCGCACTTGGCTACAGGCGCTCTGTAAGGTGCACATCTGCCGCATGGCGTCCGCCATCCTCGTTCACCAATAGACATGGGGATTTAACCAAACATGTCCAAAAAAACTAGACGACGGATGGCCCGAGAGCGTAGAGGAGCAGAGTCTTCTGTTGTTAGTATGGAGACACTAAATTACAAGACGATATATTAAAGATGTATCATAAGCAGACGAGAAGAGTAGTATCAAGACAATATATCACAAGCGCACGACAATAGTTTGCATTGCATCGTATCTTTTGTATAGCTTTTCACACAGAGAACTTTTTACAGACAGACGCTTTTGCACACAGAGACTTTTACACACAGACGCTTTTACACATAGAAGCTTTTACACACAGACGCTTTTACACACAGACGCTTCTACACACGGAGGCTTTTACACACAGACGCTTTTACACACAGACGCTTTTACACGAAGACGCTTTTACACCACAGACGCTTTTACACACAGACGGTTTTACACACAGACGCAAATAAACAGACAGACGCTTTTACACACAGAAACTTTTACACACAGCACACAGAAGCTTTTACACACAGCACACAGATTCTTTACACAGAAGCTTTTACACACAATAGCTTTTACACACAGAAACTTTTACACACAGCACACAGAAGCTTTTACACAAACTCGTTTACACACAGAAGAAATCGCAATTTTACTTCAGTTTTTGACGATCGAACCTCATTTCGTGCGAAACAGTTGCGCCGGACAACTTGAAATCGCAATTTTACCTCAGTTTTTGGCGATCGAACCTCATTTTGTGCGAAACAGTTGCGCCGGACAACTTGAAATCGCAATTTTACCTCAGTTTTCGGCGATCGAACCTCATTTCGTGCGAAACGGTTGCGCCGGACAACTTGAACTCGCAATTTTACCTCAGTTTTTGGCGATCGAACCTCATTTAGTGCGAAAAGTTTGCACGGGACGACTTGAACTCGCAATTTTACCTCAGTTTTTGGCGATCGAACCTCATTTCGTGCGAAAGGGTTGCGCGGGACGACTTGAAATCGCAATTTTACCTCAGTTTTTGGCGATCGAATCTCATTTCGTGCGAAAGGGTTGCGTTTCGTACTGTCTCGTTGGCACTGCCCCTGCCCCCCGCCTTCAAGGGAGAAATAGAAAAGAAGGAGAGGGCAAGAGGACAAGAGGAGAAGATGTGAGGATATGAAGATGAGAAGATGTGAGGATGAGAAGGATGTGAAGATGAGCAGATGTGAAGATGAGCAGATGTGAAGATGAGAAGATGTGAAGATGAGCAGCTGTGAAGATGTGAGGTTGTGAAGATGATAGAATGTGAAGATGTGAAGATGTGAAGATGAGAAGATGTGAACATTGAGCAGGAATGAAGATGTGAGGATGTGAAGATGAGAGGATGTCAAGATGTGAAGATGATGTGAGGATGTGAAGATGTGTGAGGATCTGAAAATGAGAAGATGTGAAGAGGAGAAGATGTGAGGATGAGAAAATGTGAAGATGAGAAGATGAGAAGATGTGAAGATGAGAAGATGTGAAGATGAGAAAATGAGAAGATGAGAAGAGAAGATGTGAAGAGGAGAAGATGTGAGGATGAGAAAATGTGAAGATGTGAGATTGTGAAGATGAGAGAATGTGAAGATGTGAAGATGTGAAGATGAGAAGATGTGAACATTGAGCAGGAATGAAGATGTGAGGATGTGAAGATGAGAGGATGTCAAGATGTGAAGATGATGTGAGGATGTGAAGATGTGTGAGGATCTGAAAATGAGAAGATGTGAAGAGGAGAAGATGTGAGGATGAGAAAATGTGAAGATGAGAAGATGAGAAGATGTGAAGATGTGAGGATGAGAAGAGAAGAAGAGAAGATGTGAAGAGGAGAAGATGTGAAGATGAGAAAATGTGAAGATGAGAAGATGTGAAGATGAGAAGATGTGAAGATGAGAGGATGTGAATATGTGAAGATGAGAAGATTGAGTAGCTGTGAAGATGTGAGGATGTGAAAATGAAAGGATGTCAAGATGTGAAGATGTGAGGATGTGAAGATGTGTGAGGATCTGAAGATGAGAAGATGTGAAGAGGAGAAGATGTGAGGATGAGAAAATGTGAAGATGAGAAGATGAGAAGATGTGAAGATGAGAAGATGTGAAGATGAGAAAATGAGAAGATGAGAAGAGAAGATGTGAAGAGGAGAAGATGTGAGGATGAGAAAATGTGAAGATGTGAAGATGAGAAGATGTGAAAATGAGAAGATGTGAGGATGAGAAGATGTGAAGATGAGATACAGACCCCACTATTGGAAGAACCCTGCGCTCAAACGCTCTCGGGAAATAGGGCTTTTTAACCAACAGACATGTCTTATTAACCAGCAACAATGCTGATGTAGTGAGGTCTTATGGGGATATGATGGGGATAATATAAGGTGATGCCCTATAGAGCTTTTGCTATAAGTTAGTTTAGTTCAATAGATAACCGATGGGTTCATAGAGATGGTTTTCAAAGCAACAAGCATAACCTGGGGGCACGACCTTATATACTGTCGCTACGGGGGGATTTACTACAGGAAAAGTCCTCCAAACCAAAGATGTTTGTAAGTTTATAGCTATGATCATTGTTGGATTTATGGCGAATATCTATCTATCTTTCTATCTATGGTCTCTAGTTCGAAGGGGTTAAAAAACCAAGTGGCAACTTGAGTGGCGTTTCTTGTAGCAGTGAGTGGGAAAATCATAGGCCTGAGCTCTGCCGCGTGCCGGCATAGGTCCAGTGGAGTGCCATGGATGCAACGAATTCGGCCTCGCTCACTCTGCTCGGGCCAAGCTGCATGGAGATCTCCATCAAACAACTTTCTGATGTAGGGGCGACTGCGATAGGCATCAAACGTCAACGCGCGTACTGCCCAAACGGCAGATTGCATGGTCCCATTTGACAAAGGATTGGTGAATGCTTGAAGAATACGATACTGGACTCTTGTGGAAGGTCATGCTCTTGATGGAAATCTTGCTTAATCTTCGCTAGTTCACAAAGGATTAGTTTCTACCTATCGAGTCACTTGGGGTTTTGGACTCATCTTTGTGGAAAACTCCAACCCGTAATCCCTTCCCCCGGATATGAAAAAAATAGACACCCCGTCAGAAACCCTGGTTTTGTAGAAATTCACACATATTTGGGACCATTTAGAAGATGTTTAATTTAAGGAGGATGGGATTACATATAAGTCATTGGACATAATCATCTGAATAATGGTTAAACATGTTGAAAAAATGAAGCCGTCAACCAGATTAGCTTATAGCATTTTATATCTATATAGTATCACAATGTCACTGAAGCAACGATATCAGTATCAGCGTGTGTGGTTGAGCAACTAAATGGTTGAATCGACACACGTGGTCAAATCAAACATAAGAGCTGGTTGGTGGTTTGAACCCCTCTGAAAAATATGAAAGTCAGTTGGGATGATTATTCCCAACTGAATGGACAAATAATCCAAATGTTCCAAAGCACCAACCAGAGAGCAACAAACATGAGGAAAAATCACGATGACCCCTGCAAGGTGACGAGAATTCACCACCAGAGAGATGGCGTTTTAATCTACCAAACGTGCATTTAATGTTACCTGGGAATACACCTGGTACATCATGCTGAGAAGTAGCCTGGGATCATCCATCAATGGCTGATTTATACTCTGGTTATCTAACATAGCTATGGAACATACTGTGGATGGCCGTTGCGAAATCCACCAGTTGAAAACGGTGGTAAACATCCATCCCACCTACGTTGTTGGGTTTTCAACCATCGATGGTGCAGGATTTCGCTGGCCCACTGAAAGAATTTCCGGAAGAAAAACATCGGGACTCTGAAACCCGCGAAAGGGCGCATCTATTGGGGACATCAGCCAGATTTGCAAAAAACAAAACATGGCAGTTGAATGGTCAATCTCAAAGGTAGTCCACAACACATGGTCACCTTTTGCTGATTAGCTGGTGATGTTTTTTCATAGCAAAAACATTCCAGGATTAGTTTCTATACCTATCCAGTCGATTGTTTCAATGGGTTAGTTATTCTGTTATTATCCATATTTATCAGTTGAGGATGATTTCCATCATCATTTCCATTAGTGTTTTTTCAGAAACCACCATTTCCAAACCATCATCATAAACCATCCATGAAAATATCCTCTAACATTGCAAAAAGGATGACCATAAAACCATGTTACCATCTAGCGAATCTAGTCATTTGGAAAAGGATTCATTTTCCAAAAAACAAAAACGCAACGGATACCTCAACTACCTCTCGTCGCTTGGGGATGGTTGATTTCTATGTTTTTTCTGCACCTGTTTTCGATAGCTTAGCTAGCATTAATCATTATACAAACCTCATCGCCAATTTTGAAAATGGTTGATACCCATGGGGTTTATAGTGATTTAATGGGTTTTATAGTGATTCAATGGGATATTAATGGGATATACCCTATGGTAATGACTAACAGTTTGCTATTGAAGCCATGGCCATAGAAATAGTTGATTTACCCAGCTATAAAATACTATGTAAACGTTTACCAGAGGGTAGTTATTATGATCCATTATCATTATCACAATAGTTATAGAATATAACTTATATTCTATGTGAATAGAATGAGGATATACTTGTTGGTGAAATGATATGATGATTAATGAACCATTATCATTATCATAATTATCAATAATTATTAACCACTACTATCTACTGTATGTAACTAATATTAGCATGAGTTCTGTGTAATTAATTATCATTAGCATAGACAATTGCAATAATTACCATCCATCATTATCCTTCTCAACCATAATCATTGACCATACTCATGAACTATTTATGGCTTAACTACATTTAGTCTAACCACTGTTGTCATCAATCAAAATTATTAACCGTAATCATTAACATTAATTCGGTGTTGATAAGTAGTTAATAATGAAGTTCTTTAACCATTAACTGCATTAACCATAACCATAATCAATAACCATAATCATGAACCAAAATCATTAATCATAATCATTAACCATGATCATTTACCACAATCACTAATCACAATCATTAACAATGATTATTTATCATAATCATTAACAAGAACCATTATTGTTAATCATTGGCCATTATAAGTTCTGTATGCCTTACCACCCAAAGCCGAAAATGAACACTGAACCGTCGGCTCACTACTAAGTGGAACTCGCGCCTCTTGTCCAAGGTTTTGAAGAGCCATAACCTGCAGGGGCTCTGTAATGTTGGTTGAATGAAGTAGTTTACCTATGGTTAACCGTTGGGTCTTTGCTAGTTACAGTTATGGCCATTTATTAGTTACAGTAGAACTGGTTAATCGGATTATTTCTATGGGATTATACAATATTATACATTCCATAAATGGGTGACTTGTTAGTACGTATAACTGGTATAACTCGGGCCATCAGCCTGTAGAATATGCAACAGGTTTTGACCGAGTTTTTGACGCTCAAACGCTCAAAACTAAAACGCAACTTCGTTGACAAGTCCCAACGTGCTGAATTCGACATAGGGAATACTCCGGAGGAATGGGATGAGGGGAATGAGATGGGAATGGGATGAATATAGTTATGCAATGTTTTGCATGGATCATTTCCCCATGAACCCTGCGTTTTAGCACCAGGAAGTTGAACTGTTGGTGAAACCTGTTGGTTCTGTGGTAGTTGCATGAAATCTGTTGGTTCGCAATGATGAAACATGGAGAAACCTCAGCCATCCCTACTTGGTGGCTCATCCCACGGCTCGCAAGTGGGTTATAACCCCAGTTATAAGTGGATTAACCCTACTTATCCCATGTAGATCACTGGGGTTATAACCCACTTACGAAATTTTCTACGTGATCATCTACAAAAGGATGATCCGACGATTGAGGCCTTGCAGGGGAAATCAAGCACCAAAGCCGATTGGGGCTTACAGTAAGTATCAAATCCCGATTGGGGGATACTACAGCATAGTCTATATTGAAACAACATAGTCACGAAAAATAAGAGTAACGTAATAGCAAGAAAAAATAAAGAAATGACGACTTTATACCTTCTCAATGGAGTTTATTAATAAAAAGAAAACCGTACAGCAAATCAACTGCTCTAAATGACAAAAAAATCAACTATGGATAGATCCCCAAATCCTGGAAATCATGAAAATGTTGTTTTTTTGCAATCATGGTCTCATCCTGATTAGCGAATGATCCCATTGTTCCTGTGAAACGCTGTACATGTCGTACCTTCAATTTGACTCTAAACTCATTCCATCTATAGACGGTTTTCCTATGAATAAAAGGTGAAGCCGGTGATTTTGGTGTATAACCGAGCTCTTGAGCTTCCAGCCCCTCCATTGCTGAAACAAATTCATCAATCAGATAAAATGCTCTGGCGTCTTCTGACGCCATCGCACTTTTGGAGGCTCTTTCTCAACTAGATTGCCCATCAGGGTCTTGCCGTATCGGCTACCCTCCAGACGCTATTGATGCTCAGCTTGCTCACCATCGTTGGACCAGGTCGTTTTTCTCCAAGGAGGCCACATAACTCCAATTTCATTTAGGCTTTATGGTATATCGAAGTACCAAGGTTTACAAACTTATAGCTGGGACACCACCTTCAAGATCTGCATTTCAAGAATGTAAGGAGTCCTTCTTGCTGTGGCTCTGGAAAACTCTGAACATCTCAAAATTTGGATCGGAGGGACAAAAACACTGAAATCCTCTGGTTCATCATCATTTTCCCTATAAAGGAATGCAATTCTGGCGGTATACTCGATGTAAGTTATTCAAAAATAAAGTCCATACTTGGACGTGCATCCCAATGGTTCATTGCCAACCTTAGTTTCCAAAATCTTGGATATTCCTGGCGATTCCTCGTGATATTTCCCGGAACCATGATTATTGCTCAATTACGATTCCTTGGGCCTGCAGATCCAAGTAAAGTTTTGACCGTAGCACACATAACCAGCTACCATCCCGGGGAACATGAATTAATCACAAGTCCCAAATCTGACATAATCATACCCCATATGCTCCATGGTGCTGGAATATTTACCAACATTTGCCCTAAAAATGACCCAATTTTGTAGGTAAATATTCCAGCACCGTGGAGCATCTGGGTACTGAAACCCAAAAATTGCAGGGATTTTCCTCACAAACCATCATTTTTTCAGTGGGGTGGGCCAGTGACCTTGTGATTTACCAACATTTTACCAACCAGTCGGCTGGAAGGCTACAGAAAAAATGCCGGTAGGCCATAGTACCATTGTATTCCCATGACATTCGCAAGTCTCACCACCTCAAATATGGCACTATGAAGAACTTTTACCAACAAATATATCCTCATTCTATTCACATAGAATATAACTACCAGTAGTACCGCACAAGGCGGTGGCGGAAGTTTCAAAAATAGGAAACCTATAGGAGAGATTGGTTGTTGTGACTCAGGGATGGCAGAGCGAATCCACTGATGGACCGAAAGGTGCTTGAGGTCTCCTCTCTTTCTCTCTCCTTCTCTGACTATCTACCTACCTACCAACCTATCTATCTATCTATCTATCTATCTGTCTCTCTCTCTCTCTCTCTTTCTTTCACCTAATTACCTATCTATCTATCTATCTATCTGTCTGTCTGTCTGTCTATCTGTCTATCTGTCTATCTGTCTATCTGTCTATCTGTCTACCTGTCTAGCTGTCTACCTGTCTATCTGTGGTGCAGTGTCATTCAGTGTATTGTAGTGTAGTGTAATGTAATGTAGTGTAGTGGAGTGTAGTGGAATGTAGTGTAGTGTAATGTAGTAATTAGTGTAGTGTAGTGTAATTTCGTGTAGTGGAGTGTAGTTGTGTAGTCGTAGTTGTAGTTGTAGTGTAGTGGAGTGTAGTGTAGTGTAATGTAGTGAAGTGTAGTGGAAGGTAGTGTAGTGTAGTGGAGTGTAGTGTAGTGTAATGTAGTGTAGTGTAATTTAGTGTAGTGTAGTGGGGTGTAGTTGTGTAGTTGTGTAGTTGTGTAGCTGTAGTTGTAGCGTAGTGGAGTGTAGTGTAGTGCAATGTAGTGAAGTGTAGTGGAAGGTAGTGTAGTGTAATGTAGTGTAGTGTAGTGGAGTGTAGTATGTGTAGTGTAATGTAGTGTAGTGTAGTGTAATTTTAGTGTAGTGGATCTATCTATCTATCTATCTAGCTAGCTATCTATCTATCTGAACTTCCAAAAGTGGTCCGAACCCCTAGTGTTTTTAACATTTTGACTTCCAAATGTGCTTCGCGCCACAACGGCGTGCACTTTTTCCACATCGCAACTTCCAAAAGTGGTCCGAACCTGGTGTGTTTTGTACATTTTGACTTGGTAATGTGCTTCGCGCCACAACGGCGTGCACTTTTTCGACATCTCAACTTCCAAAAGTGGTCCGAACCTGGTGTGTTTTGTACATTTTGACTTGGAAATGGGCTTCGCGCCACAACGGCGTGCACTTTTTCGACATCTCAACTTCCAAAAGTGGTCCGAACCTGGTGTGCTTTGTACATTTTGACTTCGAAATGTGCTTCGCGCCACAACGGCGTGCACTTTTTCGACATCTCAACTTCCAAAAGTGGTCCGATGCTGAGGTGTTTTGTACATTTTGACTTCGAAATGTGCTTCGCGCCACAACGGCGTGCAATTTTTCATCACTCATCTGGCCAGCTGGCTCCGCACCCGCCGCTTTAGCGAGCCTACTTTTCGACCCTCCGGAGCCCCAAATCATTGGGAAAACACAGTGTTTCGCGACTTTCCTACCATTTCGCGCATCTGCATCTTCTTTCTTCTTATACTCTTTCTCTTCTACTCTTCTTTCTTCTAATCTTTCTCTTCTCTCTGCCTCTTCCCTGCTCTGCTTTTCATCTGTTCATATTGTCGGAAGTTTGACTTCTAAACTTCCTTCGATTATGATAATGATAATGGTTCATAATGATTAATACTAGCTAAAAACTATCTTGGGTGCAGTTCACATAGAATATAACTAGATCCTTATACTAAATGTGTATCTCCAATTGTATGAAACAAAAATTGTACCTAGACTCTCCAAATACCGGCCAAAAAGATAGCATTTGAACCCATAATCCATAGATTCTGATAGATTTGGTATTTCCATATGTTTCAATAGATTTTGTACTGGGAGGGTCTATCCCCATGTTTTTTTCACCCCTCAGGGTTCACCTTGGTTCCCCTACAAGCGCAAGCGTTCTCGAAGGCGCGTCAGCTTCGCCAAGGGCAAGAGCTCGCGCTCGATGTCACGCAGCCTGACTCCATGTCTTCAACGGGAATTTCAGGATCCTAAAATGGAGGTACGTTAGTACCATATTTTGGACCATATTTTCTAGTGATATTCCCTGAAATTTAGGCCTGAATTGTATAGGCCTTAAACATATTAATGGTACGTAGGTACCTCGGTACCATAAATCAGTACCTGTTGCGCCAGGCCATTGATGTCTGGTTGGGATTGCTGGCCGCCAGGTTTCTGGAGGATTTCCCCAGTGTGTGGGGGTGAAACCCTATGAATAATGGTGGTTTTATGGGAAATTCATAGGAAAACCATAGGAAAATGGTGGTTATACCCTCTGGTAAACATACAAAAAACTATGGAAAATCACCATGCTATTACTGGGTAAATCCACGAACTAAATCACCATTGTCAATAGCAAACTGTTAGTTTACCAGAGGGTATATTGTTTCTAGTTATTCATAACCTCAACTGCACACACCTTATTTTATGTGGTTGAAAATCTGAAGAGTTGATAAACAATGGGGAATTCACTTACAATTCATGGCAATTCTAATGGGAAAACAATGATGATAAATCTATGTTTTAATGTTTTAAGCCCATGGAACACATCGTGATTAACCAGGGAAATGGTGCGTAGTCAGTCACTTTACAATGTTCATTGGTTTCTCAGTCAAAAATATAGCAATTTTGCTGGGATACAATCAGATGGAGCCAAAAATACAATATAGCAGCGCAATTTGGCGATTCGTGCCACTAAATGAGAGCAATCTTAAAAGAGAACATGATGATCAACAAATTCCTACAGGACTCTCTCTCCCTCTTTCACCATTAAACAAACATATATATATTATATATGTATGTACGTATGTATGTATATGATGAAGGGATATATGATATATCTATATATATACTTAAAGGTTGGCTTCGCACATTTCGTCCAGACTGTCATCCCCATCATTTAAAGCTTATCTGATGCATTATACCCTGGTGGTTGAGCCAACCCCTCTGAAAAATGATGGAGTGAAAGTCAGTTGGGATGGATTGAAATTCCCAACCGAATGGCAAATTATAAAAATCATGTTCCAAACCACCAACCTGTAGCACGATTTTTGTTGGTTCTAGTTTCTTTTCTGCAATAAAACCTGCACGCCTGGGAACTTTGTATATAGAATATATGCGAAATCAGCATCTGGAATTGACACATACGTCAATTCATGTTTAAGCTCATATGATTCTCGGGGAGAGATGGATATTCCAGCAGCATGCTACCTGACATTTGCACAGGCAAAACTGGAGGATTTTGGTGGGTGAAATCTGTGGAGGTATGCCAGGTATGCCGTCAGCCTTGTGAAGGAGTCTCCAAGTTGTCCATCAAACGATAGCTCCAATCACCACGAACCCAACAATTTTATTTTTGATGGGCAACCATTTAGCATAATTTCATATAATTTCGCCTGAACTGGGGCACCAAACTTCACCATCTTTCATGATTAGGACCCGCCAGAACCGTAATTTCAACCAAGGAACTTGGAGGCTGCCTCCTGGTAGTTGGCCAACGGAAGCAAATGCTCCGGCGCCGGAAGCACTTGGATGAAGCGTTCACACCTGGGTCGTTATGAAATTACCATACAGTTATGGCCATCATAATTCCAAAAAAATCTGGTTATTTCTATATGGGATTTTACATAAACCCCATATGCTCCATGTATAGTACATTTACCTACAAAACTGGGTGATAAAAATGGGGTAAATGTTGGTAAATATTCCAGCACCATGGAGCATATGGGAACCATAAATGGGGTTATTGTCCTTATAACCGGTATTTCAAGGGCCAAAGGCGCCTGTACTTGTTGGGTGCATGTGGAGTCATGGAGTCTCAAGGGTCGCCTCCGGTGTCAAATGTTGGGAAATTTCCAAACGAAATGGAGGTTTTCGCTATATATAGAAAATGGTCCATATATAGTTGATTTACTTATGAAAATAGTGATTTTCCATGGCAACCTGTTAGCTTACCAGTAAACTAACACTTCGACCTTGCCAGATGTCGGGGTTGGAAGACTAGTTTCCACTATAAATTGGTCATTTTCAGGGCCTATGTTAATTTACCAGGGGGTAACTCAAAATATCTCAAGAATGGATGGACCATGTTGGAACCTCAGGTCACTTGAGACAGAACATGGGGAAAATGATGGACCGTCTTTCTACTATTGTCAGAATGATTGTATGCGCATCGCATAGGGAATTTCCAGTGCTATCGTTAATCACCGGAGTGGTGACCTCCTACTATTCACCCACATTCCACTTGAAATTCCGTGCCATCACTCGGAAATATCACCATCGCAGCACATATTTTTATTGGTTGTACATATATATACATATATATATAATATATATATATATATATACGTATTCAAATTTTATTAGTTTTGATATGTAAAAACATTTTATATAAATACAAATATATCAAAAACTATTCAAATATGTATATATATATATATTTATATACAGAAAATATGTTATATTATATTAAATTAAGTAAAGTATTTTATTAAATATCAAATTAAAATCGATATATATATATACATCTGTACATACTACATAGATAGAATACATATTTTACATATTACATATACTATCAATTTTATTTATCTATAGATATATATGAAAATAAAAGTAAATAATGTATATGTATATATATATACACAAAATAGTCTAAAAACATTACAAATAAAATCTTCTATTTCTATACATATATGATATTAAAGAATATATTATTGAATATGCATTATGTAAATTATATGTACACACAGAGATTCCCCGTATACCTCTTGTATATATACAAGCAATTCATTGATATACAAATATGTTCAACTATATATATATATGTAAATATATATATATAGACATGTAAATATGAGTGTGTATGTGTATATATAGAAATATAAATATATATACACACACACCGTAAATATGAGTATCACACACATAAATATGTATATATAAATATGGGTGAATATTCTATTGAATCCTTTAACATTCTAGCATAGCTACAGAAAATGTATGAGCATGGAACATCTGGAACATTAGTTCCATGATATACCTTTGAAAAATGGTGATATTCTGTGGGTACTCGGTGGCTCACCCCACTTTACTGAGTAGCTAACATGTCTGGCTGTCAATGGGATAAATAGGGTTGATCCACTCAACTACACCTGGGGTGAGCTAACCTAGTTACTAAGTGCTAAGTGGGATGAATTTCCACGTATTAACAACAAATAGCAGAACAAATAACCACTGCCGCAGCCTATATTTTGGGGCGTTTTTTGGAGGTAATTCTAAACGCTCTTTACTCTGTGGCTTCTAAAAATAATGGAACTCTACCTATGAAAGCACCTAAATATAATGTATATTCATTATCATGCAGTAATTACTTTACTTCGAGTTATCCCCACCATGACATCTATACGTTTGTTACTGGCAAATCATCTGGCATTCTATCTGGCATATCTTCTGGCATTCTACCTGGCATATCTTCTGCAATATGTTCTGGCACTCTATCTGGCATATCTTCTGGCATATCTTCTGACATTCTATCTGGCATTCTATCTGGCAAATCTTCTGGCATATGTTCTGGCAAACATTCTGGCACTGGCATACCTTCTGGCATTCTATCTCACTGACATTCTATCTGGCATACCTTCTGGCATTCTATCTGGCATATCTTCTGGCATTTTATCTGGCATTCTATCTGGCATATCTTCTGGCATTCTACCTGGCATATCTTCTGGCATATGTTCTGGCATATCTTCTGGCACTCTATCTGGCATATCTTCTGGCATATCTTCTGACATTCTATCTGGCATTCTATCTGGCAAATCTTCTGGCATATGTTCTGGCAAACATTCTGGCACTTTATCTGGCATACCTTCTGGCATTCTATCTCACTGACATTCTATCTGGCATACCTTCTGGCATTCTATCTTGCATATCTTCTGGCATTTTATCTGGCATTCTATCTGGCATATCTTCTGGAATTCTATCTGGCATAGCTTCTGGCATTCTATCTGGCATATCTCATGGCATTTTATCTGGCATATCATGGCATATCTTCTGGCATTCTATCTGGCATATCTTCTAATACTCTATCTGGCATATCTTCTGGCATTCTATCTGGCCGTTGAGGTCCAGCGGTGCACACTGAGCTGGGAAGGTCCCAGCTTGAGGTCCAACGGTGCACACTGAGCTGGGCAGGTCCCCGTTTGAGGTCCAGCGGTGCACACTGAGCTGGGAAGGTCCCAGGTTGAGGTCCAGTGCACACTGAGCTGGGAAGGTCCCAGGTTGAGGTCCAGCAGTGCACACTGAGCTGGGAAGGTGCCAGGTTGAGGTCCAGCAGTGCGCACTGAGCTGGGAAGGTCCCAGGTTGAGGTCTAGCGGTGCACACTGAGCTGGGAAGTTGGCAAAGAGCTTGGCGAAGAGAGTTGGCAAAGAGCTTGGCGAAGAGTTGGCAAGGCCGAAGTGGAGGTGGAAGTTGATGCAGACATGGTCGAGGAGAAACTAGAGGAGGAGGCGGAGGAGGACAGCTAGCCGAGTAGGAGAAGAGCAACTCTGATAAAATCTAACAACCCTCACCTGGCAGGTGGATCAGGTGGGGAAAAGCTAAATATTCCCCATGCTTTGCCATCCAAGGAACTCCTCCGCAGGCAGCGGGCAGTCGCCCGGTTGGAGCTGATCAAGAGACGCTGCCAAGCCTGGCCAAGCTTGCTATTACCTGCGAATTTCCATTGGGTTATATGATTTGTAATGGACACATATGGAGGTTTCCTAAAATACCCTAAAATGGGGGTACAGTGAAACCACTGTTTAAGAACCTACTGAAATAAGAACTTCAGGGGCTGGATTGCTCGATTCAACCCTTTCTGTCAGCTAATTGAAATAAGAACCCCAGGGCACCCTGGAATTCTAGCCGCTGGTTCTTATTCCCCTTGAACGGGCATCGACACACCAAACATTGATTATTGATTATGAAAGCAAGAAGGAAGCACGCAAGAAGCAAGCAAATCACCAGCGCCACACGGACTCGAAGTCGACTACGCCTAGCAAGGCTAAGCACGCCAGCCTGAGCCCGACACCGGCCAAACTCACTAGAGGCCATCTGACTTCAGATGCTGCCCTTGGCTTGTCTTTGGTTTGTCTTGGCTTGTCTTGCCTGTGCTGCCTTGTTTCGGGGCCCTAAATTAAAAAAGACTTTTCGGCGCCTGAAAAATGTTCTTCTTCCCCCCGCCTCCTTTGCAACCTAATACCACACAAATAAACTTTCAAGCCCTGGCATGGTGGAATATGGAATGCAGGCGCTGCACCTCAAAAAACTTTTCGGAACCAAAAAAAATACCCCCCGCCTCCTTTGCAACCTAATACCACGCCAAAATGAATTTGCACAACCCTCACCATATGAACCCCTCAAGAACTAACCCGTTAAGAACTTGAGGGTGCCCTCGTTCATAATTTCCATATTTTCCACCTATAGCACTTAAGAACCGCAGGGTAGGCTGGAAAATTCTTAATCGGTTCTTATCTAACGGTTCCGCTGTACCCCAATAGCTGGATGGTTTATGAGGGAAAATCCCATTAAAATGGATGATTTGGGGGTACCCCTATTTATATATATAGCTCTCGCCACAGTCTCGTGCAAATTTTTCCAACCTCATCTTCCACAAGTGCCTCGCAGCTGTCAATTTTTTAAACATTTTGGAGTGCAAATCGAGCTCTCGATACAGCCCTGTACACTTTCTGTCTACAACTTTCCCAGATCGAGGCCCGCACCCCCGGAAACAGGCACCCTACGTCGGTGACGCCGGAAGCCACATTACCCGAAAAAAACACAGAATTTTGCGCACAAGAGCGTTTTCACCCGTGAATTCACAGGCTCCCGAATTGTTACTCGCCTCTACTGCTCCCACTTGCAAACTGCTTTTGCTCACTATGTGGTTGACATGATGACAAGATTGCCCCTGGACATTCGTCCGTAACTCGAGAGTTTTCGAACTAAACTTCCTCTGACCCTGACGAAGCTCCTTATTCATTGGTTGGGGGACCCTTTCCTGTAGGAATAGAGGACATTATATGATGTATCAACCAGGTACTTAATCAAAAATAATTCAAGACCACATTTCTGACAGGGCGAATGCCCATCCAAGAGCTAGAATTGACACCTCTAGTTCCTTCTTATTCATGTTTGAAATTCCCGAAGGATATGTTATGTGTTTTTCCAAATGTGGATCCAGTCTATGGCATAGATTTTAAATTTTGAGGCTCACCTCAGCTTGTGGGTTATATCCCCAGTCATATAACATGACTGGACTAACCCTACCTATCCTATTCATCCCTATTCTCTAACAGGGCTTATAACAGTTACAAATGTTGTTACAAATGTTACAACCCACTTTAGCAAGTAGGATGATCTTCCAAGTAAGTCTTCTATTCGGGGGTTCGTCCCAATGTCTAAGCAATTGCGCTGAACACTTCCCTCCCGGGCACCCCGGTGATGTTTGTTGATCACCCAACCTCCAACATTTGTCGAACTACACGAAGTCCAATAAACCCAAGAAACCCGCCGAGAAGGAACTTCGCGATTCAATTTCTGCACCGAAATCCATCAATGTCTCAATTTCCATCTGGTTGGTGGTTTCAACCCCTCTGAAAAATATTAGTCAGTTGGGATGATTATTCCCAATATATGGAAAAATAAGAAATGTTCCAAACCACCAACCAGCCATCCATCCATCATTTCAACTGTTTGAGGACTAGACCGCCCGAATTTTCTGCTGCTTAGACCACTACTTCGTGGCGAACTACCCACGGCTCGTAAGTAGGTTACAACCCCAGTTATAAATGGGATAGGTAGGGTTAATCCACTTATAACTGGGGTGAACTAACCCACTTACGAGCCGTGGGATGAGCCACCAAGTAAGAACATTTCTTCCGGGCTCATTAAGCCCGCCTTCCATCTGTAGATCAGACCACTTTCGTCGCAAACCTGGATGCAGAGCGTCGCGTAAAGAAAATTGACATCCTCCGTTTGTAGCGTCAAGGTTTCAACGGATTCAAATGGGGTAAATGATAGAATAGCCATGTTTATGGGCACGGAGAGTCTAGGTAGACCTTTTTGGTTGGTGAACAACTACTTCTAGTTGGTTATATACTTCGTATCATACATATCTATGTACCAAACAACAAATATTAGAGAGTATCAAAGTCCCAATCACAGGCTCGACTTGCTAGAACACAACAGTATGAAATATATTAAGGATAGTATATGATTGTGTATGAGTATGTATGTATGTATGTATCTATCTATCTATCTACCTATGTATGTATGTATGTATGTATGTATGTATGTGTATATATATATACTTATGTATGTATATATATATATTATATATGTATATGCCCTTCCGGGGTCTACCTTTAATGTCTTTTCCATGGTAGTTACAGTGTTCTATGATCGTTTTTGGTTCTTGATTTTGAACTAGTATTTTCTAATGTATTGTGTGGCCTTTGATGAAATGGGGTTTTACCATATATATCCATATACACACGTACATTCTGTGTGACAATTTTGTCTTGGGACTTGATGTAGCTCTTGATTTGCGTACAATCAATAGGCAGTGTACAAAAAAGTGTACAACCTTAATGGGTGAATCCAAGATTCCAAGATTTGCACAGGACTCTGGAAGCATCTTGGGTTCTCAGCAAAGTAGCTCTACAACCACAAACCAAGAATCCCGCTTCCAAGAATTCCACCAAAGAGTCCTATGCAAATGCTGGGATCTTGGAATCTTGGGTAGACCTACACAATGCTGTCTAGCTTTGACCTATTGAAACAAAGCTTCTTGGGTACCTGGAAACTGACACGGAATGGGTGGGAATGGTGGGGTATTTCTAACATGTAACATTGTTTTGTAACAGAATTCTTCAGTACCTGTAAAGAAGGTCCTTGAATGGATGCAGTATGTTTTTCAAAGAGTATCGGACACATTGCATAAAATGGCGGGGCATTCTTTTAAAGATTGTATTGTTTCTCTCAAATAGATAGATGCAGTAGTGCTTTGAACAAGAGTTGCCTTCAGAGAAAGTCCTTGAATGGACGCAGCACTGTTTTGATGTGCGTTGTATTTTTCATTTTTTTCAAACATGCAGTAGCGCAGCATCACTCTTTGCCATATTCCGTTACGATGAGTGTGAGAAAATGCAACATTGTAATAAACTAGCATACTTTAATAGATGCAGTAGTACTTTGCAGGACTCTTTCAAGGGTACAGTATTCCTTGAAAAATGGCAACAAACGTGTGAGGTCCCTTTGAAGGAGCACAGAATTACTTCAATAAGAAAGCTCTCTAACATAGCTGTAGTGTAGCATTATTCTTTTGCAATGTTCCATGGAACAGAGTGGTACATTCCTTGAATATGGTGGGGCATTCCTTCAAGGAAATGCAACATTGCTTTGGCATAGAATACCCAATAGATGCAGTAGTACTTAGAGAAAGTTTTAGTTTCAAAAACAGAATGAATGGATGCAGCACTCTCTTGAAATAGTATTCTGAAAGAGGTCTATACAGGTGTAGCATATTGTAGCATCACTTTTTGCAATATTCCATTAAGAATAGTAACGCGCTTGTGGAAAATAAAGGGTGTAGTATTCCGTGGGAAAGGACAGAAACATAGTGGATCATTCCTCGGCAATGCGCAGCACTACTTTACCATAGGTTTGCTTAATCGATGCAATGTGTTTTTTTTAATCGTGTAGTGTAGTATTAGTAGCACGTAGTGCAAAATATATTTGCTCAACAGTGATGTACCATCACTGTTCTTCTAAGATAATATAGCACTGACAGAAGGGGCAATACCCTTCAAAGATACATTCAGAATTTGCAGTGTTCCTTTGGAAGAGGATGTCACCATTAAAAAACAAAAGTACTACTTGAGTTTTGAACTCAATAACTTTCTGACAAGAGTCCCTTCAGAAACATTTTGAAAACAAGACAAGAAAGAATGTTTCAGATAGCATCAATCAAACCGAAACGAAAATCAGATTCAAACCTTGCATGCCAAGGCCGTGCCGAATTTATACATGTATGAACTTCAGCTGCTAAGGTCGCTTTATAGAGTAACCAAAAAAATGTATAATAAGACATGTGCACGTTATTTTGTAGCGCCATTCCCTGCTGAAAAGGTACACAGAACTGCTGTAGTGCTACAGTCTACAACAAGTGTTAATATAAACAGTGAGAAAAGGGATGTCAACGACCTATTTGGTACCCAAACGGTAGATCTTCGGGGGGGCTAGCATATATATATAATATAATATACATGTAATGTAAAGTATATTTGAATATACCTAAATAGTATATATAAATATAAATATATACATACCTGATCATACCTGTAGACTGTTGTATTTTCTAGTGTGCAAACTTGGATTTAAATAAACAACGGGCGCGCGCTAGCGCAGCATGCGCAGCATTCGCAGCGCCTCCAAGCTATTCTCACATGTTCCATGCTGTAGGTTGAATATGGTACTCAGGGTGCAGAAAGGGTGCAAATAACTTGTGAATCATCAAATTTTTACATCTATCATATATATATAGGATATATGATAGTATACTCTACACTGTACACTGTACACTCGACACTCTACACTTTACACTCGGCACTTTACACTCTACACTTCACACTCCACACTCTACACTTTACACTTTAACTTTACACTCCACACTTTAACTTTACACTCCACACTTTACACTTTACACTCTACACTCCACACTTTACACTTTACATTCCACACCTTACACTCCACGCTTTACACTCCACACTTAGCACGCCACCTTCTTCCATATTCAACAGTTTACGGTGCGCTGGTATAGTAACAGGGGAAAAAATGTACAAGACTGTTCAAATCAACTGTTTCACAAAAGTGTTCTACGCGACTGCATATCCATGTGTTTCGACATCTGTACCATTAACGTACGTGTGAGCATTCGGGTTTGTGGGCTGCATCTTGGTTTTTTCCCAACAGCGTAAGCTTGGAGTCTTCAGCCATAGTAAAGGTCCCGGAGCAGGTCGGAGCAGCGAAATCCGCACCGCGCAAGGTTGGGAACCAGGTTCCCAGGAAGGTGCCCCCTTTTCCAAGAGACTCCCAAGCAAGGGTTCCCAGGTTTCCACGAACAGGTTCCCAAAACAGGTTCCCAGGAACAAGTTCAAGTTCAAGGTTCCCAAGAGGTTCGTTCCCCCAAGCAAGGTTCCCAGGAAGAGGTTCCCAAGCAAGCTTTCCAAGCAAGCTTTCCAAGCAAGGTTCCCAGGAACAGGTTCCCAAGTAAAGTTCACAGGCAAGGTTCCCAGGAAGAAGTTCCCAAGCAAGGATTGCTGCCAAGAAACCACACATGCCAACAACCAAGAAGCCAAAAGCAACAGCCAGAAAAGCCAAGCAGCTAAGAAGCAGAGAGAACAAAAGTCACTAAAGCCGCAAAAGTCGCAAAAGCCAGAAAAGCTAGAAAAGCCACAACAGCCAAGAAGCCACACTGGAAAACAACAAAATCAACCAACAAAATCATATCAATGGCCATTCCAAGATCCTAAATTGGAGGTACCTACATGTACCTACCATATATAAGGCCATTTTTCAGGCCTTAATTTCAGGGAATATCCCCACAATTCATATGGCCCAAAATATGGTACGTTTAGGTACCTCCAATTTAGGATCCTGAAATTCCCATATGTCATATATACTCAAATTGCAGCTGATGTATATCATCATTTCTCCTGTTTTGTTATCGCTTTGTTTTCCACATTTGATGACGACTACTACAATTACTATATCCAGCGGTGTTTTCACCAACCAATCATCCTAATCCCAAATGTGATTAACCTTTATTGGTTTGTAAATTTACTGCAAATACCAAATGCATAGTAAATCCCCAGTAAGCCTGCTGAGTTTGCCTATTAACAACCATGATAAACAATTAAAAACCAACTTACCTTTCCCTTTTGGCACCCAACTGGTCTCGGTTTACAACCAGAAACTCTTCAGAACAATGGCCACGTTCTGTGCTTCCTTTCTCGGCAGCAGTTCCAAACCCACTTCGTGCGCTGCAGTTCTAGGAGTCCTGGAAAAATCCCGGGATTTCTTCGACCCGGAAGGAATCCGGAACTGTCTATTTTGGGCCCAACCGCATCCCAAACATCTTGGTTCACCAAGAAGAAAAACCTCGAATTTTCTTCAGAGGCTCCAAAATGGTAAAATCAGACAAAATCTCTATTTCTGGCCTGGCCAACTTTTTCCGTAGTCCCCCAAACCATCAAAAAACCGTTCAAAATCAGTCCCATTCAATTATGTTGGTTTTAGTTGGCAAATAAGTAGTCTTTGGGTCTGTGACTATTTGCCGAACCATTTTTGTGATGTCCATGGTGGATGGATCAATCATTCTTGTGCTGGCCCCCATTCACGTTGTACTCTATGGCTCTTGGGTATAGAAGCGTTGCAAGAAAATCAAACTTGACGTCACGATTACCAAGTTGATCAAATTTCAAGAATCAAACTTTTTACAACATATGTGAAACCTATTCTCAGATCTTGCTTCGGTGTATAAGCTAGCACAGTTGACCTATGTTGACGCCATGGAACATGAGCAAGGTCTAAATTGGGTGAACGATGGTGAAAGCGTGGTCGGTGTGGTTGACGTGGTCGGGGCAAAGAATGGAATTGACATAAAATGCTGAATCTGTTTCAGATAGTCTCCAAAAAAATCAATTCGCTGGTGAATGACCTACCCTCTGGTTATTTAACATAGCCATGGAAAATCACCATTTTATAGCTAGGTAAACCATCTATTTCTTTTTATGGGCCATCTATACCATGGCAATGTTAGTCATAACCAGAGGGTAATTTTACCATTGAAATCACACAAGATTTCAAGTTCTATGAAGCTTTGTATCTAACCTGTCCGTTGACGATCAAATCTGAGAGTTTTTTTTCCAAGGGGTTACCGTGGCCCCCAGTGAATTTTCAGGAGACACTCAGGGGGTTACCTCAAAAAAGGAGTCAAACTAAGGGTCAGTCGTGAAAAAACGCGTGAAAAATCATGTGAAAAGTCATGAAAACAAATCAAACATAATACACCTTGCTTATCTTTCCTCCCAGGTTTACCATGGTTTGCGACACTAAACCCAGTGGCCACCAGCCAGATTTCCAAATGTCCAACTTGGATGCGAAACACACGAAAACAATGGGCAAAATCACCATTTGTTTCTTTTTTAATGGAGATCCCCAAGTCAAAATGAGTTCCAATACCAAAATGGCCTAAGTTGGATTATAACTGGTGGGTACCCCCGTGACAAAACGGAAACACCCATGTGATCCCATTGTGATCCCAGGTCATGACCACTTGAAAGAAAGATCAGTGGGATGCAGAACTTTTCCGCCAAATGGCTGCTTTGAAGATGATCTGGAGGCTCCAAAGGTTTGTCTTAGATCCTGCGAGTCACTTGACGACTACCCTCTGGTTATGACTAACATAGCAGTGGTATAGATGGCCCATTTATAGATGATTTTCCCATTAAAACCTCCATTTATAAGGGATTTTCCATGGCTATGTTAAATAACCAGACCAGATGGTATTTTTGATGCCCAGGTTTTTTGAAACCGTCGAATCCTAGAGTCAAATAGTGGTACAACAATTGGGTTCTTCGAGTGGTCATTCACCAAGGTCGATGTGCTCTCTGCCATGTTTTTTTTTTGGCGTTCTATCTACAAATTCTACTCAGTCAAACATTCTATCTTACATATATTCAACATATTCTCACATATATAGTTTGGCATTTTATCTGGTATTTGACAGAGTCAAGCACTGTGTCCGAGCGATCCCCACCAACCAACCAACCGACCAACCAACCATCTGGCACAAATTCCGACATATTTATCTGACATGTATCTAGCATTCAATCTGATTTACCCCCGGACATTAACGGGGAGGCCCGGCGAAGCCGGCGCTGGCGGAGCGTTGTCTTGCGTTGTGACGTCGCCGTGAGATCGTGATAAGTTCTCCAAATATGTTGCTTTTTGTTGTTTAGTGTTGGCTATATCCCCAATATTGATCAATATTGTTGGCAACGTTGGTGGTTTTTCGCCCTACCCCTCTGAAAAATGATGGAGTGAGTGAAAGTCAGTTGGGATGATGAAATTCCATTCCAAGGGCCGGTCGCGACATTGGGGATGACTGTCCCCAACTGGGGATCTCCAGCGAAAAGTTTGATCATCTCCAGCTAAAAGTGGACAAACTTTACCCTCTGGTTATGTCAAAATAGCTATTGAAAATGGCCATTGAAATAGTGAGTTGTCCCATGAAAAATGGTGATTTTCCATAGTTGCTTGTTAGTTTACCAGAGGGTAGTGGAAAATATGGACTGAGTCCTTTTTGTATTTTTGCATCTTGTTGCAAAGGCAAAAACCCACAGAAACACAAGCAAAGCAGCTTTGCGCTGGTGTGGTTTCACACCCAGAAAACAATTTAGACCATTAGGATCGATTAGTACCATCATCTTCCACTAGTTTGCATGATCTGCCCATCGTTGCTGGTTACGTTGTATCCCCTATATTACATGTCGGGCTAACTTATGCAGCATTTCTTGGCACCATTCACTATTCACAGACAAATCACCTTCGGTAATCGAACGTGGCTTTCTGGAGAATCCACTGTTTACTTCGATTATTTTTTTTACAGCTAGCCAGATTCAATCACAGGAGGGTATATAAAGTTTGCTGGCTCAATGCCCTTCCCATGGGATAATGTCGCATTTTTGTGAACAAAATGCCCCCCATCGCTGGTTAAACCAACAGGTTTCTTCGTTTCGCTTGCCCCTTGCCCAACCTGTTCTTACTCATTACATTTCAGTTTTTCTCGGAAAATCAAGCAAAATCTTGCACTTTTCTGGGTTACTTCTTTACAAACCTGCTATTAAATTGGTTAGCTAGTTTTTCTAGTCCACTTACATCATCTTAGAACTGGGGTTATATACTACTTGCAAAGTAGGACGAACCATCAAGTACTAATAAATGCATACCTGCTGTCACTGTGGCTTTGCCATGAAAATAGGGTACCCCATTTCCCCATCTTGATTGCAATACACTGGAGAGACAAGTTATTAACCCTGCTGGAATTTCACCTGGCTGGCACATCAACCATTCAGTTCCATGATAAATCCCATGAAATATGTGATTTCATCATATTTCATCCCCTACATCCACCATGGTTTCTGGGGGAGTGTTGAAAATATTAGGGGAAGAGATGTTGAAAATCAACCGTTCAGGTTCACAAAAACATGTCAAACATGTCATCTTTTGCTGGTTGGCTGGTTGTTTTCCATAGCAAAAAAACTATTCAGGATTAGTTTCTACCTATCCAGCTGGGGATGATTCTCCCACACTTTCCCACATGAAAAGTTCGCTTTCGAGCCAGCAGCTACAAGTCAGTAGAGTTGTTTTTTAAGCATCCCAAATACCGCCAAATAATGTATAATATTAAAATATTGGTTAGATTAGTGGTAACATACCAACTAATTAGGAATTAATTACCAATGTTTTCTTTCTTTAGCCCACAATTTCCCCAGAAAGTATACAGTTTTTCTGCCAGAATTTATCCCCATTCAGTGCAAACACCTCCCGTAAATTTCACATGGAACCTACCCTGGCGGGATCCCCATGGGTTGAATGCTGAATTCAGGTTGCGTGTACCCAAGGAGTGAGTAAGAAACGGCAGCTTCATAAACTTGACAATGAATAATGCCAACATACCTCCACAACGCTCTGGTTCCTCCAATGCCAACTACAACACCCACATTCGCGTCGATCTCCATGTTTGAACTGGCCCCTTGACCTCGAATAGTCACCTCATAGACAAGTTTCAACAAACCGTCATCCAGTATCAAGCCACGAAATGTGTCAAGATGTTGTCTGGCAGCATCTCCCAGATTTCTGTTTATCACAAAGGCAGGGAGGGTCAACCCTTTGGTAATCAGGCTCCACCAACACAACGAAACCTCTATGAGATGGCAGGCCTAATAACTCAGGCTTCCCGGGTTCCTTCTGTTTTTAAGGTGGAAAAATCAAACGCTGGAAAAATCACCCTTGAGTTCGATGATTTCCGATGACCTCAACGATGACCTCAATTTACAGTGAATTTTCCATTGCAACGTTGGATCAACGACGATTTTTTCCCCATTATCCCATGAAAAAAACACCCGGAAGAATCCAGGAAATCCCCAATTTTGATGGTTGATGGTGAAGTTGCATATTGGTTTATAAACATATCGCCCTTAAAAAGAAAGTTAACCAAGACATACCAAGACTACTACTGGTTGGTGGTATACCTACCCCTGTGAAAAATATTAGTCAATTGGGATTATTATTCCCAATATATGGAAAAATAAAATTCATGTTCCAAACCACCAACCAGACTATATTGTTATTCCAATTATTAACCATTATTAACCATAGATTAACCAGTAAAATTCCATGGTTCCAGTCACCACCAACCAGACTATATATCATCATATTCCCATTGTTGTTGGTTTCTAGCCAAAATTACTTTACTTCGTGTGATCCCCACCATGACATTTATACATGTTCTCACTGGCACATCTTCTGGCATTCTATCTGACATATCTTCTGACATTCTATTTGGCATTCTATCTGGCATATCTTCTGGCATATCTTCTGACATATCTTCTGACATATCTATTCTGGCATTCTATCTGGCATATCTTCTGGCATATCTTCTGGCATTCTATCTGGCATATCTTCTGGCATTCTATCTGACATATCTTCTGGCATTCTATCTGGCATTCTATCTGGCATATCTTCTGGCATATATTCTGACATATCTTCTGGCATTCTATCTGGCATATCTTCTGGCATATCTTCTGGAATATCTTCTGTCATATCTATCTGGCATTCTATCTGGCATTCTATCTGGCATATCTTCTGGAATATCTTCTGGCATATCTATCTGGCATATCTTCTGGCATATTTTCTGGCATTCTACCTGGCAAATCTTCTGGCACTCTATCTGACATTTTATCATCCTACATGAGGTCCGGCAGGGAACACTTGGCGTGGATACTCGCGGTTGAGGTCCGGCAGGGAACACTGGGCGTGGATGGTCGTGGTTGAGGTCCGGCAGAGAACACTGGGCGCGGATGGTCGTGGTTGAGGTCCGGCAGGGAACACTGGGCGCGGATGGTCGTGGTTGAGGTCCGGCAGGGAACACTGGGCGTGGATGGTCGTGGTTGAGGTCTGGCAGGGAACACTGGGCGTGGATGGTCGTGGTTGAGGTCCGGCAGAGAACACTGTGGATCGCGGGTCGCAGTTGAGCAAGGACGACGAGGACGACGAGGACGACGAGGAGGAGGAGGACGAGGAGGAGGAGGACGAGGAGGAGGAGGAGAGGAGGACGAGGCAGGAGGAGGCGGAGGAGGAGGAGAAGGAGGAGGAGGAGGAGGCAACTGACATAAAATCTAACAACCCTCACCTGGCAGGTGGGGAAAAACACTATTAACATCTATTAAGCATCACTATTGACCAGATAGTCAGGTCAACTTAGCAGAATTTGGGGGCCTCACCGCCCCAGGGCCCCAGCCTCCAGGTCGACCGCCAATTGGGCCCTTCCGACGTCGCTTCCATCGGAGCCTTCCGCGTCCGCGTCCGCGTGGTCCATCGCGACCGACGTCGCTTCACCGGGAAGCAGCAGGCGCACCTGCGACGGGTCGGTGAGAGCCCGGCCCTAGCTACTGTTGGGTTGATGAATGGGCGAACGAACCATGCGGTGAATCAGCAACGTTCACATCACTGTGGGGCTCACCTACAGAGTTCTAATTTCCGTGGATGTCGACCTGCAGGAGTCTGTGCCGGAGAAGATATTGGTGTCGAATGTCGAAACAGGTTTTTTCCGCGGTGTCTGTATCGGAGACCTGTTTTCAGTCAGTGCCGGCTGATTTGCAGATTGTTGCCCATCGGTTCGCACAACTCCACTCCTGACACTGGGCCGGTCAAATCCTCATCGACCCCTGTTCCCATGACTTCTTTCGGCACTAAGAGTCATGGCCAGCACTGAAATGTCCATTTCATCCAAGATGGGGAATTTTGAACCGATCATATAATTAAACCACGAGAAAAACATGAATATATAACAAAACTGTACTCTTAAGCAACAACTTGGATAAACTCAATACTGAAAAAACATAAGGCCAATATTGAGCTGTATTGTTGGGTAAACCCCGTATTTTGAATGATGCCAAATACCCAATGCCACAAACCATCCCATTTTTTTTACTATATAGGTGAAACGGACACAAGCATCAGAAACACATGTTTGGACAACTGTTACCCCTAGATGCCAAAGAACAGGCTAAATAAGGAAAAACATTAATACATAATACATTTTAATTTGCCAGGAATCGTAGATGATTAGTTACCCATATTGCAGCTGGGGTAAATCTCACTAATCTAATTAGATTACGACATTTCCGGGAACATTTCATATGGACCCTTACCCACTTTGGATGCACATCCAAGTAGTTATATAATGTTATATAGATATCATTTTCTTTCATAGACTATGGATGCATCCATATGTTAATATATGTCAACAATGATTTACTAAACCCTTCCAGCCTAATATTCAATATGAGTACCCCGTGGGCCAACGAAAAACAGCGAACTCGAGCCGTGGGATGCGCCACCAAGTGATATTCGATGTTCGCCACCATTGGTCAACGGTTGGTCCGACAAGGATTCCCAGTTCATGAATTGTCATCCATGATAAACCATGATAGTCCATGATAGTCCATGATAGTCCGTGACATTCCACGATAATCCTATATCATCAACCACACATCATCTATCAATTAGAATATCAATGGGATGAACCCCTCCTTTTGAATGATGGTATTTTTACTCTCATCCAACAACAAAAATCAACAATTGACCCGACTCTGGACCCGACTGTGAACTACCCCAAACAACGGATTTGTATAAATCTTTGGTTTCTAGTTCCTACCTAGACTCTCCAAGTACCCATAAAAAATGGTATGCTACCTCATAATTGTAGTACTTTGACCTATTCTTAGAGGTACTTGGAGGGTCGAACAGTATATTTTTAAAGGTATTCAGATTCTGCAGAGACCATGCCATCCCAAGGACTGGCTATATAGTCCAAGTTAAGACTCGACTCTCGCATGAGCTCAGAGTCCAAGTTAAGACCATGGCACATAGAAGAAGGTGCCCACCCCAGTTATAAATGGGTTATAACTTGTAATCCCATTAACTATAGATATATCATCATATATCACCTATAAACCATAGTGATTGGAGTTATAAACCAACTTAGCTTACTATGGGGCACCAACCTGTATGGATTTGTCTGATTCTGAAGGAATACTCCTCAGGTTTGAGCTATTGATCTAAGGTCTAAGGAGTCTAAGGTCTGTTGGAATTTATGGTGGCTTCGCCGTGTCTGTGGGGGAAGCTGCAAAACATGTCTCTTCGGCATGTTTCAAAGTGTGAAAATTGGAGGACGTCTCGCACGAAATGCTCGTTTTGGTGCTCCCACGTGGTTTGTCTCGAGTCGCTGGTTTTCCTGTAGCGTCGCCGTGTCTATGGGGGAAGCTGGAAAACCTCTCCTAATGGAATGTGTCCAAGCAGGTTGTCATGTCGTTTTGCGTGGCAGGCGTGGCACTTTGTGACATTCCAACCTGTATAACCTGTTTGATAATGTGTTGAATATGTATAAATTGGAGGAAGTCTCGTACAAAATGCTGGTTCTTCTGCATCCACGTGTCTTGTCTCGAGTCTCTGGTTTTCCTGTGGCGTCGCTGTGTCTACGGGGAAAGCTCCGCACTCCACACTCTACACTTTACACTCCACACTCCACAATTTACACTTTAGACTCCACACTATACACTTTACACTCCACACATTACACTTTGCACTTTAAACTCCTCACTCCTCACCTGAGACTTTACACTCCACACTCCACACTTTACACTACACTCTACACTTTCCACTCCTCACTCCTCACTCTACACTTTACACTCCACACTCTACACTTTACACTCCACACTTTACACTACACACTCCTTACTTTACACTCCACACTTCACACTCCACACTTTCCACTCCACACTCCAGCCTTTACACTCCACACTCCACACTTTACGCTCCTCACTCCACACTTTACACCCGTCACTTTACACTCTACACTCCGCACTCTAAACTTTACACTCTACACTTTACACTCTACACTCCACACTCCACACTCTACACTTTACACTCTACACTCCACACTTTACATTTTACACTCCACACTCCACTCTACACACCACACTCTACACTTCACACTCCACACTTTCCACTCCACACTCCACACTCCACACTTTACACTCCACACTTTACACTCCGCACTCCACACTTTACACTCCCCACTTTACACTCCACACTCCCCACTCTACACTTTCCACTCCACACTCCGCACTCCACACTCCACACTTTACTGTACACTCCACACTCCACACTTTATACTTTACACTCCTCGCTCCACACTCCACACTTTACACTCCTCACTTTACACTCCACACTCCACACTCTACACTTTCCACTCCAGACTCCACACTCCACACTCTACACTTTACGCTCCACACTCCACACTCCGCACTTCACACTTCACACTTTCCACTCCACACTCCACACTCCACAATTTACACTCCACACTCCACACTTTACACTCCTCACTCCACACTTTACACTCCACACTTTACACTCCACACTCAACACTTTACACTCCACACCTTACACTCTACACTCCACACTCTACACTTTCCACTTTAAATTCCTCACTCCACACTCTACACTCCACACTTTACACTCCACACTCTACACTTTACACTCCACACTCTACACTCCACACTTTACACTCCACACTCCACACTCTACACACCACACTCTACACTTTCCACTCCGCACTCCACACGCTACACTCTACACTCCACACTCTACACTTTACACTCCACACTCCACACTCTACACTCCACACTTTACACTCCACACTCTACACACCACACTCTACACTTTCCACTCCTCACTCCACACTTTACACTCCTCACTTTACACTCCACACTTCTCACTCCACACTTTACACTCCTCACTTTACACTCCACACTCCACACTTTGCACTTTACACTCCACACTCTACACTCTACACTCCACACTTCACACTCTACACTCCACACTCTACACTTTACACTCCATACTCCGCACTCTACACTTTACACTCCGCATTCTACACTTTACACACTTTACATTACACTCCCCACTCGACACTTTACACTCCACACTCTACACTTTCCACTCCACACTGCAGACTGGTAACAAGGGAAACATGCACAAGACTGTTCAAATAAACTATTGCAGAAAGGTATTGTGCGTGACTGCATAACCATGTGTTTTGACCTCTGTACCATTAACATACGTGTGAGCATTCGGGTTCGTGGGCTTCATCTTGTTTTTTGCTGCCCAACTTTGAACCATATGGCGGGTATATCATCCGATTTCTCTGATTGTACTTGGCTATATAAAAGTTATAAATGTCATGAAATACACCCATTAATAGTCCATTGCACATATATAAAGTTGGTTTACAACCCCCATTATATAATTGCATAGGATATATTCATCAACTTACCTTCTGGTAATCAAACATGGCTTGCTGGAACATCCACCATTTAGTTCCATGCTTTTCCCAGTAAAACATACTAAACACCCATCTATAGGGGATTTTCCAGCTAGCCACGTTTGATTGCCAGAGCGTACTGGATTTCCTTGGGCTTTCCTTGGGCTTTCCCTGCCAAACATCGTTGGTTTATAAATTCCATCAACGTTCTATCCACCATAAACCCGACATTTACCCTCTGGTAATTTAACAGTTCGCTATTGAAAATTGCCATTTATAGTGAGTTTTCCCATTAAAAATTGTGATTTTCGATAGTTATGTTAGTTTACCAGAGGGTAACCAAGTGTTCACTGTGCGTCAACGTGTCGCGATTGAGCAATTTCGTTATCATGGCCCCCCCACCTTGTAGATCCAGTATGCTAACGGAGGATCATCGGAAGTCACCCCAGTGGATCATTCCATTTGGAGGTTTCCGTTTTGTCATGGGGATTCACTGGCCATTTGAGGAACCTAAATAAGAGGTACCTACCATATATAAGGCCTATGTAAGACCATTTATAGATGGATTTTCCATGAAACAAACCATCCAGCGAACTTGGGATATATCCCATTTCAGGAAACCCCCATTTGTAAATGGGTAAAAAATCCCAGTGACTAAACCAGTTCCTACCACACCAGCTCTCTCCCGGTGTCGCACCGACAATCGCCGACCCAAGGGAAGGCTAGATGCCTGGCCGATGGTACCTACAGTTAGGGCCTGGCTAACAGTGATAACTGGCTTAAAACCGATTTATTGGAGGTACCTACCATATATAAGGCCTATGTAAGGGAATAATATCCCTACAAAAGATGGTCATTTTAGGATCCTGGAATTCCCATTGATGATATATAACCTTAGTTGCAGGAGTCTGAATCCCCTAATCATTCTTAAAGGCTATAACTATGGACCCTTCAAGTCGCCGTGAAAATTGGTCAACGCAGGGACGTAGGGGTACTTGGTGAGTCTCGGGATAATGGATAGAATTGAGATACCATAACCCAGATGCTCCATGTATGGAATATTTACCTACATTTGGGCAATTTTTGGGGTAAATGTAGGTACATATTCCATACATGGAGCATATGGGTAATGGCAGAATGGGATAATAAGATTCTGAGCATACCATAGATAAGACAATGGATGATAATTGATGAGAATGGTAAAATGGAGAATGGAATACAATAATGGGGATACTAATGAGATATAAACCAACTAGAATGGGATATAATATCATATAATGGGACAATAACGGAAGTTTACAGGAAGCCCCGACCCTAAGTTATGTGTAAGTTACTTTATAACCCATTTAACTAGCTCAGTATATCAAACATCCAACATTAGCTTAATGTTGGCTGCCTAATAGTAATTACCACCCCCCTAAATTTGATTGTTTTGAAAAATATTTTAGGGGGGGGTCAACCTTCCTATAATATTTTTTGGGAATCTATAGCTGGGATCATGGAAGTGGGGGCAGAGGTGGTGGAGGCGAAGGAGGAGGACGAGGAGGAGGAGAAGAAGGAGAAGGAGGAGAAGGAGAAGGAGAAGGAGAAGGAGGACAACAAAATTGGAGTTGCGGAAAAAAGTTTCCACTATTGCCATGCCGGGTGCAGGTTTGTTATTGCTATTCTGGGGCTTGCAAAGGGGGTACCCTTTGTGGACCTGTTTTCTTGCTTTTTTTAATAAGTGTTTAATAAGGAAGTCAGCTGTTTGGTAATTGGATCAGATTTCTGGAATCTAAGCTTTTGCTAACCAAAAAGTGAAGGCTGCTTTGAAAAGGATTTGCTTTACTTGACTCTTTTGGCAATACTAAAAGTAAATGGAGCTAATTGACTTTTAGTATTGGAGAAAAAATTGGAGTTGGAAAAAAAGTTTCTACTATTGCCATGTTGGGTCCACTATTGGCCATGCCCTCTGGACAAGGTCTGAACATAACTCTTTTGGCAATACTAAAAGTAAATAGAGCTAATTGACTTTTAGTACTGGAGATAAAACTGGAGTTGCGGAAAAATGTTTCTACTATTGACAAGATATCACTATTGGTCAGACAACATTAGTTCATTCAACCAACTTATCTATCTTTGGGGGCCCTTGCCTGGGTTTGTGATGGATCGCTGTGAAAAAACCAACTTATGGGGTCTGTGTCCAACGTAGTACCATGATAGCAATCCTGAGATGCGAAATTCGCATCTTCGAAAGGAACATCCTTTGCACATTCTATATGAATGAAGATTGTCCCTTTGGGAAAAATCGAGGGGCCAGTTTGGTATTTGGTTTACTATGTATTATCGGATAGTATCTATTGGTTGAATGGGGTTCAACCCTCTGTTAGTCAACCAACCAATGCGAAAAGGACATCTATCTGGGTAAATTATAATATTTCACTAACCTGAATTAAGGCCATTTGGGGATGATTTCCCTTACTAACCATAATTCCAGTGAGGTCGCAGTGAGGTCGTTATAATTTACCCAGATCTATGAATATTCTGTCTGAGAAAATTCGTCAACCACGGGTATATCTCCAGTAGTCAAACATAGCTAGCTGGAAAATCCACCGAGTTTGAAAATTTTCCCAGCGAACGACCTCCATTTATCATTTGTAGTAGGGATTTCCCAGCGACCCGCCACGTTAATGAAACCCTAGTTGGTGTCAAAGCATCTCAAACCCCATTAACATCCATTACCTGTATGGACAGTATATATATATATGTGCGCAATCATTAAGATCCATCAGCTATAGATATCATTGCCAATCTTAGACAGCTATAGATATCATTGCCAATCTTGCATACCCTGCAACAAAAAAAAATCGTAGCTGGTTAGTAGATATTCCAATATTTATAGCAACATATGATTCACTGGTTGGTGGTTTCAACCTACCCCTCTGAAACATATGAGTTTGTCAGTTGGGATGATGACATTCCCAATATATGGAAAAAAACATGTTCCAAATCACCAACCAGTTCAGGATTAAACTACCCAGCTGGTTGACCTAGCAATTGGTGAAATCTTTAGAGGCCCTTTTGACCCAGAAATCCACGTGGATTTTGAGCATAGACCTCCAAGTAGCTACTAAGTAGGTCTAACCATAGATCAAAATACACTTAAATTGCACAGGATGGGGCCCCTTCAGATAGCGTTCAATTGGTTTATAAGCGACTGAATTCTATGGTTTATGGTAGATATAACTATAGTTAATGGTGATTATAATGGTTTATAAACCAACTTATAGCTGGGGGGGCCCATCCTGCAGGGTAGAATTTCCATTTTGTTTATGAGTACTTGGAGAGCCTAGCTGGTTGGTGGTATACCTACCCCTCTGAAAAATGATGGAGTTCGTCAGTTGGGATGATTATTCCATTCCCAAAATTCCATGGTTCCAAAGCACCAACCAGTCCATCAATGGTGAAATAATGGTCACTATTCACACTATATATATATACTGTATATATATAATGTCACTATTTTGTACAGTCAGGGTGGTCATGATGGTCATGGTTTATTATCATGTATGTGTTCAACTTAGGGCTGCAGTTCTAGTGAACCTTAAGTGGATCATGTAAATGTCACCATAGTTTTAAGATGTGTTTTGTTTGGGTAAACCCAACTTCATGTCATCAGAGTGACAATCCCATGCTTCAATCCCGATTTCTTCAGCCCAGTACTGCACCTGCAAGTAGTCTAGTCTAGTGTCTCCATCAATCTGAATTACCATCTGCTAATTTCTTACAGTTTGCGAACTGGTTTGGATGGCTCATTTGGATGATTTACATTGATTTACCTATCTTTTACATCTTGAAATATTGTGCTTTTCACCTTTATACTTTATAAAACTTTATGATCCAGTATAAATTATCCTATATTCACCTCTTGAAAAACAAGGTGATCTATGGTGATTTAGGTGATCTTCCTACAAGGTGGTGCCAATGATAAAGTGACTATTAAAACCATAATAAATATAGATATATCTACCAAAAAAAGAATTTGGAGTTATTTACACCAACTTAGCTAACAAATTACAAAGCACCACCTTGTAACAAAGAAACCAAATGGTAAATGAACCTACCTACGGCCCGCTAGATGCGCCTTTGGCATGCCCTTCCCGCTCAGTGGCAGGGGAGTCTTTCCTGCGGCGAGCTGTTTTTTTTGTCCTATGATGGGAGGATTAATATTCTAGAAATAGTGATAATCATCAGGATGCACTACAACCATATATATATAATATCTTTCCTATATAGGATCACTCATGTTCTTAAAATAGTGGTTATTAGTGATCATTACATAGTGGGTATTAGTGATCATTAGTGGTTATGTTGCATTTTGAAATAGCGATCATTAGTGATTCATCAAATACATTATATCCTAATTTGTCACATCCCAACAAAACAGGGAATATGTCATCTCCAACAGATACTTTCCAAGTAAGATTCAATTTCCCTTTCTAGGGACATGTACCAACCCCTGAAAAAAAATCCGGTCAATTTGATGCTAGTGTTTGGGCTTTACAGTTATGACCCGAAATACCAGTTCTAAGTACTAACAAAACCCCATTTATAGAATGTATAACCATTTAAAGTACTTGTCAGTTAGAACCAGTTGTAAGTACATATACCAGCTATAATCCCCTAGAAATCACCAGATTATAACTAATAGCCATTGCCCTTTACCACGGCCTTGGAAATTTCAGGAAACCCGACCAGTCCTGGATTAATCCTGGAGCTATGAGAGAAACTTGGTTGAAAAATGAGGGATACCCCACGGGATAATGTTGATACCCTCTGGTAAACACACAAACAACTATGGAAAATCACCATTCTTAATGGGACAACTCACTATAAATCACCATTTTCAATAGCTATGTAACAAATTACGAGAGGGTAAAACCAGGAATTGTCACTATTATATAGTGTGACAGTGTGTTTTAAGGTTTCCCCCTGGTTTCAAAATTTTCTATAGTGCGAGGACAATTGTGATAACATCACTGGCCATGGCACGGATTTATTGGAGGTACCTACTATATGTAAGGCCTATTTTTGTGGCCTAAATTTCATGGAATATCCCATTGATAACATGTGAACACTCTCTGGTCTTTCAAACGTAAATCCCTGGTCTTTCTATGTTTTGTGGTGTGTCCAAACCTACGGGAATGAAACATGTTCCAACGTCTTTTTGCAATACTTAAGCGGGAGCACTCCATGTTTCTAAAACCATGGTATGGAATCGGGCAAGCCATTTTCAGGCAAATCGACATAGTGTTTGGTACAGTACATAGTCACCATTTATAGTACTTATCAGTTATAACCAGTTATAAGTACATATACCAGATATAATCCCCTAGAAATAACCAGATTATAACTTAGAATTAGATGGGCAAACACAATGAATCCCACTGCTTCAATCTAACTTGGGAGCTTCATTCAACAGCTTGTCTGCCAGTATACCCTCTGGTGAACCAACAAAAAGCTATTGAACATGACCCATTTATAGTGGATTTACCTATAAAAAATAGTGATTTTCCATAGTTTTTTGTATGTTTACCAGAGGGTAATTCACACATAAGGACAGATAAGATAACATGGGAGAACCACGTCATTAGACCATGTGCGATGAGATCACCACGTCTGAACTGACCATGGCGATCTTCATCTGTACCTGAGGACCCTCCTCGGTCATCAACACGATTAGAGAAGGGTCGTTTCTTGGCACGCTTCTACGCCCCAAATTCGACTTAGGTGAGGTCAGCGGAAATGGGTGCCATGGTGATGAAATCTGTCCGTTTTACAGGACGTGAAATCTGTCCCACCGTCCGACGGAAAAAAACATGGATGAAACCAACGGGTTTTTGACCATCCCAACGACATCGTCTTGCAACATTTTCATAGAACACATGACCCATGAAATGACCCCCCAAAAAAACGCCAAACAACACATCATAACAGTTATAACACATCCATATGGTCCATAATTGTGACACTCTTGGCCGGGATTCTTGAAATTTGGATGGCGCAGGCAGCGAAGATATTGATGGTTCTTAAGCCATCTCATCGTGAATAAACAATGATGGACATCTATAGATTCTCTGAAGATTCGAAGCTACAACGAAGCTACAACGACTGGTTGTCCGGTTGGTGGTTTTTCGCCTACCCCTCTGAATGATGGAGTTCCTCAGTTGGGATGATGACATTCCCAACTGAATGGAAAGTCATAATCCAGCCATGTTCCAAACCACCAACCAGGAGTAATTCTCCAAAAGGGAAAAAACAGCGAGGAAGTATGACCGGCGAAGATAGCAAGTCACATAATATTCCTGATGTCCAGCCACAAACCATCCATCTGCGAAAATTGAGCAAGGCAAAACCCAAGATGATGAATCACTGTTATTTTTTTGGGGGTATCCAAACAATCCAAAGCTGCAAAACCAGCACTTCTTCTTGATCAACTGGTAAACGTAAACTAGTCTAAGTTTCCCAGGTTCCCTGCTAAATTGTTTTAAAAACTCTAATGGTTATGCATAAAAGCTAAATGCTGGTGGGGTGGGGCCCACCCAAGGGAACGGCTGGGAACCGCCATGTTTAGACCATCGTACTTTTATTTTAGATTTCAGAGGATGTAAACATAGCATATTTGGGAGTGGAACAAACAACTGACAATCAACTTACAAGTCTTAGAACTTACTCATTATTTAGATCATTGTGCTTTTCATTATTTCCAATATCATTTTAAGCAAAACTCAAGAAATCTCAACAGAATGGCCATGAAACCACCACATTCATGGGATGTTCCATCAAGAAAACACTCGAAGCGGCGGTCCTTTGGGGCCCGGCGCTTTCCCCGGCCCTTTCGGTCCTTTACCTTAGCTCGCGTGGGTCGGTGTACAAGGTGCTGCCCTGTAAGTTGTTAGCCAGGTTGGGTTATACCCTCTCGCTAAAAAAAACATAGTTTGCTATTGGACATGTCCATAGAAATAGTTGGTTTACCCATTAAAAATGGTGATTGTCCATAGTTATGTTAGTTTACCAAAGGGTAACTCCAATTTTATTTGGCTTTATGGTGTATATATATATATATACACATATTATAGATGGGCTTCCTAGATTCTGTCGATCTTTGCGAAATCCTGCACCAGCTGATACCTGACTATTAGGAACTATGAAACGCTCTAGATAATTGGATCATAATCGGATTTTGCCCATCTATCCACTGGTGCAGGATTTCATTCTACAGTATGCTAGTTTATACCTGCGATAACTATGGTTTATGGCAATTACTGTACAACTATAGTAACTATAGTGTTCATGGCTATTTGAAAACACAAATAGCCAACAAACGCTGCTTAAACATTGGAGCCCACCTGGAAATTATACTGTATATATGTATATATAGTGTGGGATTCACCCAATGCAATAAACCATCCCCAATAGAGGTTTATGGCATCGGGTTTTTGCCCTGAATTACTTAGGGCGCAGAGGCTGACCCCAGTAATGGTTGGGCTATCACCATGTCCAGGGTGGGCCAAAACTTTCAAGGAACTGGCTAAAGATGCTAAAAAGACTGTATCTATTTAAATAAATATGTATATATATATATACACCATCTGGTAAATCAACACTTGGAGCCTGAAAATAACGAATTTTTAGTGGAAACTCATCTTCCAACCCTTATCTGGCAGGGTCTATGTTAATTTACTGGAGGGTATATATATATATATATGCAAGATAGAATCAAGATAGTAAGTTCGACATAGCCTCCACCTATGAGCAGCGGGCAATGAAGGTTGATAGGAACCCCCCACTAAAAAGACGATAGTTTTGGTTTCTGAATGATGGTCAATATTAGTGGTGGCTACGGCCAAACAGTCAGCTTGTATAACCCACAACTTTTGGCTTTATGGATAGAACTATAGAACTCTAGTATTCATGGGGTATATAGAACAATAAAGGCGGCTCACCTTGTAGTTCCTACTTGGATGTGCGGGCCCCACGAATCGGATCCGTGTTTTTCTTAAATCTATATATCTAACCCATGTGTATATACATATATATATTTATATATACACATGTCTATATATATACATACATACATACATATATATATATACATATACATATACATATACATACATACATACATACATACATACATACATATATTACATATATATATATACATGCATATATATATATTTACATATATATATATACACATATATATGTGTATATATATATATATATTTACATATATATACATATATATATATACACACATATATATGTGTATATATATATATATATTTACATATATAAACATATATATATATACACACATATATATATATACATGTATATATATATATACATATATAATCCCATATTAGTAATCGGGGATATTCCATTAATCTAAACTGGGGGTATAACGCATTTACTAAGTGGGATACACCCCCAATGACTGTGGAAGACATCATCATACTGGAAACTTCCGCCATCCGGCTTGTAAGGGTTCTACTTGCATGGTGATATATCTGACTGTCTCCGAAGCAAATATCCCCGTTTCAATGCTTATTAAGCGTTACTAATGATGAACCTCACATTCTATCCATATCCATAGCTATAGTTATTTCCATAAAGAAAAGTGTATATATATATACACAGATACACATCATATCGCTGGCTATATCTCGCATTGCATTCCCACTGTGGCCAATGATCAATTCCAGTGTTTGCTGATCAAATAGCCTGCTAATCATGGTTAAACATGCTTACACCATGTTAAACCATCATGTTCAAACAACACCAAAAATCATATTTGAGTATATTTGGTGTTTTCTGCTTTGTCTTTCTGTAACTAGTAATATTAATATCCTAAGCAAACGCCTACACAAACGCCTACGCAATTGCATGAGGTATACCTTGCCCAGGCCGTGAGTTCTTGTGCTTTCTATGGCATAACAATTTTTGGCTGAGAAAATGCATGTTAGCATCCCCCAAGTGACAACTAGGAAGCACTGACATTATATCTGGGGATATACCATGGATATTACATGTTACTACAAGGTGGTGCCCCTCTAGTTATAAATTGGTTTATAAACCCCACTAGCTATAGATATACACCAACAAAAACCATAGTGACAATGGAGATATTTGCACCAACTGAACGCTATCGAACGGGGGCACCACCTTGTATCTTGTTGTTGGGAAACTCTTGGTAGCTCCAACTGGCTCCCCATTTTTCATAGGAAATATGAACATCCATTGCTCAAAATCGCTCCCTAACCACGGCATTATCCAATTATATCCAGATTGTGGAGGTGGTTTACAACCTATGTGTATATATATATATTATAATATATTAAATATATAGCCTATTAAAAGAAAAATTACTACTACGGATACAACTTAACTACAGTGGCTTGATTTTTCCACTATCCGCACCACGCAAGGCCAATCCAAGCCGCCTTTGCCCTTGCCCTTGGGCGGTGGTCCCCCTTTTGGACCGCCTTTGGGTCCTTTCTTCGCCGCCGGTTCCGGTCTTGGCTCCAGGAGGTCAGGCGCCGCAGCCTTCACCGCCCAAAATGATGGCATGGTAGCTGCCCTATAGGTGGACATCGGTGAGAAAACATGATGAATGGAGTCAGGATGATGAAACAATGATGAAAATATGGTACAAGTGTCTTCAGGTACCCTATTTTCAGACAAATGTCTTCGGTTCTTCCAATGCCAGCTGTTTTTTGCCTCTGAATTTGACTTCAATATGCAAAATGATGCCGAAGAACATAATGTAAAACACGAAACAACTCGAGTTTTGATGAGCTGCTGCCGCACTTTTCACGGTTTAAACCATGAAAAACCATTGCATAATCATTCCACAAACGGTACCATTTCACAGGAATATAATGAGATATCACTAAGTCACCAAGACTACAATTTATGGCGCAGGTCTTGGCAAAAACCCATCCATGATTACACATGAACTAAAACATCAGAAGTATAGATTAATTGTCACAAAACATGGGACTTCAGTATCAACAATGGGGATTTCCACATTCAAAAATCATGGTTGTATGAGTTCGCTTCTTTTCTCGCCCATAAAAAACTGCTGGTTGACAGAGATTCTCATGGATTGTGATATTCCCTAATTTGAGTAGTACAATCCCATTTCATCATCAGCCAACAAGGTTTTTTGAATACTGCTCAAATTGAAGCTGCGCAACAGGAATTTAAGCAAATACTTCCAGAACTTTGCGAGATGCAGTCGGCATTTCTGGATCTGATAAAACACCTGGTTAATTTCGAAATGTTGTGACGTGCGGTTTGTTTGCAAATCACCATCAGGATGTCGAAACCACTTACTGTACATCGATTTACTCCGAAATCATAGGCTATAAATAACCTCGTGCCATGGTCCACCCAATTATCAGTTAATGGTTTAACACAAAAAAATGCCTACCTAGACTCTCCAAGTACCGATAAACAGTTGCATGTTACTTGATTGTTTTAGTAAATTTACCAATTTTATCCTATTTTGACAGGTACTTGGAGGGTCTAGGAATGCCCGGAACAATTCCCGTCTTTGTTGGTCAATTGGAAAGGAATTCAAAAGAAAACCCTCCTGTAATCAGGCGTGAAAATCCTCACTGGGATCTCCGGTCGCCACCTTTTATCACTGGAGGGTACCCCACCTACAATGTGGGACCCCGAATGGAATGTTTGTTGGTTTATGGTGGTTTCTGATACCCCCATGAACTAGTTCGATATATGAACCATTGACCCCTGTTATGGAGTTATGTTCACCAATGTACCGCTTTGGGGGGGAGTTTATCCCACTTCAAAGCAAAGAAGATCGAAGAAGCACACTCCTGTGCGCTTGCTATGGGCAATCGTGTATTTCTCTGACGTTGTGACGATACCGCAACCCGGGATCTTCAATTGGGCTGTTTCGTTGCCTCCAGCTTTGAAGCTGACATGTGGATCAGCCCCACGATATAAGGCTCCTATAAGCACCGTTTGTTGCCCTTTCTCACGGCCAGTGCCGGCAGGGGCCTTCCAAGCGCCGAAGACCCCCTGGATCTCCTGGTCCTGGACGTACACCGCCAGTCGAAGCTTCGATAGACAATCGAGAAGTCGATAGTAACGGCCCCACTTTCATCTCTCACATTAATCCTCAAAGCACGCTGAGGCTGCTCCACCACTGGCCCAACAGGCATAGTAGGAGGGAACCCTCCAACACTGGAAACCGGAGCAACAGGCGCTGGGGGATATCCCGGTTGCCCATGTTGCAGTGAGGTCGCAGTGATGTCCTTATAATTTACCCAGATAAATGAATATAAAAATGATGATAAATGAGGTCCCCCTGTTGAAAAATAAGGAATCTGTCCCATAAATGTAGATTATCATGGATTTTCACATCTTATTTTTTGGGTTACAATAGTGTTATATAGTAACCACCTTTTGGGGTTTCGTTTTCTATCTTTCGGGGAAGTTTCTATAATCCATGTATATAAACCCGTTCCAGTTGGGTGGATGTCCATCCAGCTGTACTGTATCTGGTTGATCAATGGTCATTTCAGGAACCTAAATTGGAGGTGCCGATTCCATGAATATTTTAGGCCTATATAATTCAGGCCTAAATTTCAGGGAATATCCCCACAATTCATATGGCCTTATATGGTACAGTACCTCCAATTTAGCATCCTGGAATTCCTATTGAGTTGATGAAAAATCTTTTCATCTGCTTCTGGTATACTCGGCGATGCCTTTTACGTGCAAGTCAAATCACAAAACACGACAGATGCGACAGCAGTTGCAGAACAAGAAAACCAATAGCCCAGGGGCTATTAATCAACGGTTTACAGTAAGCCAGGTAGACTATCATGGGATAACCATGTATATATATATGTATATATATATATATGTATATATATATATGTCATAAAACTATATATATATATGATTATATATATATCATATAAATTATATACATATATATGCTAGCCCCCCCTAAGATCTACTTTTGATGCTCTTCTGGAGACGTACATGGTCAAACTCAGTGCACACTTCAAAAAAGGGTGCAGCAAGTTCACCAGATATGGTCAAACTCACTGCACACTTCAGTTAAGTGTGCAGTGAGATCACCAGACATGATCAAACTCAATGCACACTTCAGTTAAGTGTGCAGTGAGTTTGATCACTTGAAATTTTGTGAGCAGATGTGGATCTACTGTTGATGCCATACATGGTCAAACTCACTGCACACTTCAGTTAAGTGTGCAGTGAGTTCACCAGACATGATCAAACTCACTGCACACTTCAGTTAAGTGTGCAGTGAGTTTGATCACTTGAAATTTTGTGAGCAGATGTGGATCTACTTTTGATGCAGTACATGGTCAAACTCACTGCACACTTCAGTTGAGTGTGCAGTGAGTTCACCAGACATGATCAAACTCACTGCACACTTCAGTTAAGTTTGCAGTGGCTTTGCTCACTTGGAATTTTGTGAGCAGATGTGGGCAAATGTTTTTGGAATACAGAAGTGCATGTGTATATGGAAACATCAGGCTCTGATGCAAGAAGCTTGTTTGAGAAGAGATGCATTTCAAGTGAAATGACCAATTGTACATGCTGCATGCAAAAGTTGGCAGCTGCTGGAAGGATCCAACAGGGCATGTGCACATGGAAGTTGATAGTTTTGATGCAAGCAAGCAAAGAGAAGACAGAAATCTGCTACAGGTAGAACTAGCTAGGATACACACAGAAGACACGCAACCTGTTTTACCCCATTGCCGTAGTTGCTCAAGTAAGGCCATCTAGGACTTTGCCATGAACCACTTGACCAATGAACCCGTTGCGGTCCAAAGGTCTTGGCCTAGCAGCCAGTACTCGTACTGAGCTGAGCGCAACTGAATGCGCAACCACAAACGGCTACCCACTTTGGCATGCTGGATGATATTCAACCGTTCGCCAACAACGATCCACTATCTGGGTGCCTAATTTCACTCTCAGAGTCTTCTTAGTCCCAGGGATCTTGTGCTTCTGGATCTTGACATAGGTCGGTGCCACCCACTTGAACTTCCCATTGACCTTGACCCGCTTTTTCTTGTGGACAACCCGATCATGGAGTACGCCGGAGATCTTGGAGGCGTAGCTCTTGGCAGAATCCGTGTGAAGGATGACTTGCCGATCCTTCAGCCACTTTGCTGCCAGTGGCTTCAACTCCACTTTGCGAACAGCTCCAGGCTCAGGTGCTCGCAGCTTTGATGCAAGAGGTTTGAGGCGATGAAGGACAAGCGTCTGCGGCTTTCCTCGTTGCACAATCCCCCACCATTGCTCCCAGTGGAGTTTGCCACGCACGATCTTCTTGTCAAAGGTGGCTTCGTCCGCTTCAACATCAGCCCATGTTTCACCTGTGCCAAACTGAATCTTCTTCTCCGTCTTCACGACCCACGCTTCCCGGAGCTGGCCCAACCTACTCATATCTTCAATGCTTTTGTGGTTGACATGTAGAAGACGATGAATTGCAGCGTGAGGAACGCGATTGAGTAGAAGTAGAAGAAGGGTTGCTTGGATAGCCAGTGGCGTAGACGAAGATCCCCAGTGATTGACAAAAAGAGGATGGTCGTGATGTGGGTTCACAAATTTCTGGCACTGCTTGGCGGAGCATCGATGTTTCCCTGCAGCATTGGAACCTTTGGTTGCAATCAACTTGCCAAGGGTCCCTTTGTGGCAATTAGGACATGTTGATCCTTCCCAAGAATGAAGAAGTCCATCCTCTCGAAGCATGGCCACCAAAGATGTTGGGGTAGCTGTCAAGATCTGCGTCAAAGATCGCTTCCATTTGCAGCGATCATGGCGAAGACGGGACGAAGTGTCCGAGGTTCGGACGTATGGCACTTTTTTCCACTCCTTTGTCTTCAAGGTAGCAGGACGCTTCAGAACGAAACGCAACTTGCCTTTCTTTGGGACTGGAAAGTTGTGGAACTTTGCGACCATGTTGTCGAAGAAGCAGCTGCAAGGCGTATGGCTTCACACCGAGATTACCACAGGATAGATGCCAATGAATTTCCCTTATAAACCCCAAAGCTGCAGCACAGAAAGATCTTGTCTCTATATCCAAGCGGCATAACATGACATGCAAGAGCAACAGTGACAGTATCACAGAGAAGGCAACGAAACTGCAAGGATGTCTTCCAATCATTGCAAAGAAGTCTGCAGGTGACAAGAAAACTCAATGCCATACAACAGCCAACATTGAAGCAAACAGAAGAAAGCACAGCTCAGTGAAACAAACGAACCAAAATCTTTAAATGTTGTAACATGCAAAGCATAACTCAGAGAATCCATGCAACTGGAAATATTCTGCCAGGAGAAAATCATATGATGCAAGACAGCAAGTGATCTAATCATGAATGCAAGGTCAATGCATTTTTGTCTGCCCCAAGTCTCACGCAATCTGTTTCGTATATAATATACATTGTTGCTAACAGCCGGTCAGCCTGCCGATTGCTCACTCATCTTCATGCATTTCGCGAGCTGCCTCTTCATCCGCACTGACCTCATCAGCATGCACGTCCCCGAGCTCCTCAGCCATCACTGCCTCCAAGGCGTGCTCAAGATCGCTAGCCTCCTCAGGATCCTCTGGGAGCTCCTGCTTCACCTTTTTGATCGAAGGCACTGGGTTGACACTGCTAGAAGAGCGAATGGGAGAATCACTGATATCAATCACTGTGCTGGAAGGGCGAAGATCTGCAAAAGTGCGTTTCCTTTGAAAATCATGTGCTGGAGATACATGAGAGAGAGATATGGCCAAGTTTTCTTCCACTCTTGCTGCTGAATACATGGTGTCCTGTGGCTCTGTGGGGCTGTCAATGGAAGGCTCGCCAAAGAGAGATCCACGTCTCACTATGGTCTCGCGTTTGGGCACCTCCTCAGTTTTGCCAGCCATGGCAGCAGCCATCCACTTCTCTTCAAATCGGACCTTCTCTTCGAAGTTGCTGGGCAGGTCAGCGCCTCCCTTGCAATAGAAATCATAAACCACTCGGGAATGCTCATGCAGAAGATCTGTTTTGTCATGCAAAGGAATACCCATGACAGGCCTCTTCTCTTCACCGGCTGGGCGCGCATAGAGGAAGGTGTTGGTATTGACAAACAAATGCGTTCGTTTGAGAACAGCCTTCAAGTTTGCTGTCATTTGCTTCCCGGGAGAACCACGCATTGTCGAGCATTGCCATGAAGTCTTTGTGTGACACGAAGCCATGTTGCCCTGCTCGCTTCTGAAGGATAGGCATGTCGTCTTTCGGCTCCCTCTGAGCGTCAAAATCATTGACACAATACATGCGCAACTGGCCCTTCACCCGCTTGGCTGCCCCCCACCTTTCCTTCGACATGGCTTCAATATTGCCCACATCTGTGAAAGCCTTGATCTTCTTGAAATTGTTGCTCACAAAAGGATCCATCATCAAAAATGTCTGGCCTGAAAATGGAGCCAGCTTGTCCTCTGAAAAAGTCATCCTCTGTAAGTCCCGAATGGGAGAATCACTGATATCAATCTTTTGAATGGGGCTTCCCAAAGAGTCTCCAAATATTGTTTTTTGTTGGTTTTCTCGAGGTTTTTTGTTTTTTTTGGTTTTCCCCATGGATTCTCTCCCAAAGAGTCGTCAAATATTGTTTTTTGTTTCCAACTTGGTTTGATAGTGTGCACAGCTACTACCCACAAGACATCTTAAAAACATAACTGACTCTTATACATATATGCACATATATATATATACATGTAGAGACAATATATCAAAATGCTCTGAGGTAGATCTCAGGGGGGGGTACCATATATATATATATATATATATATATATATAGTATCAGAACAACGCGTAGAATGCCACGGATGCACCCCCCAAGTAACCAAGGCCTTCCCCAGTAACCGACTATGCCTCTGCGGACCCTGCAGCGCAATTTGCTACAGCTTGGATCCACTCCTGTGGCGTGGGTTTGTCAGCGAGTTGGACAGGCTAACCATATATCAACATGGGATAGCTAACTATCTGGTTGTAGTTGTACAATTACTGGTATATATCATATACAACTATATACAACTATACATATATATACACATACAACTATAACTTAACCAAATATTGATATACAACTAGTGAGTTGTCAACATGGGATATTTATCATCCACACTGGATGGCAAGCAGTAAGAGAAAGGCTCTCGCTCTCTCTGACTCTCTGTCTCTCTCTCTCCCTCTCTCTGAAAAAAGGGGTAAACCAAAGAACCTTGTGTCAAGAACAGCTACTGGTCGGTTTCAACCGGATTGAACAAAGTAGTCACATTGGCTTGTTCTCCAAGTTTATGGGACAACTGGTAACGATATACAATCAAATCATTGTTTAAGCAAGCACTTTTATCAGTCTTGTGGCGGCTCAAGGTATGTTGTCCTTCCACTCAGTGGAACCAAACTTGGTCTTCAACCTGGACTATGACATTGTTCGTATATGGGGGGTTCCATAAATGGGGTACCCAAAATAGATTGTTTATAAGGGACAACCCGAAAATAACATGGATGATTTGGGGGTACCCCATGACTGAGGAAGCCCCCATATGATCATATGTTTGTGGTAATTCATTTGCTATCCTGGGTTTGGTATGATTCACTCTGAATCTCAAGCGCTGTCTGATTCGACGCTTGACTCCCTATCGTTTTCATGAGGATCATTTGGGTCCCGGATCATATCATGGAAGTTTCCTTTTCCATTACTGGTTGGTGGTTTCAATCCCTCTGAAAAATATTAGTCAGTTGGGATGATTGTCAATATTTGGAAAAATAATTACTTTACTTCGTGTGATCCCCACCATGACATTTATACATTTTGTTACTGGCAAATCTTCTGGCATTCTATCTGACATATTTTCTGGCATTCGATCTGGCATATCTTCTGGCATTCTACCTGGCATATCTTCTGGCAGATGTTCTGGCATATCTTCTGGCAGATGTTCTGGCATATCTTCTGGCAGATGTTCTGGCATATCTTCTGGCATATCTTCTGGCATATGTTCTGGCATATCTTCTGGCATTCCATCTGGCATTCTATCTGGCATATCTTCTGGCATATTATCTGGCAAATCTTCTGGCATTCCATCTGGCATTCTATCTAGCATATCTTCTGGCATATTATCTGGCAAATCTGCTGGCATTCTATCTGGCAAACATTCTGGCACTTTATCTGGCATATCTTCTGGCATTCTAGCTGACAGTCTATCTGGCATTCTATCTGGCATACCTTCTGGCATTCTATCTGGCATATCTTCTAACATTCTATCTGGCATATCTTCTGGCACTCTATTTGGCATATCTTTTGGCGTGGATACTCGCGGTTGAGGTCCGGTAGGGAACACTGGGCGTGGATGGTCGTGGTTGAGGTCCGGCAGGGAACACTGGGCGGGGATACTCGCGGTTGAGGTCCGGCAGGGAACACTGGGCGTGGATGGTCGTGGTTGAGGTCCGGCAGGGAACACTGGGCGGGGATGGTCGTGGTCGAGGTCCGGCAGGGAACACTGGGCGTGGATGGTCGTGGTTGAGGTCCGACAGAGAACACTGTGCGTCGAGGGTCGCGGTTGAGCAGGAGGAGGAGGAGAGGAGAGGAGGAGAGGAGAGGAGAGGAGAGGAGGAGAGGAGGAGAGGAGGAGGAGGACGAGGCAGGAGGAGGCAACTGACATAAAATCTAACAACCCTCACCTGGCAGGTGGGGAAAAAAATTCCAAACCAACAACCGGATTATATTACATATAAACCAACCAGCTATTAGGGATCCCCCATGACTTATAGGAAATCCCCAGAAATGCATCCATTTCAGGTAGAAATTAAGATGGTCCTGACATTTGCTGATTCGAGGTCCCCGAAACTAAACTGCGTTCGATTGACAGCTACCATCTGCAGGTTTCCTAAAACAATGGTACTGTCAGAACCATGGGTTTCAATACTAAAAAGGTTTGATTTTGGATGATTTGGGGTACCCATGTTTGTACCCATGTTTTAGGAGAAAGCTCCATTTTGTATATCTGAAAAGCTACGAAACTGAACCTGGCCAAAATCCCAGTTCTTAGATAATTTTAGATAGCATCATTGTGTTAGTTACGGTGCGCTTGGGCTCTGACCATCGCTTCGACTTAGGTTCATCCCCCAAAACTATTGTACAAACCAATCTGTTTCATAGGCCCAAGTTCAATCATAGATCATAGGCCAGTACAACTGGTTGGTGGTATACCTACCCGTCTGAAAAATCATGGAGTTCGTCAGTTGGGATGATGACATTCCATATATGAAATGGAAAATCATTTTAAAGCCATGTTCTAAACCACCAACCAGCCATATATCATCATATTCCCATTGTTGTTGGTTATAGCTTATAAACCACTATTAACCATCACTATTGCCCCAATGTCCCCATCGTTGTGGACATTTTCATAGACGCGCCGGTGACGCCCACCGGTGGTGACCTCCCTCAACTCGTTGGACTCCGCTGCAAAGCGCAAGGTCTTGTCACCTCGCAGATCTGAAAGCCATCAGACCCTCTGGGTGAGATCCGCCAGTGATGTCGTATAAATACTCTCTGTGTGTATACACATAGTTATATATATAATATAAAGTCAAAACCAATTTTATCAGGTTACAACGGGTATATATAATTACGGTATATACCGGTATACCGGATATAATGGCAGTCTACTGGGGTTATGACCAATATTTTTTGTGTTCAACGGCTTCAACGGAGGATTTCATCAGCCCAAATGGTCCTGGATTTGCTGAAACGGCGCCCACCGAACATGTTATAAACAGACTCCAAAAATAAATTTTCCAGTCATAGTATAAAAACATATTTCCATTGGCAAACTAAACTCACCATCAATGGTTAGACAATTTCCATTGTTATTACGAGGTAAACCCAGTTATACACCATCCATCCATCCCCAATATGGCAATAAATGGGTGGCATCGAGCATCCTGATGGCATTGGGTTTACAACACCGAGATTCATAATAAGATCTTCATAAACTGGACCCAATAATGGATTCATGGTGAATCTTAGATACCTGCCATGGCACATCTAATTTGTACCTGGTTAGTGCTCTACCACTGATAGCAAAACTTTGAGTACTATATAAAGTATCTAACCAGTCGGTTGACCCAGGATTTCCTGCATTTTCATCATGGATTTCATTGCCAAAGATGATTGCCAGCGCAGGATCTAGGAATCGAAGCCCTCTGGGCGCCCTCTGGGCCGCTGGCGCGCCATGACCATGAATCCATACTTCAATGGAGCCTCGCAGTCGAAGATAAGGGATACACTGATACACCACAGGGTGTGGATATAACTATAGTGTTGGCTTTAACCAATAACTATACGGATCATGGCTATGGATCAATACCTATGAAAATACCATTTTTAGTGGGATGAACATCCTTTTACCAGCTATTTTGATGTTCACCAGGGGTACAAGGTTTTGACACACTGCCATATGACTATGCTTGGGGTTGGGTTTATGAATGGGGCATATAATGAACTAGTCAAAGGAGACTCTAGACCTGCAAACAAAACTGGGGGGCACCATCCTGCACAAGGTTACCTTGGTATTCTAGGAAGTCCAATGTATTCCAGGAATAGCAACTGACTCTGGTAACATCTTGTGGTATACAATGGTTCGCTTTGTGTAGTCTTCATATTGTATCAAGCATAGAACTGTACAACTAACGCATTCTGTACCAAACGATGTTTTTCACTCCAATGGACCCACTGGCCGTTTTTTCGCACCGATGCCTGCTATGTTACAAATGGGGTTTCAACCCAGCAAATGGCCCTTGGACTTTGGATCTAATGAGCAAACATGGTCAATGGGAATTTCAGGATCCTAAAATGGAGGTACGTAATTGTACCATATTTTTGGCCATATGAATTGTGGGAATATTCCCTGAAATTTAGGCCTTAAAGAAATGCTAGGTACCTACGGTACCTCCAATAAATCGGCTAAAAACATAGGCCAAACATATATCTGGGTAAATTATAATATTTCACCATCCTGACTTAAGGCCATTTGGGGATGACTAACCATGATTTCCAGTGTGGTCGCAGTGAGGTCGTTATAATTTACCCAGATATATGGTAGGTATAAAACCAACCGTATACGGATAGGATGTCACGGTATGCCATCCCCCTTACGAATTGATGATTTATCTGTGACGGCGAAACAATTCTGGTTGGTTAATGATGATGGTTATTATATGGTTAATGATGGTTATATAAGTTATATAGTAATGATCTGGTTGGTGGTTTTTCAACCTACCCCTCTGAAGAATGATGGAGTGAAAGTCAGTTGGGATTATTATTCCATACTTGTCCTATATATATAAGGAAAAATAAAACATGTTCCAAACCACCAACCAGAATTAAATTACATGCTAGACATATGTAGACTGCAAAGTGTGCATTTTCTCTGAGCGTTTGTAAAACACGGTGCAGTTCGATGGTCAGTATCTACCTCAACAGAAATGTCAATTTTGGGACTTAGTCAGTTTCAATCAACCCAAGTATGCTTGGATTTGCTGCAGAGGCTCAATTGTGGAAACATATTCCCTGAAAATTCCCCCAGTCATGTTGGATGTACTCACTCGGCAAACGTAGCTATCGCAGCTGATCACAATTTCAAAGTCACACAACTACACTATAATATACGACAATTAAGAAAAACAATATATTTTTGGTACCCAAATAGGGTTTTTGTGTTAAAATAGGATACCCCAACATCCAGCGATTGAATTTCCATCATAAACATCACAGTTTCGGGGGATCTCACCCTGAGCCATTTGCTTGTCATCCCAAATGGGGATTCCGGTTATAACATGTTCAATCACATCCAAATCCAAAGCGTCTTGGTTTTTGCATATTAAAGGTACCATATGGATGTGGGTCAAAACCCTGTACCCCTGGTGAACCCCAAATAGCTGGTAAATGGATGTTCATCCCACTAAAAATGGTATTAATAGGTATTGATCCATACCCATATATCTATAATTATATATATATATACATAACTGCAGAGTAAAGCTCACTTGAGATTCCTTCTGGAGGCTGAAACCAAGGTGTTGCTTCAGAAGCGATTGCAGCGTCCAATGAAGCCGTCCTCTCGTCCACAAAATTGGACCGAGTTCTAGTCTCCATCAACTTGTCCACAATTGAAGGGTCAATACCCGTCTCTTCCAAAGCAGGTTTCAGATACCTGTAGGTAATGAAATCAATATATTGTCTGGAACCAAAAGGTGCATGAGGATCCAGCTCTCTGCGAGGTCTTGATCTTGTGACACGAGTTACAACTCTGTCATCACGAAAATGACCAAGCTCAACTAAAGGAGGAAGAGGCACGTTAGTACGTGCTTCAACAGCATTCCAGAATGTATATATAAATATACATATACCTAGACCCTCCAAGTACCTCTAAATATAGGTAAAAGTACAAAAATATTGGATACTTGCGGAGATTCTAACCATTCTTGAGGTATATCCCGGATATATCCCCCCCAAAATGATCGAACAAGAAAATGTACCATATATTATATGTATATATAGCGCCGGACAACTACTTAGAACATCGTTTTGGAATTTTTCGGTGGGTACGCGCCCTCTACTTAGAACATTTTCGGCGAATAGGGGACGTATGTTCTAAGTGACTTAGAACATATGAGGATCCTCTACTTAGAACACGCCATCATATATACATGTAAATATATGTATATGTATACATACATACAACTTAACACTGCATATTTATATTATATATACAGGAGGTGTGATGTTGCGTCAATTGGGGCGGAGTCTTGGTGACCAAGAAGCACAACGCTGTAAAGGAGGTCATCCTCCATGGGGACTCTGGTGGGTGTTTGATTAATTGGGATGGGATTCATATTATACAGGTTTGGAAAGTCTTTATTATATGAATATATAGTGCCGGACAACTACAATATTCAAAATATATTATATATACACAGGACTTTCCAAAATGCACGTAGATAGCTGGTGCGATTCTTACTTAGAACATGGAGGAACCCCCAAAACCTCTGTGTATATATATACATAGCGATGTACATACGATTCGAACATCAGGTTTGGAAAGTTTTTATTATATGAATATATAGTGCCGGACAACTACAATATTCAAAATATACTATATGTACACAGGATTTTCCAAAATGCACGTAGATAGCTGGTGGGATATATATATAGCGATGTACATACGATTCGAACATCAGGTTTAGAAAATTTTTATTATATGAATATATAGCGTCGGATAACTACAATATTCAAAATATATTATATATACACAGGATTTTCCAAAATGCACGTAGATAGCTGGTGGGATTCTTACTTAGAACATGGAGGAACCCCCAAAACCTCTGTGTATATATATATATAGCGATGTACATACGATTCGAACATCAGGTTTGGAAAGTTTTTATTATATGAATATATAGTGCCGGACAACTACAATATTCCAAATATATTATATATACACAGGATTTTACAAAATGCACGTAGATAGCTGGTGGGATTCTTACTTAGAACATGGAGGAACCCCCAAAACCTCTGTGTATATATATATAGCGATGTACATACGATTCGAACATCAGGTTTGGAAAGTTTTTATTATATGAATATATAGTGCCGGACAACTACAATATTCAAATTATATTATATATACACAGGATTTTCCAAAATGCACGTAGATAGCTGGTGGGATTCTTACTTAGAACATGGAGGAACCCCCAAAACCTCTGTGTATATATATATATAGCGATGTACATACGATTCGAACATCAGGTTTGGAAAGTTTTTATTATATGAATATATAGTACCGGACAACTACAATATTCAAAATAGATTATATATACACAGGATTTTCCAAAATGCACGTAGATAGCTGGTGGGATTCTTACTTAGAACATAGAGGAACCCCCAAAACCTCTGTGTATATATATATATATAGCGATGTACATACGATTCGAACATCAGGTTTGGAAAGTTTTTATTATATGAATATATAGTGCCGGACAACTACAATATTCAAAATATATTATATACACAGGATTTTCCAAAATGCACGTAGATAGCTGGTGGGATTCTTACTTAGAACACGGAGGAACCCCCAAAACCTCTATATAGCGATGTACAGACGATTCGAACATCAGGTTTGGAAAGTTTTTATTATATGAATATATAGTGCCGGACAACTACAATATTCAAAATATATTTTATATACACAGGATTTTCCAAAATGCACGTAGATAGCTGGTGGGATTCTTACTTAGAACACGGAGGAACCCCCAAAACCTCTATATAGCGATGTACATACGATTCGAACATCAGGGTTGGAAAGTTTTTATTATATGAATATATAGTGCCGGACAACTACAATATTCAAAATATATTATATATACACAGGATTTTCCAAAATGCACGTAGATAGCTGGTGGGATTCTTACTTAGAACATGGAGGACCCCCCAAAACCTCTGTGTATATATATATATAGCGATGTACATACGATTCGAACATCAGGTTTGGAAAGTTTTTATTATATAAATATATAGTGCCGGACAACTACAATATTCAAAATATATTATATATACACAGGATTTTCCAAAATGCACGTAGATAGCTGGTGGGATTCTTACTTAGAACACGGAGGAACCCCCAAAACCTCTATATATCGATGTACATACGATTCGAACATCCCGGACAACTACAATATTCAAAATATATTATATATACACAGGATTTTCCAAAATGCACGTAGATAGCTGGTGGGGATTCTTACTTAGAACATGGAGGAACCCCCAAAACCTCTGTGTATATATATATAGCGATGTACATACGATTCGAACATCAGGTTTGGAAAGTTTTTATTATATGAATATATAGTGCCGGACAACTACAATATTCAAAATATATTATATATACACAGGATTTTCCAAAATGCACGTAGATAGCTGGTGGGATTCTTACTTAGAACATGGAGGAACCCCCAAAACCTCTGTGTATATATATATAGCGATGTACATACGATTCGAACATCAGGTTTGGAAAGTTTTTATTATATGAATATATAGTGCCGGACAACTACAATATTCAAAATATATTATATATACACAGGATTTTCCAAAATGCACGTAGATAGCTGGTGGGATTCTTACTTAGAACATGGAGGAACCCCCAAAACCTCTGTGTATATATATATAGCGATGTACATACGATTCGAACATCAGGTTTGGAAAGTTTTTATTATATGAATATATAGTGCCGGACAACTACAATATTCAAAATATATTATATATACACAGGATTTTCCAAAATGCACGTAGATAGCTGGTGGGATTCTTACTTAGAACATGGAGGAACCCCCAAAACCTCTGTGTATATATATATAGCGATGTACATACGATTCGAACATCAGGTTTGGAAAGTTTTTATTATATGAATATATAGTGCCGGACAACTACAATATTCAAAATATATTATATATACACAGGATTTTCCAAAATGCACGTAGATAGCTGGTGGGATTCTTACTTAGAACATGGAGGAACCCCCAAAACCTCTGTGTATATATATATATAGCGATGTACATACGATTCGAACATCAGGTTTGGAAAGTTTTTATTATATGAATATATAGTGCCGGACAACTACAATATTAAAAATATATTATATATACACAGGATTTTCCAAAAATGCACGTAGATAGCTGGGGGGATTCTTACTTAGAACACGGGGGAACCCCCAAAACCTCTACTTAGAACATATATGAACATATATGTTCTAAGTAGTGGTCCAGGATCTCTACTTAGAACACGTTTTGGAATTCCAAAACCAATGTTCTAAGTAGTTGTCCGGCGCTATATATATATATATTACATAATATCACATATATATATATATACACACTATATATTTACTATATATTTACTATATATTTACTATATGCTATATATATGATATGACCTGTAAAGATATTGTATGTTAACATCACAATCCTCTGACTACAACAACAACTCTGGCTAACAAAGCTTGGACTGCTCGATATGCAATTCGTCACTGTGTTTTATTTAGGGAGTACCCTCTTATTTAACCAGGAGTTATGATGGTGCATCGTCACTTAACAATACTTCACAGCTATGGCCTTAAAAACTCAAGTATTGAACTACCCAACAACGTCTACAGAATCATATAGAATCCAAGGTTGACAAATGATTGCGAATCAACTTCAGGCCGAGCTTTCGGACACCTCCGGGTTTAGAGGCCAGAACCTGCCATCTTTGACGACACAACGGCGACTCTGGGGATATGGCAAACATTGCGTTGCAACAAAAGCTCTGCGTTAAACTTGTTGGATATCGTTCAATATCATAGAACTTCGAATGAAACATTTCATCACATAAAATATCATAATATAATGTTGGTATCATTATCCCATGATATCGCTGAAATCCTGTTATTAATTGCTGGTGACTACCCATGACTACCTCTATTTCTGCTGCTTAGAACTCGCCTTAAACGTCCCGGGCGTGTCCTTATGGAACCCGTCGCCTGCAGCCTCTTCAGCAGCTTGCGAGCTTTGTCCACCGGCTCCAGTCGTGGAGCGTCCTAGAAATTCTATGCTGCGAGGTAGGAGACTTACAGTAACTTGTATATGTATAATTAATGACTACATAAAAATTGTATAATCTTTCTATGTATAGAACCATACATAATAATATAAGCTGTATAACATTCATCTATATGTATATAATTTAATATATATATATATGGCTATTTCTTTTGTCTCGTCTCAACGGATGCACCGTCGAGGTGGTGACATATGGATACCCCCTGAACCAGTGAAGCCCGTCAAAAAATGCTGGGATTTATGGATGTGAATCCCCTTTTTTATCCCCAAGACATCGCGTAACTTTCAGTGGTCTCCTGCCTGGAAAATGGAGACGACATCGGCATTTTTCTGGCTGTTTTAATAGAAAATTCAGATGAACAGATGATGAACAATGGGATTCTGAGTAGCTTTCAGGAAACTTTGGGATGCCCATTCTATACCTAATTTCCACGTGAAGCACCCTTAGCGCGAAAAACTGGGAGCCCGTGCCACCCATGGCAAAGAATTGATCTCCTGGAGACAGCTACCATCTGGTAATGACTAACATAGCTGCTATAGCTATTGAAAATGGACCAGTCGAAATAGTTGATTTTCCCATTCAACATGGTGATTTTAACCATCAGGATGCTATGGGATGAACCATCTACTTCCCATGATTTGCGCCTGGTTGGTCCCATGGCCGGCCAGTGCCAAAGCCAACACCTCGGCTGCGCCCATGGTGAGAATGTGCTCGTTTCCCATGGAACAACTTCCCAGAGATAGTTTCAAAACTGGAGAAATTCCAGGAATTGATCAACACTTCGACACAAATTGGAACACCAAAGTCTGGGCTAGCGACCTTTTACGTTTCTCTTTGCGACATGGATTGGTCCCAAAACACCCAATCTGCATCTAGGAATGGAGTGTCCAATTCCTGTCAATGATCTTGAAGGATAGTTCCACGTCCCTATCCTTTGTTGCTTAAGTCCCCATCGATCTCTATGGATTTGCTTTGTGTGTGGTGATGCCATCCCTGATTTGTTTGTAGTGAAATTCCCATGGCTTGCGTATGAAATCCTCATTCTTACTCAAATCACCAAAGAATCGTTTCAGTGTTTCAAATAAACGAAGTGTTATTAAACTTACTGGTGCGTTTTACGCAGGGAATTTTCGGGAATGATCCCAGTCATCACTAGTAATAATCATCCCAGGTAACCCCCATTCCCATCCATTCCCTACGTTTAGCGCTGGCAGGATCCAATGGAGTGAAGGGGCCGGATCCCTGGGATGCCCAACGGGTGTTGCTAGATCCTGAAACAGTAGGGTAACACGGAAGCAACCCACAAAAAATTGGTTCCTGGTTTGTTTGTTTGTTTGTTTGTTACTGTAGTTTAGTTAGTTTAGTTAGTTTGTTTGTTTGCTTGTCTGTTTGTTTGTTTGTTTGTTTAAATGTTTGTTTGTTTGTTTGTTTGTTTGTTTTCAAGTGCGGAAGTGATTCAACAGCAATGAACATCGAATCAAAACTCATGTTGGTTTCTACCAACAGAACTAGGGGTCCAAACCCCGAAAATGCACGGAACCACACCAATTGACACAAACACTTTCATGAGAACTAAAACACAATACAGTTTTTGTTCAATCAACGACTAGCTCACAGCGAATCCATGTTGTTGTTATTGCTTATTACGCTAAGTATAGGTTGTAACTCAAGTAAGGGCTATAACCATCACATAACTACTGTTGTTTGATGAATTATGAAAAATAATTCCCCAACCTGAAAAGCTTGGCCACTTCCAGTGACGTCGCGGGGGTCGGTCGCCATGCCTTCCATAAACTGTTCATGATATCCCCACGATTCTCCCCATGTTCATCATACCATCCGCGAGATCGCCATCATTATCCCTTTATTGATGTTTATAACACATTTATATCAACTTGTTATATGTAAGTTATATTTATATATCATTTATCCATTAAAAAGGAACTTAATGAACATTTTGATATCACATGTTTGATCATTTTTAATGGACATAGTGTGCATGGAAGAAATGCAGCACAGCTCCTCACGATGCAACTCGGGCGCATCAGTGCGATCTAAGCCTCGGGCAACGGCGGAAGTCAGGGATGGCATCAACAGCAGCCAATCAAATATGGGTAGTCATATTAGGTTGTTTTGTGTTATTATTATCAATACTAATAATAATTAAACAAAACAACAATAATGCTAGTAATAAATTATAATAATGACAATAATAATGATTATAATACATATATACATAATATAATATCATATGTTTATATATATATATATATATTATTATAGATATATATATATATATAAATAATTATATATACATAGTATATAATCATATATATATATTATATTATATTCATATATATATATATTATAGTATATAATTATATATATATATGTGTGTATTAGTCATATTACATATGTATATATATATATATCTATTGTTATTCATATTTATCTTCTGTATTGTCATACAGAAATTGCACTTGAACAGGGTATACATAAGCATCTCCTAACATGACTTGTGTATGTAGCCTGGGAAACCAAATGACCTCTGAAGGTGTTGACTCGTAAAATGGGTTGCTAATTTCTTGGAATTCACTCATATTTCATCATTAGGTTGGCTGAATTGCCAAGCAATTGAAATTCTACCAAGAATACATCCGTATACTGAATACATGTGAACATTGAGGTTGCTGACCAACCCAAACATATTTTACCAAGCGGAAATAAAGTAGGGAATCCATGGGCCCGGGTCGATCAATGGATTGCCATTCAGCTCTTGAACACTCAGACCCAGGGATCCACAGTTTTACTGAGGCTTCACACCTTCATGTTCCTCCTGGCGCGCCAGCAGGAACAACAAAAATGGATGGAATACCACTTCTGCACACGGAAAGAAGTCTGTCTATCGCCCTTGAAAGAGCCCGGGTATGGCTCCGAACTTGCCCAAAAAGCAACCATGTGGCAAACCCAGAAGCCACTACCACAGTTAAAAACAATATCGTTGCAAACATCAAGACTCATCTCAGAAGAGGAGGTATGTGAATTGAAGATGACCCAAAATTCGGATAGCCAATGGACCAACTGAATTTATTTTCATGTATCATTATGTCTCACAATGTGTCAGTTTTTGGTCAACCATTTTGAGCCGAGCCATACGAAAATCGGATGTCGCAATGATGCCATCGTCGCTTTCATCGAAAAAATCCCCTCAGCTGCCTCGCTCCAAAGGCGATAGCAAACTCCTTCCGCAACACCTGGGCGAATCAAGGCCCCAGAAGCAGTTGACCACCGAGTTATACCATAGTAATACGATAATAAAATCAATAATAATTGTCACCATGAATACTAAATATAATGTATATATAATATGATATTTAGCTAGTTTAACAGTAGATGGAATGGTAATGCTTGGGGATTGTTATTATTTAGTACAGTAAAGTAATTGTCAGGATTGTTATTCATCGCGGTTCAACTGCAACTCAAAAAAACATATTTGGTTCGTTATGGTTCGTCATTATATCCCCGTTTTAATCTTAGATGATATAGCAAACTCAAAGCCATATATACACCTTTCCTATCCGGGGATTATGCAAAAAAATGGAAATCTCTGGTGAAATTGGGGATCATGTATGGTTTCGGGCTTCGGGCCATATTGCCCTCCAGTAATCAAAAATTGCACTTTAAAATTTCCACATTGAATAGACATTTGATGGGACAATGATCCATAAATGGAACACTTTCCAGCTAGCCATGTTTGATTACCAGAGGGTACTTGGAGTAAAATTATACCCTCATTCAACAAGGGCCTTGGTTTTGGGAATCAGCATCTCATCAGTTGAATGGATAAGTTAAACCATACCATTAAACCATATTTGGCAACCGGTTTCTAGAAATTCTATATACATCAACCTTCAGCCAATCAGCCAGTTCTATGGTTGATCACTTGAATAACTCGCTGGAACGAGCTTGAAACTACCAGCCAGGACTTCAGTGATGTGGAAATCCTGGTGGATTTCCCCATGGGAAATGATCAAAACAACTGGTGGATTTTCCATACCAATGTTGATCTACTGAAAGCGGATTTTTTTAGTAAAATCACCCGGATTTCCTGGGTGAAAACGGAAGTTCAACCCCATCCCCCCAGACAAAAAAAATTCGTCATAAATTGGGATCTTCATGCTTTCTGAATGTCTGAAACAACGTTGGGGGACTCTCCCCATTCTGTCCACCGGTTTTTTTCATCATGGCTCCGACCATATTTTGGGGGATCAATGACTCTCTTTGCCAACAAAAAAGTGGTATTCACCACTGGCGGTTGGTCCCCATAGCTAGCCAAGTTTCTTCGTAACTCCAATCATCTCCAGTCACAACAACTAGGCTTTGTGGTAGATATAATCTGGGTAAATTATAATAATTCACTAACCTGAATTAAGGCCATTTGGGGATGATTTCCCTTATTAACCATGATTCCCAGTGAGGTCGCAGTGAGGTCGTTATAATTTGCCCAGATATCATGTTGTATACCGATGAGTGTCCTGATGTCCTGGGCCTCTATATCCACCTTGAGACGCCTCTCTTTGGTAAAGCTGGTCCCATATGCTCAACATATGCTTTAGAAAGCCAGATCCAGGTTAAAGCCTTGAAAATGCAAGGTTTCCCAAATAATTAGATGCCTTAGTAAACCCTTATTAAAAAAACAGCACCCAAACAATTTATCAAGGGGGTACCCCATGAGGGACCCAGATCCTCAATAATGTAATTGTTTCGATGGTACACTATTGTGCACAAAAACTTTTGGGGCGACATTGTTTTGGATTTAAAAAGGAAAATCAATTGAAAGTAGATTCATGTCAATTGAAATCCTTGCTTAAGTTGACTATCCTAAAGATTGTTGAGGGAGGGGCCCAGAAAATGGCGAGTTATTGAGGGGGGGCCACTCTAATCAGTATCCAACATTCACCATGATGTCAATTATATTACATACTGTACATAGTTGTACAGTGGGTTTGTAAATCAACGTTAGTAACTGAGGTGGCCCACGTTGAAGAGCACCTGGCTTTTGACAAACAAATCACTAGTCACTTTCAAACCGCAACGACGAGGGCCATTGAGCCCCCCACGGCCAGCTCTTCCACGACCTGAAAAGATCGATCTGTTGGTGTCATGATGTGTCATGGCCAAATAATTCCAGCAACAAATGTGCTGTATTGGTCACAAAACATGGTTTATGGGTCACAAATTAGGGGATTTATACATATGTATATATAATATATATATATACAGATTTTGCGGTTGTGGGTCAAAATTCTGAGCGCCCAAGAAAAATGTTTAACCCCCTGGCTCCAATCAAACATGACTGGCTGGGGAATCTCATACAATAGATGCTTTGACAGGGACATCATCTATATATACCATCTGGTTATTTAACATAGCCATGGAAAATCACCATTTTTAATAGGTAAACCATCTATAAATGGGCCATTTTCCACGGCTATGTTAAATAACCAGAGGGTACATATATTATAAATATTCATCATATTTTCCATTGCCATGTTTGATTACAGGAGGGTATCCAAAAAGTCACCGACCATGGGTCCAACCACGATGTCATCAGGAGACACGTCACAGCGTCTTGGCCACGTCTGAAAACAGGGCGCCCCAAAATCCGAAGGACCAATGTGATGATATCTCATCATTTGCCTCAGTAAAATATATCAAACAACATGCAATATTATATATATATCATTATATCATTATATCTGGGTACTGTATCCCCTCATTGATTCAGCTTGTTTCCCATCTTTGCTGGGTAAATGTTATGTAAATCAGCCAGTGCATCAGTTTCCCCCAATTTCAGACCCACATGGTCTAGCCTGAATTTTTTGGGCCCCGTATACGCCAAAACAACTATAATTAAACGGGTACCCTCTGGTAAATTAACATAGACCCTGAACATAGCCTAGTTTTAATGGAAACTAATCTTCCAACCCCTATCTGCCAGGGTATATGTTAATTTACCAGAGGGTAAATGATAATAAACCATAGGAATTGGGCGGTATCCTTGGCGAATCCTTGGTGTCAAACAATAAATTCTGATTGTGATACGCTCTGGTAATGACTAACATAGCTATTGAAAATGACCATCTATAGTTGATTTACCTATCAAAAAAATTGGATTGTCCATAGCTACGTTGGTTTACCAAAAGGGTAATCCCCAATATATTATGGTCTTATGAGAATATTTAATTTATAATTTGATCAACCTTTATATCATCAACTATATATTCCCATGTTTTTTCCATACTATCAAGTGATTGTTTATAATCCCCAAGATATCAATATGTAATGACAATTTAGTATATTCTCCCCTATAACCCCTATAATCCTTTGACCCTAATATTATATACCTCCCAGAAATCATGGTGGATAGTCGAAAATTAAGGGGGGAATGGGATTGTCAAGCTCCAACCTTTGGCTTAATTACATCAACTACTGTAATTTCTATATCCCCAGGGGCGTTTATCCCCAAGATACTATGGTTGATCATAGCCCCTATAATACCTACATAATTCTTGGATATACTGATAGTTTATCAACTGATAATACCCAAATGGTATTGATCATCCCCAAAATATGATGTAGTTGTTTTTTTCTATACCACTATCATCAACTATCTCCCCAACTATAGCTTGATAATCCCCAATATTATAGCATAGCTTAATCAACTATACCCCCTATAAAACCTAATTCGTAGATATTTTATCATAGTTTATCATAGTTTATCAACTCAGTTGATGGGCCCATGATGTTGATAATGTTGGATGCTGAAAAAAGTGGCTAGCTTCGTTTTTTTTTTACCAACATTCATCAGGAACCAACATGAAAATCCCCAAGATATACCCTCTGGTAAACTAACATAGCTATTGAAAATTGCCATAGAAATAGTGGATTTTCCCATTAAAAATGGTGATTTTCAATGGTTTTTTGTTAGTTTACCAGAGGGTAGCCCCCAATCGAATCAGCTTCCCCAACGTTCGGCTTCAGCTGCCATCCCTCGTTCGGATCCCCGGGATCCCGCACGTTGCTCCGCCGCTGCCAGTGACACCGGGACCGTCTTCATGCAACTGAGGGTCGTGTCAGGATTCACCACCTGCCCGGCGCATGGTGATAGCAGTGGAAAAAAAACATGGGGATAGCTATGGTGAAATAGAACCATATTATATATAATATAGCTATATATATATATTCCATAAGGGTTATATATAATATAACCCCATAAGTAATTATATATAACCCTTATAACTATATGGTGAAATCTATCCACTCACCAGCAACACAGTGGTGATTTCACTGACCAAAAAAACAAATGTACCCAGATTTACCTTGTTTGGGTTTGGCCGGAAATGAAGGCTTTACCAACAAGTTCTGGCGATTTTCAAGAGGGAAAAGGATGATCATGCGTCAGGGTTTGGAATATACCATGTACAGTAGGATTCGATTGTACCCAGTTTTTGGACAATCCCTCGAGCCGAGAATCAGGAGCTAAAATGATGGGTAACATGATAAGCGAGATCCTGGGTAAATTGCTTGGACAATCGCTCCCGTTTGACACCCAGATGCAAGATTTTTGTTGACAATCCATGTCACAAACATGTACTGGTATGTATCTGATTGCATGTGTTTTTTTTTTGCATGTAAACATCACTAAACTAATATAGTATAATTATTGATGGTTAATTATATATATAATTTGTCGTACAAAGTCTCTCTGCTAGTACTCAATTCGTCTCAAAATATGGTACCCTAAAATCCAATGGCAAACATAATTTTCCCCAGTAATATGGTGATTTGGGGGCAGATTCAATTTTCAGACAAAGCCATATATCTGTATATATCTGATCCCATTTTTCCCAAACATGTAACCAACAGTAATCAACCAATTCTTGGAAAACCCCAAGGATGAGAAATTGGCCAATCCAGCAGTTGGTAGTGACTAGGATATCAAAAGAACGCTGTATGATGTGGATATGTGACGCTATGTGACGCTATCTGACGCTATGTGACGCTATATGATATTCCATACTATAATTATCTACCTGCAAGTTCTTCTATCTATGTATCTACTCTAATTCATGTATTTATTCATGTTTATTAATTTACGTTATATGTTCTATCTACATCTATCTATCCCATTCAAATCGATTCATTGTATCTCTAACAATGCATCCATCCAGAATCTGATGCATTCTGATGGCCAACAAAAACACAATGATAAATCTAGTCATGGGGGAAGATACCATTTATCTGGAGAAATATTGTTTTCCAATCCCAAGCATCATCGTTGCGGGAACCTGTCGATACAGTAGTGGTTCATTATGGTTTATTCATCAGGGGCCTGACACTCTCCATTGAGTGCACATCAACTTTCTTCAATCTTATAGCTACCTTAACATATCTTAAGGTTGCCATAAACATGGACTATTTCTCTGACAAGTCCCGCAAACCCACCAGCACTGCATGCAGTTTTCTCCGATCTGAAGCTGAGTGAACAGAGGTCACGCAGCAAACACATCTCCCGACTGGAGTCCAATAGCTTCAGTCGAACGGGCGAAATAACGCAAAAAACTCGCCCCAACTGTTGATGTAATGACGTTGATATAATATATTATTAATACTGTATATGTCCAGCTTCTTCCAAAGTCATGTAAAAAAACAAACTTAAGTTGCCTTTTGACGTGGTTGTCCAAACATGTCCAAACCAACATCAGAGAATCACGTCAGGAGATATGTGGCATGGACGCCACAAACAACATGTCCATTTGTGGCCGGCTTCGGACTGCGGCTCAGAGCTCAGAGTCTGAGACAGCGTTCGGGGCGATGCGAATCGTCCCTGAATGGTTTCCCGCTCTACAAGGTGGTGCCCCATAGTTAGCTAAGTTGGTTTATAACTCCAATAACTATTGTTTATGGTAGATATAACTATAGTTAATGGGGTTTATAAACCAACTTATAACTGGGGGGCACCATCCTGTATGCTTCTGTTTCTTTGTTTAAAAGACCCAGATGCTCCATGTATGGAATATTTACCTGCATTTACCCTAAAAATTGCCCAGTTTTGTCGGTAAATATTCCATACATGGAGCATCTGGGTAATCATTCAAACAATATAATCAAAAGAGTCAACAAACTGAACAGTTGCTGAGGTCTCTCTAATAAATTCCAGATCGGAATGTCACTTCTGAGACTGAGTGTGCACAGCTTCTGTGTGGTTGCAAAGAAATACTGTAATTTGAATACTTAGCTATCCTTCACAAACTCACAGCAATACCATGCAATACCATGCAATACCTTATCAATACTGAGATAAAAGTGAGTACTATGCCCAACCAAATCTAACAATGCTTCTCTTCAAACAAGCTGTTAGACTCATCGATTGTTCCGAACATGTAATAAGCAAAAGTACTTTGCAAAGGTACTTTGGATACCTTCTGGTAAACTAACATAGCTATTGAAAATGGCAATTTAGTTCGTTGATTTACCCAAACATGGTGTTTTTTTCCCATAGTCATGTTAGTTTACCAGAGAGTAAATCCTATTAAATCATATTAAATCCCATTAGATCCCATTCAACCACCATAATCTCCCATTAAATCCTAGTTGTTTAAGTTGGTTTACCATGTCGGCGTCATGTCTTCCATTTTTGCCCGCCGAAAAGTCCCATCACACCGCCTCGACTTTGGAATTGCCTCGATGAAGAACCTGGTTTTTCGAAGGCTTCCCAGCGCTTCCCATATTCCAATTTTCTGACCAGACCAGTTGGTATAATGATGGTTAATGATGGTTAATGATGGTTAATGATGGCTAATGATGGCGAATGATGGTTAATTCTATTCATGAAACCACCATGTCCCCATATCAATGGATTGGTTTTGTTGGGAAAATCTTAACCGGAAACCCATGGGTTTTTACCATCAAATTGATCGGGGTTTCCGGTGTAAATTTTCCCATCATCCAATTCTATGATATAACTCTCGAGGGCTGGCTTTTACCACCCATAAACAAATGGTGATGACTTGGGGATGGTGCCCTACACCCAAACTTTGCCAAGGCCATCACGCGGCTTCCTCCAAAATGTCAGGGTTTGGGATCTCCTCCAATTGTGGCACCGGCTTCGGGACTGGTTCTCTGGATCACCCCAAAGAAAAACATGGGAAACATATCAACATGTGGGGGTCTTCCATAAATGGGCGGGTATATACCCCAAAATGGATGCTTTATAATTTAAAATGGAAGATCCTATGAAAACGGATGATTTGGCGGTACAGTACTCACATTTCAGGAAATCTCCGTGTGTAAGAACCAACCATGTGGTTTAACTTGAACGTTAGAAAACCCCAATGGACAGGGTTGCTATGAACCCTGATTAGTGGTTGAAACTGGACCCAACATATAAAAAGCGTACATGACTGGCCAGTCGATGGGCACCGTCAGCTGAGGTAGAACAGGTAGGATGGAACTTGGCATCATCAGCCACCTACAAAACATGATTCAAGACTCAAAGGTTCCATTTTGGCCCAGAAACAACTTCAGCAACTTGGTGAGCAGACAGTCAGAGAGAGAGAGGTATGGAAGAACCTCTTTCGAATCATGTTACGACAATGCGCGGTTTTGTGTTGGAGCGTACTACCAAAATTACGGATGTAGATATACAATGATATACATATTGTACTGAGTGGACCTGAGCATTCAAAAATGCAAATTGTGGGAAGCGATATCACAAGAGTTGCCAGGCATGGAAACCTTGAACTGTCTTTGTACTCTTCCATCATTGTAATTCAATCATTCCCCCAAAGATACCCTCCAACAAATACGGTATAGAAGGCTTTAAACAAACATTTTTGCTGGAGTGAATGGTGGTTCCTAAACAATTCTCACAAGAAGGCCTTATTGGTACCCGGGTACCTCATGTTCATGACTCAAATGTCGTGATGTTTCGCAAGCAGATCAACCATCCCCACCAGCCCCTAGGTCCTCCATGCAATACAGGAACCCACCGTCTCTTCTGTCATCCAGGGACAAGTACTTCTGCTCCTGGAAAAGGAATCGATTTTTAACCGTTTCGGAAAGGATGGGACAAAATGGGATACAACAAATCTGGATGAAATCAAACATAGACCATCTGTCTCTTAACATTCTATTAGATTTCATAGATCATCTTTATACCATTTCAGACAATCACTGGATATCTATGATATCTCCCTTGTAGCAGCGTTCAGCGAAAGTGACGCTGCATGGAATCATGAAAGCTGCAAAGGGCTTGAAGTCGACTTCAGGTTGCCAAATTTGAGGTTCCACTACTGGTTGGTGGTATACCTACCCCTCTGAAAAATATGAAAGTCAGTTGGGATTATTCTTCCCAAGATATGGAAAAGTAGAAAATGTTCCAAACCACCAATCAGAATATAAATTTCATAAATGTCCACAACTCATCCTATGGTTTCTGACATCAAAACCTTTTTCAGAACCATCGAAAAGCAATGAACTGAAGCCCTCCCGTCCTCCACGTTATAAAACCGCGACCAGCCATTTACCATGCGAAGCAACTTCCAGGAGCTTGGAAATTGGAGCCTAAAGGAAAGGAAAAACATGGGAGAAGCGGTAAAGAAGGCCAGTGGAATCGGGAGTTGGCCATGTTCACCAACATGTTTTTTTCTTATTGTTTGATTCAAATTTCATAAAATGAGGACTTGAATACCTAAAAATGGAGAGGTCTGAGTGGGTAGAGATTGGGGCCCGAAACAAGGACAAAAAAACGTTGCATCTGCTACTTCAACAAACCAAATGACAAATAAAACCAGATAGAATATAGAATGCTCCCCGAAGTCAAAATCATCAGAAATGAAACACCATATCAAACAGTACCATATCATATATAATCCTTAAAAACACATCTAACAATAAAAAAACATCTAACATCATATAAATCGATGGTTTCCCAACACCTTTGGCATCATGTTCAACGTTTGGCCCAGGTTGCCCGAAACGTTTGGGCCCTGACATCGAGGCCAAATCTCCATTGCAGCCTGGGGATAAAATCCCCACTGAAAGCGTTGAAGAAACCGTGGGAATCTAGAAATAATGACTATGATTCGGGGAAAACCATGAATCTAGGACTAGACATATATTTATATGTTATTATATGTATATATTATGTCTTATTACATTATGAATAATGACATAATATGAATCTGGGACATGAACCAAACATCTAGGAATGATCTGAAATTGAATGATTTAAGCACTGACTCAGAACTGACGTGATGCATATCGGGGTTAGTGTAACCCCAATCATCATCATCATCATCATCATCATCAACCACCAAGAGTTCTAGGAATTTGTCAAAAGTTGCGGCATTCAACCAAACAAATTGGCATCTGGACTGATATGGGGTCACGAATCGACTGGGGAATCCCAAGAATCGGAAAAAAACGGAGGAACCCTACCAACATGTTTGGAAACACCTAACTTTGTGCTGATTGATGTTTGCAAGTTCTAAAAAATATTCATCTCGAGACCCGAAATAAATCAACTGATCTTGGTTCCATCATGGTTTTGGGGTTTTAGTTTCACATTCTGTCAACCCCGCTCTGTTCTTCTAGGCCAAAGTTCCCAAGAAATGTTGCTCTTGCATTTCGTTGATCCTGGCGCGCAAACAACATGATATTTTCGGCGGGGGAGTAAACAAAAATCGGGGCATTGAACAAGTCCCTTCGGGAAAATGTTGGGTGGGGTTGTATAAAATAACGTAAGCTAATTTTCTATGTTCAATCAAAGGTCGGAAACTTGAGTGGATCTACATGTAATTATCTAACCTGATAGAGCACAGCATCATGAAACTTGGCCCGCAAACCATCTTGAAATGATTTCCCATTCAACCCGCTTCGTCATGTCCTGGGGAAGGAGGTGAACACCGGTGTTTACCCAACCGTTTGCATTGTGCAAACCACATAATCAGTGGAAAACCAAAAACACAAAATTTTCTGGTCATTATGGGAAAAAGCCGTAATGATCAGTTTTTTGGGAAAAAAACATAATGTTTTTTACCTGTAATGACCAACAAAAAATGGTCAAATCAAAAGAACATTGCAGTCCTACCCTACCCGTAGCCAAATCGCATTTTTTAAACATTTTATTGAAAAAAAAACGTAAAAACCTTAAAACCGTAGCAGGTCTTTCGACATTTTGTTGCAAAAAGGCCGTGAAAAAGCCGTAGCAACTCTCACACAAGTGGCTCCAGACGATCAAAGCCGTAATGACAAAAAAATTGGCTTATGGCTTTCCAGGTGTATATATATATATACTCGGATATAGCAGTTGGGTATATACAAGTAATATCAAATATATAGGATGTGCGTGTGTCCATTTAAATATTCTGCATAGTATTGAAACATATTGAACCATAAAACATATTTAAGTACGTAATTATGTGTATATATATACAGTATACATTATATATATATATACATAATTATATATATACATAATCATATATATATATATATTCAATTATGTTCACACTGTATATTGATGTCGCCCAGGATATTTACATTTATACTTTATACATTTATACACTTAAAATCACTTAAACCTTTCTTTCGCCATAATGTCAAAGTCATGCAAAGTCCGCAAATCGCTGATTTTACACCGCCACTTTGGGCTACCGCCAGATCTGTTGCAGATTCATCCAGTGAGTGCTTTGACCCATCTGTTGGCTGATCGGAATCCCTTCCTCTTACTAGGAAGAAAAACGCAAAGGAAACCCAGGTTTCGGATGCTTTAGCATTGGGTCTGTTCATTGCGGTAACATGGAGATGGGCCCACCTGGTAGCTGCGAAGCCAGCGTCGGTCTCAGGGTTTCTTCGCCAAGTAGATCTGATAGCACACGGCAAAAGCCACTGAAAATCCACCTGCATAGATCAGATATGGCCTGGTTGCTGGTTTCTATCCAAACAGGTCCAAAAGAGCAAAAAATATGAAGTGGCAAATGGGCGTTCTCCTCCCAATTTAATGGTTGACCATGGTTGACCATACTGAACTTTACCATATTTTGGAAGCAATTTCCCCATTTCCAGACAAACACATTACATCACATTACCATCTGCGAATCAAACATGACGTGCTGGAAAATCCATCATTTATATAGTTCAATGATTCTTCCATGTTTTGATCCATTCAGTGTGGGCATTTCCGCTATTTTTGATTACCAGAGAGTACGTATGCCAAATGAAGGTTTCCTAAAATGGGGCTACCCCCAAATCATTAGTATTGAAACCTATGGTCTTGGGGATCCTCCATTTTAAGAACCCCCCAACTTTTAGGGACACAAAAAGTTCAGCTTTGACGCCCCAGTGGCCCCAAGTCCGTCTGAGCCGTGGCAAATGCTAAGACCATCCACACCGCCACGTCGCGCGCCACCTGCGATCCAAACTCGCGGCGCCGATCCGCCTCCTTCGGGATCAAGGGCCACCCATGGGATGTAGAAAGGGCCCAGCTTCACACATGGAATCATTTTTGGATCCCCTGGTTCACAGAAAAAATATGGGTTGGTTTTTCATATCTGGGCTGGTAGATGTTCATTTGCCCCACAGAGGTATAAAAGGATCGAATCCATCACCATTTCAAGGAACATTGTGTTTCGTGGGAACCACAGGTGTATCACCTTTAGGAGCCTCATGTGGTTTAAGCAACTGAGACAATTCCAGGAAGGACCCCTCCAATCCGCGGGTGTATAGGTTTGTGGATGAACAGCCCATGCCTCCATAGGTGTAACATTTATGTAATATTCACAATATTGTTTTTGGTCAATAATAAACTGTTTTGCCATTCAAACCCCCGTTTACATGCTCGTCAGTCGGGATCTTCCTATTCGTTCAGTTGAAACATGTTGAAACCCATCCCCCACATCTGGACGGGGGTCGTTGGTGCCTCAGTGGACACCAGTTTTGGAGGTCGGTCGCCCAGGAATGTGAGGCCGTAAAGGGACAGGACTAAGATGGCCCTCAGTGGTCATTGTGTCACTGCTCAGCGTGTCACCATGTGTCACATTGGGCATGGCACTCCAAGCCCTGAAAAAACCCTGGGGAAACAGACAGAAAAATGTAAAAAAGAAATGGTTTATGAAGAATATGATCTTTAAATAGTGAGTGGATTTTCCACATCGGTGTTAGTTTGGGGATAACCTATTGATCATTGGGATCGTTTACCAGGAAAGCTGCAGAGAACCATAGCTTCAACTGTCTCCCTCATGAGACCCAGCATGTCATTACATAACCTGTTTGTGGCTGTTGCGCAACTGGGAACCTCCCATCCAATCTATAGTTATTTATATCATATACATTCATATACAATCTATAATATATATATATATAATATACAGTGTCATATCATGTACACCAGCTCCCTGCAAACAGTCAGGTTGCAGGAGCGTCGCCCGCACGCTTAGAGGGCGCTTCTGGAAGTGCAGGCGCTTCCGGATCTTCCGGAAGCCCATGGCTTTCAATGAAAGGTGACAAACCCTTCACTTGTCTTGCAGTTGTTAGTTGACTTGTCTTGTCCTCTCTAAATGCTTCTGGTTTTGATTGCTCGGTTTAGACTCTGAGACTCACAGCAACTCCTCCATGGATTAGATCATTTTTGAAGGGCTCTACAACGGCTACCATGGCTAGGTGGGTACCTTCACAACATGCGGTGCATTGTATGCTGAGCTGCTGAGATATTAAAGAGGAACACACTTAGAGGCTGAGTTGCTGACAAGTCAAACACATTGTCCCTGTCTGTTGGTGAAGTGAGCTGTGAATATACTCCTCCACGAAACAAGGGGTGAAATAAGCATGCCCAAAAGGACCAACATCTGCTGAGCAATGCAGAATCGCTTTTGCTTGGGTCGTCTTCTAGTTTAATATAATAAGTGATACTAAGTGTTTCAATCATACTTTAATTGGGATTGTGGACCAAACTTCTTTAGATTTGTGAATGATCTCTGGACAATTCTGGATATTTTGGAAACATATTTTTCTGAAAACCAATCCAAACCACCAGCTCTGCTGCCGGCGAAAAGCTGCGGGAACTCCAAATGCTTCTGACACAGTAATCAAACATGGCTAGCCGGAAAATCCACCATCTAGTTCCATGATGTTCATTTAATTGATAAGTAATGCTAGTTATTGCTAGTTAATGACAAATTGGATGATATTAGATGTCAAGTGTTAAATTTTTGTTTCCGGGATTTTCAGAGATGATATCAACTGTCCAGGCGTCCAGCCCGCCTGGTAAAAAGGAAGCCGTCCACTGATTCGGAAATCGTCCACTCTACCAGCTCCTTAAAAGGGTGGCACCACTGCCCGGTTTCGCTGGCTTCTGTGGAAAGCTCCCTGTTTTTGTTGACAAATCCAAGAGACATTCTGTCCTTTTCGGAGAAATCGAAGGGCCAAATTGATACAGTATCTATGATCATGGACCTTTTGGTTGAATGCGGGGGGGGAAGCCACTATATTAATCGACCAGTGGGAAAAGAACATCTGGAGGTTTCCTGAGTCATGGGGGTACCCCTAAATCATTCATTTTAATAGGATTTTCCATTATATATATATAAACAATCCAATTGGGAGTACCCCCATTTTAGGAAACCCCTGTCCGGGATGGCACTGGGCGGGATGTGCTGTCAAACACTGAAGGTAAGCATCCTGGGATATCCTGGGACCCCTAGCCTCATTTTGGTGACAAACGTATCAACGAGCATGGTGGCATTCCACGACTTCGTCTCCAAAGACAGGGTACAAATCATGACAAATCCAGCAATCCCACCAGTTTTCCCGATCATTGCATCAATGTTTGACCCATATGATTGCTTAGTCATTCACCGTTGTGGCCACTTGAATCTGGACAATGAATGATGATGAATCGATGGAATCGATGGTTCATCCTATTTTCAGACCAACTCAATTATTGGTTACATCTCACATGAAATATCCCCATGTTTTATGGTTGGTTGTTTTATAGTTCTATAACCCATGTTTGATGGTTAAAATCCCTAATATGTTCATGTGTTTTTTTTTCATGTTCCCATCCAATTGGAAATATATTACTAAACACACCACTGGCCTGTGGCAACTCTTGCTCGGGCAGTTGGACCGAGCCTGGCTATTTTAAGGGGTGACACCGGGGCTTTCTACGGGTCTTGATGCATAGCCATGTATACATATAATGTATGTATGCATTATATATACATATTATGTCTATATGTACAGTGTCATATATGTGTAATGCTATCTAATTGGTTTTAATTGTATGTATGTATGTATGCATGCATGCATGCATGCATGCATGCATGGATGGATGGATGGATGCATGCATGGATGGATGTATGGATGTATGGATGTATGGATGTATGGATGTATGGATGTATGGATGGATGTATGCATGCATGCATGCATGGATGGATGGATGCATGCATGGATGGATGGATGTATAGATGTATGGATGTATGGATGGATGCATGCATGGATGGATGTATGGATGTATGGATGTATGGATGTATGGATGTATGGATGTATGGATGTATGGATGTATGTATGTATGTATGCATGGATGTATGCATGGATGTATGCATGTATGCAGGCATGCATGCATGCATGTATGTATGCATGCATGTATGAATGTATGTATGTACGTATACATATCCAAACAAAAGACATATCGTATATCATCATTGAATCATCATACATAGGTATGTGCGATTGGATCTCAACTCATATCGTCCATATTCATATGGTCATTGACTTGCAATGATTGCAATGTGGGAATAATTTCAGGACCTGTGAGGCACCACTGCTAGTCACATTGCTTGCTGGTGCCCTCACTTTCTGGTGTCCATAATTTGATGTTTAAGCTGTCAAATCGTCAAGTTCGTATCAATGTTTTTGCAAACAGAAATATAATGTTTATCCGCCGACCCCGGCCGATGCAAGGGGGAGCGCGTAAGGGAAGAAGATGGAAGAAAAGGGGTCCCCTTCCCACCGGTCACGTAACAACAACAACAACAACAACAAGAACGACAACGACAACAACAACAACAACAACACAACAACAACAAGAACAACAACAACAAGAACAACAACAACAACAACAACGACAACAACAACAAGAAGAAGAACAATATAACAAGAACAACACGCAGCAGCAGCACCGTTTGGCCATCTGAGCGCCGATTTTCTGTTTTGTTTCTAGGGTTTCAGAAGCAACGTTAGACACTTTTTTGGTGGGCTTCTCGGACTAGTTCGTCCTTCAGGGCCATGGTGTTTCGGTGTGGCGAAGGGTACGTTTTGGAGGCCTGCAGCACCAGTTGCAGCAGCAGGACTAGCAGCACCAGCAGCAGCACCGTTTGGCCGTGTCTGAGCGCCGATTTTCTATTTTCTTTCTAGGGTTTCAGAAGCAACGTTAGACATTTTTTGGGTGCGCTTCTCGGACTAGTTCGTCCTTCAGGGCCATGGTGTTTCGGTGTGGCAAAGGGTCCGTTTGGCCGTGTCTGAGCACCGATTTTCTGTTCTGTTTCTAGGGTTTCAGAAGCAACGTTAGACATTTTTTGGGTGCGCTTCTCGGACTAGTTCGTCCTTCAGCGCCATGCATGGTGTTTCGGTGTGGCGAAGGGTATGTCACGTAACAACAACAACAACAACAACAACAACAACAACAACAACAACAACAACAACAACAACGACGACAACGACAACAACAACAACAACAACAACAACAAGAAGAACAACAACAACAACAACGACAACAACAACAACAAGAAGAAGAACAATAACAAGAACAACACGAACAACAACAAGAACAAGAACAACAACAACCACAAAGACAAACATATAAACCCAAACAAAAACCAACAACAGTAACAATCAACACCAAACAACAACAAACAACAAGAAACAACAACAACAACAACAACAACAACAAACAATGACCCTTTGCCGGGGGACCCTGCTGGGTCCCCCTCCCACCGGTCACGTACGTCGATTCCTTGACTCCGGGGTTTTTGTTTCACCGGTGGGGGGTCCTTCCCGGAGTCTCCTCGAGGTACGTGGGGCTCCTTGGGTTGCCCTTCCCGCCCTGATCTGTTCTGGGATTATATGGATTCTTTAGGATTTCAGAAGGGACGTTAGGCAGTTTGTTGCTGCGATTTGGCGTTATTTTCGGCACGAAATTAGGTGGTGTTTTGCTGTTTCGGATGACTTTTATACTAGTTCGTCCTTTAGGGCCTTGGTATTTCCCCGCAGCAGGACTAGCAGGAGCAGCAGCAGCAGCAGTAGCAGCAGCAGCAATAGCAGCAGCAGCACCGTTTGGCCGTCTGAGCGCCGATTTTCTGTTTTGTTTCTAGGGTTTCAGAAGCAACGTTAGACACTTTTTTGGTGGGCTTCTCGGACTAGTTCGTCCTTCAGGGCCATGGTGTTTCGGTGTGGCGAAGGGTGCGAAGGGTACGTTTTGGAGGCCTGCAGCACCAGTTGCAGCAGCAGGACTAGCAGCACCAGCAGCAGCACAACAACAACAAGAACAACAACAACAACAACAACAACGACAACGACAACGACAACGACAACAACAACAACAAGCACAACAACAACAACAAGAACAACAACAACAACGACAACAACAACAACAACAAGAAGAAGAACAATAACAAGAACAACACGAACAACAACAAGAACAAGAACAACAACAACCACAAAGACAAACATAAACCCAAACAAAAACCAACAACAGTAACAATCAACACCAAACAACAACAAACAACAAGAAACAACAACAACAACAACAACAACAACAATGACCCTTTGCCGGGGGACCCTGCTGGGTCCCCCTCCCACCGGTCACGTACGTCGATTCCTTGACTCCGGGGTTTTTGTTTCACCGGTGGGGGGTCCTTCCCGGAGTCTCCTCGAGGTACGTGGGGCTCCTTGGGTTGCCCTTCCCGCCCTGATCTGTTCTGGGATTATATGGATTCTTTAGGATTTCAGAAGGGACGTTAGGCAGTTTGTTGCTGCGATTTGGCGTTATTTTCGGCACGAAATTAGGTGGTGTTTTGCTGTTTCGGATGACTTTTATACTAGTTCGTCCTTTAGGGCCTTGGTATTTCCCCGCAGCAGGACTAGCAGGAGCAGCAGCAGCAGCAGCAGTAGCAGCAGCAGCAATAGCAGCAGCAGCACCGTTTGGCCGTCTGAGCGCCGATTTTCTGTTTTGTTTCTAGGGTTTCAGAAGCAACGTTAGACACTTTTTTGGTGGGCTTCTCGGACTAGTTCGTCCTTCAGGGCCATGGTGTTTCGGTGTGGCGAAGGGTACGTTTTGGAGGCCTGCAGCACCAGTTGCAGCAGCAGGACTAGCAGCACCAGCAGCAGCACCGTTTGGCCGTGTCTGAGCGCCGATTTTCTATTTTCTTTCTAGGGTTTCAGAAGCAACGTTAGACATTTTTTGGGTGCGCTTCTCGGACTAGTTCGTCCTTCAGGGCCATGGTGTTTCGGTGTGGCAAAGGGTCCGTTTTAGAGGCCTGCAGCCTGCAGCACTAGCAGCACTAGCAGCAGCAGCAGCAATAGCAGCAGCAGCAACAGCAGCAGCAGCAGCACCGTTTGGCCGTGTCTGAGTGCCGATTTTCTGTTCTGTTTCTAGGGTTTCAGAAGCAACGTGAGACACTTTTTGGGTGCGCTTCTCGGACTAGTTCGTCCTTCAGGGCCATGGTGTTTCGGTGTGGCGAAGGGTACGTTTTGGAGGCCTGCAGCACCAGTTGCAGCAGCAGGACTAGCAGCACCAGCAGCAGCAGCAGTAGCAGCAGCAGCAGCAATAGCAGCAGCAGCACCGTTTGGCCGTATCTGAGCGCCGATTTTCTGTTTTGTTTCTAGGGTTTCAGAAGCAACGTTAGACACTTTTTTGGTCAGCTTCTCGGACTAGTTCGTCCTTCAGGACCATGGTGTTTCGGTGTGGCGAAGGGTACGTTTTGGAGGCTTGCAGCACCAGTTGCAGCAGCAGGACTAGCAGCACCAGCAGCAGCAGCAGCAGTAGCAGCAGCAGCAGCAGCACCGTTTGGCCGTGTCTGAGCGCCGATTTTCTATTTTGTTTCTAGGGTTTCAGAAGCAACGTTAGACATTTTTTGGGTGCGCTTCTCGGACTAGTTCGTCCTTCAGGGCCATGGTGTTTCGGTGTGGCGAAGAGCTCGTTTGGCCGTGTCTGAGCACCGATTTTCTGTTCTGTTTCTAGGGTTTCAGAAGCAACGTTGGACATTTTTTGGGTGCGCTTCTCGGACTAGTTCGTCCTTCAGCGCCATGGTGTTTCGATGTGGCGATGGGTACGTTTTGGAGGCCTGCAGTACCAGTTGCAGCAGCAGGACTAGCAGCACCAGCAACAGCAGCAGCAGCATCGTTTGGCCGTGTCTGAGCACCGATTTTCTGTTCTGTTTCTAGAGTTTCAGACGCAACGTTAGACACTTTTTGGGTGCGCTTCTCGGACTAGTTCGTCCTTCAGGGCCATGGTGTTTCGGTGTGGCGAAGGGTACGTTTTGGAGGTCTGCAGCACCAGTTGCAGCAGCAGGACTAGCAGCACCAGCAGCAGCAGCAGCAGTAGCAGCAGCAGCAGCAATAGCAGCAGCAGCAGCACCGTTTGGCCGTATCTGAGTGCCGATTTTCTGTTCTGTTTCTAGGGTTTCAGAAGCAACGTTAGACACTTTTTGGGTGCGCTTCTCGGACTAGTTCGTCCTTCAGGGCCATGGTGTTTTGGTGTGGCGAAGGGTACGTTTTGGAGGCCTGCAGCACCAGTTGCAGCAGCAGGACTAGCAGCACCAGCAGCAGCAGCAGTAGCAGCAGCAGCAGCAGCACGTTTGGCCGTGTCTGAGTGCCGATTTTCTGTTCTGTTTCTAGGGTTTCAGAAGCAACGTTAGACACTTTTTTGGGTGCGCTTCTCGGACTAGTTCGTCCTTCAGGGCCATGGTGTTTCGGTGTGGCGAAGGGTACGTTTTGGAGGCTTGCAGTACCAGTTGCAGCAGCAGGACTAGCAGCACCAGCAACAGCAGCAGCAGCATCGTTTGGCCGTGTCTGAACACCGATTTTCTGTTCTGTTTCTAGAGTTTCAGACGCAACGTTAGACACTTTTTGGGTGCGCTTCTCGGACTAGTTCGTCCTTCAGGGCCATGGTGTTTCGGTGTGGCGAAGGGTACGTTTTGGAGGCTTGCAGTACCAGTTGCAGCAGCAGGACTAGCAGCACCAGCAACAGCAGCAGCAGCATCGTTTGGCCGTGTCTGAACACCGATTTTCTGTTCTGTTTCTAGAGTTTCAGACGCAACGTTAGACACTTTTTGGGTGCGCTTCTCGGACTAGTTCGTCCTTCAGGGCCATGGTGTTTCGGTGTGGCGAAGAGCTCGTTTGGCCGTGTCTGAGCACCGATTTTCTGTTCTGTTTCTAGGGTTTCAGAAGCAACGTTGGACATTTTTTGGGTGCGCTTCTCGGACTAGTTCGTCCTTCAGCGCCATGGTGTTTCGATGTGGCGATGGGTACGTTTTGGAGGCCTGCAGTACCAGTTGCAGCAGCAGGACTAGCAGCACCAGCAACAGCAGCAGCAGCATCGTTTGGCCGTGTCTGAGCACCGATTTTCTGTTCTGTTTCTAGAGTTTCAGACGCAACGTTAGACACTTTTTGGGTGCGCTTCTCGGACTAGTTCGTCCTTCAGGGCCATGGTGTTTCGGTGTGGCGAAGGGTACGTTTTGGAGGCCTGCAGCACCAGTTGCAGCAGCAGGACTAGCAGCACTAGCAGCAGCAGCAGTAGCAGCAGCAGCAACAGCAGCAGCAGCAGCACCGTTTGGCCGTGTCTGAGTGCCGATTTTCTGTTCTGTTTCTAGGGTTTCAGAAGCAACGTTAGACACTTTTTGGGTGCGCTTCTCGGACTAGTTCGTCCTTCAGGGCCATGGTGTTTCGGTGTGGCGAAGGGTACGTTTTGGAGGCCTGCAGCACCAGTTGCAGCAGCAGGACTAGCAGCACCAGCAGCAGCAGCAGCAGTAGCAGCAGCAGCAGCATAGCAGCAGCAGCAGCACCGTTTGGCCGTATCTGAGTGCCGATTTTCTGTTCTGTTTCTAGGGTTTCAGAAGCAACGTTAGACACTTTTTGGGTGCGCTTCTCGGACTAGTTCGTCCTTCAGGGCCATGGTGTTTTGGTGTGGCGAAGGGTACGTTTTGGAGGCCTGCAGCACCAGTTGCAGCAGCAGGACTAGCAGCACCAGCAGCAGCAGCAGTAGCAGCAGCAGCAGCACCGTTTGGCCGTGTCTGAGTGCCGATTTTCTGTTCTGTTTCTAGGGTTTCAGAAGCAACGTTAGACACTTTTTTGGGTGCGCTTCTCGGACTAGTTCGTCCTTCAGGGCCATGGTGTTTCGGTGTGGCGAAGGGTACGTTTTGGAGGCTTGCAGTACCAGTTGCAGCAGCAGGACTAGCACCACCAGCAACAGCAGCAGCAGCATCGTTTGGCCGTGTCTGAACACCGATTTTCTGTTCTGTTTCTAGTGTTTCAGACGCAACGTTAGACACTTTTTGGGTGCGCTTCTCGGACTAGTTCGTCCTTCAGGGCCATGGTGTTTCGGTGTGGCGAAGGGTACGTTTTGGCGGCTTGCAGCACCAGTTGCAGCAGCAGGACTAGCAGCACTAGCAGCAGCAGCAGCAGCAGCACCATTTGGCCGTGTCTGAGCGCCGACTTTCTGTTCTGTTTCTACGGTTCCAGAAGCAACGTTAGACACTTTTTTGGTGGACTTCGCGGACTAGTTCGTCCTTCCGGGCCATGGTGTTTCGGTGTGGCGAAGGGTGCGTTTTGGAGGCCTGCAGCAGTTGCAGCAACAGGACTAGCAGCACCAGCAGCAGCAGCAGCAGCAGCCGTTTAGCCGTGTCTGAGCGCCGATTTTCTGTTCTGTTTCTACGGTTTCAGAAGCAACGTTAGACACTTTTTTGGTAGGCTTCTCGGATTAGTTCGTGCTTCAGGGCCCTAGCACCAGTTGCAGCAGCAGGACTAGCAGCACCAGCAGCAGCAGCAGCACAGCAGCAGCAGCAGCACCGTTTGGCCGTGTCTGAGCGCCGATTTAGGGTTTCAGAAGCAACGTTAGACCTTTTTTGAGTGCGCTTCTCGGACTAGTTCGTCCTTCAGGGCCATGGTGTTTCGGTGTGGCGAAGGGTACGTTTTGGAGGCCTGCAGCAGCAGTTGCAGCAGCAGGACTAGCAGCAGTTAGAAGTTTTTCGGTGGGATTCTCGGACTCGTTCAACGTTTGGCCGTGTCTTTGTGCAGTGGCAGCAGCAGCAGGTGCTCGGACTCGTTCGTCCTTCAGGAACGTTTGACCGTGCAAATCATCACTGATGGGTTTGCCATCTTTCTTGGCTGCAAGTCTTGCCAGCAGGGGTTTTGTGTTTTACTTGAATTCGTCCGGCTGCCGCCGATGACAATACGATAGTCCCGCATCTAGGGCATGCGTGTTTGTGGACGCGACCTGACACAACGCCAGCATGAACACGAAACTCATTGCCACACGCATGACGGTGATCAACCTGACCAGTTTTCACTGTGCTGGCCACAGCAACTGTACAGAATGGGCACGTGTACTGGTAGCGCTTAGACTCCTGATTGGCTACTGACACAGCCTGCAGCGGAAAATCTTTTCCACCAGGTTGCTGGTGCGCGCCTTGTTGTCGTGTAATCGTTTCCTGCGGGCGACGGAGTCGCTTGCGAAGAGGCTCCAGTCGGGCCACTGCTGACGTGGCACTAGTGCGTTTGTTTCTGTGCTCGGCGATTGCTTCCCATGTCTCACGGAGAATTTGTCGCTGGCGAAGCTTTTTGCGCAGAGGTTCCAAACGCTTTGTACTGGCTGCTGCGGCGCGTTTGCGCATGGTCGCCTGCGCTGTGATTGCATGGCATGCGTCGCATACTTGTGTGCCATTTTGGCTGGACAGTCGTTGCTTGCAAAATATAGCAAACTGCAACATTGGCTTTCGTTTCTTGCATGCTGCACAGACCCACTGTCCACGTGTCTTTGTTTGGCATTGCAAACATAGTCTTCGTTCTAGATTCCTTGCATTCCACGCGGCGGAGCTAAAAGATTCGCGCGTCTGCTTTCTCTGACACAGACAACATTGTTTCTTCGCGTCGCATGATAGACAAACGCGGTACATGCTCCACCGTGGATTGTGGTGCTTTGACGCAAAGTGTGTTACAGCGTGCCACAGGCCGCACTGCGTGCATCGATAAGGTGTTCCTGCCTCGCGCTTCTGCGTGGTGCATTCTTTGCAGACCCGATAGGTGTCTTGTTTCCACTGCGCTTTGGTGAATGCGTCTTTGCGTTTCATCTCCCCACATTCATGACATGGCCTCTCATCCAGATACTTCTTGCGCAACGCATCCCAGTCCACCGGCTCCTGCTTCCACACGTCAAGAAGAAGTTGCCTTCCGAGCGGCAGGCCCTCCTGAAAAGGAGCCAGCGGGAACGGTCGATAGATCAAAATCTTCTGCCGTGTGCGGCAGCGCGTCATCCCAATGTAAGCCGCTATTGGGTCTGCACCGATCATGTCCACAATCACGCCTGGCTCTATTGTGCTACCTTGCGCGCCATAGAACGTATCCGCGAAGTCGGGGGCAATGGGAAATTGATAACGCGTCACTTTCAATTGTGGGTTAGCGCGGCCTGCGTCCAAAAACCACAGTCCACTTTGCACGCTGACTGGGAAGACGTTTTCTTGATCGATTCCTGGGATAGTCCACCGTGTACGTGTTTCAAAACGCACAAAGATATACTCGGGAAGTTTGTTCCAAATGACTGCTCCGTCTGCCGATGCTGTTTCTGTTTCGACGCGAGACCACCCGCAGACTGTTCCATGGCATCCTTTCAAAATCTTGAACTCTTTTCGGTAGAGATGTTCTCGCGCTTGCACTGGCATACCCATGCACAGCGGAAGGACACCGTACCGGTTGCCGCAGTCAGCGTCGCTGCGCTGCAGCCATGTGAGCTTGTCGTGGGCGATGTCGGGCTTCTCGTGCAACGCTCGTGCTGAGACTTTGTCCGTAGCCACTGCATAGTAAATGACTTGCCCACGCTGTCGCGCCCATTGTTCCGCGCGAAGTTTGTTTACGTGGCACTTCACCCCGTTCGTATGGAAAATACCTCGGGCCAAGCTGAAACCCTCGGCAAACCGAGGATCGTCTGGAGCCACCGCAACCAAACGCTTACTTTCTCGTTCAGCGCGGCAGCCTGCACATTCGTATTTGCGAATTGCTGCTGGCGTCGAACCGTTCTTGTACAAGCGGTAGCATATATTTTCTCCGCAAGTAGGCTGTTGCGTTCGTGCGCACCAGCTTCCCGGAACTCTTGTGGGTTGGCCGTGTAGGAATGCATGGTTGTCTTCGGATAGGCGTCCGATGCGAAGTTCGCCTTGCAGCTCCTGCAGCCAGACATCTTGCGTTCGTTCGCACCGTGTTAGTTCTGTAACCCCCTGTAGGCCACCTTGCACTTTGGAAGACCATACAATCTGCTGGCCCTGCAAGCTTAGTGGCAACTTCTTGGATGGAACGCCTGTCACCAGGTGCCAAGGAATTTGACCGAGAAATGTTCCACGTGGTGGAGGTAGCTGCCATAGGTCGCCCGAAAGAATGACGTTGAGGCCCCCGAAAGGCGCAACGGAGGTAGGGGTACGTTTGCCATATTTTGTGGCAGATATATCTAAGACAAGTTGCCGACAGCGGGCTTCGAGGCGCGCTAACATCTCCGCACTTACCATGCTGATTTCGTCAAGAAGAAGCCAGCGCCACTGAACGGCTTGCCGTGCCAGGTCCAGAATCCGTTGCCCAGCAACATCGTGATCGTTGCCGTGCCACGACAGCCCGAGAGCTTTGTGGATCGTCTCACCATCCAAGGGTTCAGCATTTACAGCTTGGAATGCAACAACTTGAAATTCTTTGCCTGGCGTCCAGCCCAGACATTTTTCGAACAAGTCCCGCCGCAATATGTTCAGCACGTACGATTTGCCCGTGCCCGGCCCGCCGTGCAATGCCCAGCGAAGAGCCTCCGTGTTCGTTTCGGCTGCCCCGCCGCGATCTTGCCCCGTGGCTGCTTCGTGCTTGACCCGGGCACAAACGGTTTCAATGAAGGATAGCTGCTCTGGGTTGCATTGCTTTGTCTGACGTAATTGCCAATTCTTCCGGGGTCGGCGGCAGGGGCGGCAGCCCTTAAATAATATGTTATATAGGATGTCCTGCAACTTCTAATGTTCACTTCTCGGAAAATCCTTTTTTGTGGCATCAGTCGACTCCGAAAATGGCAATGCTGTGGATCCTCCAAATGTTGATGGCCTTCCGCTGAGACATTGGGACTCCCGGCGGTTGACTTCCGCGATCACAGGTACATAGCCCATGTCGGAAATGACACGGCTCTGCCGCGCCTGCCATGGAATGACTGGAGTGCCACCCAACAGGGGGTAGACTTCAAAAATCTTCAAAATGACAATTTCAAAGGATGATCACCCAAATTATCAGCCATAAGATTTGGGGGTACCTAGTTTCAAACGAACACAAATAAACCCTGCTACCCATGGGCATTCTGCGCCATGGCGCGCCTGCGGACTATTTCGTGGCCACCAAAGGGAGGAACCTTGGCAGATCCATAGCGCGCTGTGTCTGAGTGGCTTACCCATAGGATCCATCAATATACCCCAAATGTTAGCATATATACCATACATGGATCCTATGGCTTAGGAGATGAACTAGAAATCCGTTGGGTGACAGACCCGCAAGAATTCGAATTTCTTCGGTGTCGATTGGTGTGTTGCATGCAGATGCAAGTAAGCTACCCTGTAGAAGAGGGGAGCAAAAAACAATGATTGCAACCAAGCCGTTGTGTGCATTAAAAAACATGAACCGTTTGTGAGTTGATGCACCGCCATACAAACCTGAAGTCCCGAAGGTGATTGCAACGTGTGGCGTCATTAGGCTGATGTGGCCGTGTCCCTTAAATCGATTGATCGTTCTAGCAGCTAAAGGCTATCCTTGATTGATCTGCATGGTTTCAGTGGCAACTCTAACTCCCCAAATTTTCAGTGAACATAACCATCTTGAAATATATCCCAAGTTTTTTTTCTTTGCATCCCCAAGCCCGGTGTTCCAAATATCACTGACAGCGCGGGTTGTCCTTGGGTGTTCCCGCCAAAGAGAACTGGGCGGAGCTTCACTTTCATGTGCCAAGGTAAGATCCCGGAGGAATCGTAGATCTGGACGGGACGAAAAAAAAGGGGTGGATTCTATCCGAAACCCATGGGTGAAAACCCATTATTTACTATAGCGGACTACCACTTAGAATATTATAAATTATTTGAATAAGATAGAATATGGTTTTTTTAGAGATTTTATTTGGTTCAAATAGCAGTTAGAATATCACCTTTAATAATGCAGATAGAATATGCAAAAATACTCATTTCAGCAAAAATAAATAACCACTATTTTGCAATACGTATCACCATGAATGCAGATAGAATATGCAAAATAACATTTCCGTAACAATAGATAACCATTATTATGCAATACGTCTCAGCAAAAACACTATTAAAATATAGCATGTCCGATCATTTCCGCAACAGTAGATAACCACTGTTTTGCAATAATCCCTTCCCCCTAATACTAAACCTCCCCCTTCCCCTATTACTAAACACCTCAGGCAGATATTAGGGTGGTATTTATTATTAGGGAATCCTATGAATAAAATAAAACCCTTAATAATAAAAACTATTTTTTCCAATCTCAAAATCAATTAAATTTCCTTATATAACGCAATTAAAATATTGCCAAAAATTGGATTTCGAAGCTTCCCCCTAATACTAAATTAAAACCCCTCATAATATACACTATTTTTTCCGATCTCAAAATCAATTAAATGTCCTTTTATAACGCATCTAAAATATTGCCAAAAATTGGATTTCGAAGCTTCCCCCTAATACTAAATTAAAACCCCTCATAAAAAAACTAGTTTGTTCGATTTCAAAATCAATTAAATTTCCTTATATAACGCAATTAAAATATTGCCAAAAATTGGATTTCGAAGCTTCCCCCTACTACTAAATGAAAAAAATCGGACGGACCCTAATAATAAACACCCCGGGGTTAACTAGTTTTTAGTATTAGGGGGGAAAACCCACAAATGGTAGCTTTATTTTTAAATTGTTTTCTAAAGGGGATCAATTAAAAGTCAAATTGGCCAATCTGAAATTTCCTGAAATTGGAGATGGACCCTAGTTTTTAGTATTAAGGGGTTTAGTAATAGGGGGAAGGGATTACGTATCACCATGAATGCAGATAGAATATGCAAAATAACATTTCCGTAACAATAGATAACCATTATTATGCAATACGTCTCAGCAAAAACACTATTAAAATATAGCATGTCCGATCATTTCCGCAACATTAGATAACCACTATTTTGCAATACGTATCATCATGAATGCAGATAGAATATGCAAAATAAGATTTCCGTAACAATAGATAACCATTATTTAGCAATACGTCTCAGCAAAAACACTATTAAAATATAACATGTCGGATCATTTCAGATTCTCCATCCCAACAAATTCACTTATCTTCAGCTTTCGTCAAAACCAAATTTATGTTTTTCTCTCTAATGCTGGTTTGATGACTTTTCCATACAATATTAGATCATATATTGTTTTTTTATGATTTTTTGAATAATCATGATTTTTAGGGATATTCTAAGTGCATGCCATCCTAGCAAAAATCAAGAAATCATTGGTTCTTGGATATTTTTCCATATTCTAACTGCATTTTTCATATTCTAAGTGCTAAATGGCCTCATCTTAAATTTCAAATAAAATCAACGTTCGGGACTACTATGTTCTGCAATTTTTTATTTAATAAATCTTGATTTTTCATATTCTAACTGGGTGTCCGCCACTGTAAGCCAATGCTTGGATGGTGCAAGGCTAGTCTGGAAATACTAATTAGTAAATACTCAAGTGAAGGTGGATTACATATTAGATTTAGCTTATAAATATGTATATGTATATATATATATAATTATATATTTGACAATCATGAACATAGACACCCAACCATAATGGAGATCCAGTTTGGTATCGGAAACTACGAAAATCATAGGGACGTTGCCAGTCTGGGAGAGAAAACCTCTCAATAGCTGAACAATCCTACATCCTCTTGGCTTACACAGGACAATGTACTTAGAGCCAAGAGGTCTGGCAAGCGAATAGACTTTCACTAGTTTCAAGTAATTGAGATGGTTCAAAAGAGGAAGTCTGCTGTTATGTAATATTTATCTGAGTCTGCATGTGTACGAGTATGTATATACAGTAGACCATATTCATGATATAATGAGTATGATATAATGCGTACTCTGGCTCTGGGTCTACAACCATTACCAATGCCAAGTTGGCAGAATGCAGTGTTCCCAATGTTGGATTCCATGTTCATCAAAGGCACCCATCTGATTCCGGAACCAATTTACTCGACTTCGACACCAGAGGGGCATTACCCAAACAAAAATCAACCATTCAACTCATTCAACCATTGGGGATTTGTGAAAAAACGTACATCATCCACCCATTTTTCATAGGTAAACTTAGGTAAACCATCTATTTCTATGGACCATCTATACCATGGCTATGTGAAATAACCAGAGGGTATATTGGGTATGCCAGGTATGATATGTCCAATTGTGATATATGAAATCATCGGGTTTCCCCATTGGATGTCCTTGCCGTAAGCTACCCACAGCCTCAAAATACTTTCGGTCGATCTCCCACAACTGGCCTCGTGTTGTATCGCAGGGCTCAAAAAAGAATGACCGCAACGTTGCGATGGATCAACATCCATTGAATGATGATGATGAATCATAAAATGTTTAGTATTATTATGTGTTATTATGATCATATACTATGATTCTACATTATTCTTGTTGTTGTCATTAGCAATATTATCAGTATTATCATTGCTACTATTCCAAACATAATTATTACATATTGTATGTATACACACATTGTATATATATGATATGTTACATATGTATATATAAATACATGATATATATATATATATACATACATACATACATACATACATACATACATACATACATACATACATACATACATACATACATACATATCTATCTCGTATACATGTGTTATATATATATATATATACATTGTGCAAAATATAAAATACAGTACGTTACATGATATGTCATAATATATACGATGTGTGTATATATATATATATATGTATATGTACATACACATCATGTTTTCTGTGTAAAGAATATACATAAATCCACGCTATTCTTGGGTTCACCAGGGCCAATGGTTGTGACCCAGGCCCATTTTACATTGAAACATTGTGTAAGCTTGACAACATAAACAAAATCAAATTGCGTATGCATGAGTTATTAACCACTAAAACTGGTATGCACACCCACAACCAAACGAAACCAGTTGAATCAGGGTTCAGTGTTGTGTTTGTCTTCATGTGTTGAAGAGAAACCAGCGTTTCAATTTTTTTAAACATAACTTGGGGGCACAAAGCGCTATCATGTTATTGCAATATAATATATAGCAACATTTACCCTACACACATCAGCCAGTTCTGCACTGTTTTTGCTAGTTGGATCCCCCCAGTTTCACGGTTGCTCTATATAATTACCCTAGATACGTTTGGAGGGGACACTGGATAGACAAAGAGGGTAAAATTACACATGTTCCCAACAATGCGGCTATAGCTCAAGATGAATAGGTGGGAAAACCTCTATATGTTGATAGGAACAACTTGTACTTTCAAGGAAAAATCGTAGGTCCAACTCATATTATATATATATATATTACCATAGTCTGATCATCAAATTTAGCAATGTTTTAGCTATCGGCTATCATCTTGCCATCTTGCGATCCATGGTTTCCCCCTGGTGAAATCCACCAGTTTTCTTGAACACAAAGGCAAACCAAGATTGCCAAAGCTTTATCTTAGACAACCTCATAATGATATATATATATATATAATTATATATATATATTATTATACCATCTTGTTATTTAACATAGCCATGGAAAGATCCAACCATTTTTAATAGGTAAACCATCTATTTCTATGGGCCATCTCTACCATGGCTATGTTAAATAACCAGAGGGTATATATTATTACATCCATATATACCCTTCAAAAAGATGCCACAAAGATCCGCAAAGTCTTTCCAGGATGGTAGTTCGATGATGTTTCCCATCATTTCGAGGTTTCCAACTTTTCGACATATGTTGGGGGTTGCTACAAACGGACCTAGATGGGGAGTTGACTAACCCAAAATGGGAATACAGGCAACAATTAATGGATCATTCTTCAACCATATTCCATCATTCAGCTATGATATCCAACTTTTCCATGTTCTAGATGTCTTTCCATACTATCATCTGCTATCCATTATTATATTACAGTACAGAGTTCCATCATTCCACGTCTATTGGCTGAGCTCCCTGGCTCTGCAACTCTCCGCTCTGCATGGTCCGTTCGCAATACTCTGCACGCTGGCTGCAGCCTGAGCGAAGCGCAGGCAGCGATTTGATGGGGAATTTTGACCACATTTTTTGGGAGATATATTCAGGATATGATACTGTATGAGATGCAAATATGGTATCATATGATATGATATCATCCTTGCCAGGTAGATATGATATGATGTGATGTGATGTGATATGATGTGTTGTGATGTGATATGATATGTATATCTCATCATGGGGATTTACTGAATATTTCTCAAGATATTTGCATGGTGTTCGAAGTAATTTGATATGACCCTTGAAATGCAGAACATTGTGATTGACCGTCCTGGATGGAATGGAGGTCCCTGTTTTCAGGCACCAAAAATTACATACGCATGTGATGCATATGTTGGTATAGTTAATACTGTAATATACCCTTGAAAGTCCCCAGAATGTTTGGTGTAGAATTCACAGTCCTAAACCCTACCTTTTGGCGGAAGTCCACGGGACCGTGCATCAGTAGCTTACTCGACGTAGAGGTACAGGGATCCTACATCATGTTGTTTGCATGTCTCATCCTGTACCTGGTTTAGTCACAAGATTGGCTACCAGAAAATCCTATGATTCATCAATATTCATCACTTTCTCTTTGAAAACGGCTGACCATGACAGCTATCCCCATGTTCAACCCACACTTGGATCATCCCAGTGGTTAAACGGTTAACTATCCCAGTTGTCCCCGACAGAACTGGGATCCAGGGACCTTTTAGGGACCTACAAGGTGGTGCCCCATAGTTAGCGAAGTTGGTTTATAACTCCAATAAAAACCATAGTTTATGGTAGATATATCTATACTATTCCTATGGTTTTTTTTACCAACGTTCACATCACTGGGGCACCCCCTTACCTCTCCGTGTGGTGCCCAGGTGCTGAAGAGCAAATGCCGCGATTTCTTCCGATCCAGCCACTCAGGACTCACCTCGGCGTACTGTGTCTCCTTCGCGTCTCCTGGCGGTCGCGGTGACCGATCTCTGAAAAAAACGTGTGTAGGTAGATCATATAGTGCACCAAACAAAACTAGTATACAGTATACAATATATATATATATATATGAAATACAATAAATACAATATAGTACAATAAATACAATATAGTACAACACAATATAGTACAGTATACAAGACAATAAATATTCAAATATAGTCGTACAATACAATAAAAGCTAATGTAACCGTAATACAGTATAATTAATCTAATGTGGCGATAGGTCAACAGCCTGTACCGGGTGACCATGAAACTAGCTGGCACATGGCTGTGAAACTATCCTCCAAAATTGGTACTTTCAGGTACTGATCCATGGCCATGTTGATGCAAGTAATATAATTATGTAAATGTACTATATATATATAATATGTAAATCCATATTGGGTCACATATATTATAATTGGATTATTAGATATGTAAATGATCCAATTATATACAAGTTTATGACTACACACACACATTCATTTTATCCTTACCCCCAATATGCCTTCTGAATATGGCTTCATCAGCAGCTCGCAGTAGGCATCATTTGACTCGGGAAGGCGGCAAATGTGGGGACCATCCTCCCCGAAACAGCCACCAAGCAGCGCTATCAACATCTTAGTACCTCTACCCTCTGGTAAACTAACATAGCTATTGAAAATGGCCATTTATAGTGAGTTTTCCCATTAAACATGGTGATTTTCCATAGTTATGTTAGTTTACCAGAGGGTAAATCCACTGGTTAGACATGATTCTACCCCAAAAACAAAAACATGATTTTCGGATAACAAAAACACCATGTTCACATCCATTATTTAACATCCAACCAGCAACTAGTATACCCCATTGGGAACGATGGTTGCATTGCAATTGTCTCAGTTGCTTACTTTGTTCCTGGTGCAAACAACCAACAACGATCATTGCCCGGCCAAGATGATAGATGACCCTCAGAAAAACAAAAAAACGAGCATCACAAGGCCCATTGATACAGAACATGATCACACATATATGTAGTAGAACAGTGACAAACTATTCATCAATCACTCAAAGTAGGAATCAAGAAACAATGGGTCGACTGCATCCATGATATGTTCCATCGCTCCCAGTCCGGATAGGGATCAGCTTTAGATCATAGTCATATCACAGTCATCATCCCAGTAATCTGGCCACAAACCAAAATTTCCATCCTAGCAGAAATAGGTTCGGTTCAATCGGTGCTAGAGCTGGCTATGGGTCGAAGTTGAGGACCCAAAAAATGGGAGCCCTATCCATTCTTTTGGGCATACCATACTGAGTCATACTCAATCCTTACTCATAAATATATATATATATATTGATACCGCAAGAGAATGTTCAGGAGAACTAGCCTCTGGTAATGCAACAGTTTGCTGTGGAACAAATGACCCATTTATCATGGATGATTTACCCATAAAAAAAAAAAACTGTTTTTTTTCCAATATGGGGGTTTCCTAAAATCGGGGATTCCCCAAAATCATGGGTTTCAATACTAAAATGGTTTAATGTGTATGATCTGGGGATGTCCACATTTAGGAAACCTTTATATTTTCCATATGTTAGACTACCAGAGGATCGTTTTTTGAGACCCAAGTCATTGAGGCCCAGTGCTCGAGCACGGTTGTTGGCACTTGCAGCTTCCAAAGGCAAATAGTCTACCTGGTGACATGAAAACATTGGCATCTGCATGGACCTCACATCCTCGAAGCCATGGTTTTTTGGAGGTCCATTGAAATCTATATTAGGTGTATGGCTAATTGGTGGTATACCTACCCCCCTGAAAAATATGAGTTCGTCAGATTGGATCATCATCCCAACTAATGTCAACCCTGGATTAATAAACTCCAAACGGCTGGAAATAATTGGGAGGGTACCATTTAAGTATTAGATTATGTAGATTATGACTATTTGGGGAGTACCCCCCCTAATAGTCATAAACCATGGTTTAGTCTCATCCGGGGTTGACATTATTCCATCTGATCTTCATGGTTGAGCCAAACCATCAGTGACCGATTTGGAGAACGACTGTATGCTGTTGATAACATGTGCATATCCGTATAAATATATATATATATATACAATATTAATCAATATTAATCAATATTAATCAATATTAATCAATATTATATATATATGAGATATGTAGACTATACATACGTAGATATAAATGACTATATGTTGACATTATAACTATTACACTATAGTGTATCATATTACTGTATATCACAATTACACAATATAATTTCAATATCCTATTGTAGTCACATTATATAAAATTATATTATCATAAATATATAGTAAACTATGGCAAAACAATAGCAAAGTATAGTATACCATATTATATCACAATATACTATAACATCAATTACTATAATACGATATAATCGATAAATATCGATAACATATATGATAACATTATACTATAATATAATACCATATTAATGTAATAAAACATGATATCCCCTGGTGGTGTCGTCCACGACCCCACGCCTGGGTGGGTTGCCACGCTTCGGCACCAAAGACCAGAGGCCAAATGGCCTCCAGGACGAGGCCCCGGAACTTGCCTTCCCAACCTGCGGCGGATGCCACCCTGACCATTCTATCTCCAGAACCGTACTGGAAGGATCCTGTACCACTAATAATTAGATTAATAGTACCCATAGGATCCATGTATGCTATATATGGTAACATTTACCATCAATATACCCCCAATGTTAGCATATATACCATACATGGATCCTATGGGGTATAGCCTTCTATTATCATCATGTCCCCCCCCTTTCGACCCAACGTGTAGCAGTGTTTGTTGATTGACACACAGATTCTCATTGTTTTGACGGTTCAATCATCATCTGATTTCAAGCCCCCGGAAAAACAGGAAAAACGCGTCAGTTTGAATCTATAAAAATTGTTTGAAAATGGGGTACCAGTAGATTTGATTGTTTGTCATTGTTTTTCATCATTTTCCCTATTTCAAAATATTAGTAAAAAATAAAACATATGTGTGGCTAATTGACCATTTTCAGCTAAACCCATAAAGGCATATAGGGTTTGTTTGTTGGTCAGTGTTGGTTATATATAAGTTATATATCCCTGTATCCCAAGTAATTTTCCCTATTATTTTCCCACCATTTTACGGAAAATCCAGTTATTTTGAGTCATTTTTGGTGCTTCAACCCCTGATGCCCACCTTCTCCTAGTCCCATGGCCGACTGATAGACGTGCCGCGGGGTGCGCAGGATTCGCTCCCTGCTTACCTCGCTTCGCAGAGGCTTCAGGCATCAAACAGTGTGGATATGGAGGTTTCCTAAAACACAGGTACCCCAATAGCTGGATGGTTTATAGTGGAAGATCCTATTCAAATGGATAGTTTATAATACCCCATGTGTTTCAATACTAAAATGTTTTAAATGATTTGGGGTTCCCCCATTTTAGGAAAACTCCATATAGCATGATATAGTTTGAAATGACCATCAAGAACGTTGGATTTTGAAACCATTGATAGTTTGGATATATAGAATGACAAAGAATGCAATTTCGACCAAAGAATAAGTTCAACATGGTTCAACCCAAAAACTACTAAACATGATGGCACCATCCAACAGGGGATCCAATCTACACAAATGTACGAGGCTTCAAATATCAAGAAATGTATGATGCGGGTCAAACACACTCAAAATAGACTGCCCAGGGGCACACAGATCGGGCAGTTCCAAGTATAAAATAGTATTATATATATATATAATATATATATATATACATATGGGTATTTCTCAAAATGAGGAGTGCGGCCCGGGAAGTTTGACTAGGGGGTATGATTCGTAGGTATGATTCGGGGTATGGTTCGGGGGTATGGTTCGCGGCCCTTTATGTACCTATACTTAGTCCCAAAATCCCAAAAACATCGGAATGTTGCTAATTAATGCTATCTATATCCTGCATGGAGTATATGGGTCTCAATGGCCCTGGGATCGATTTTGCGTGCAATGGTGCTAGTGAAGGGTGTGCTGCACGCTGCAGGGTGCAGCTGTTAGAGTGGCGTGTCCGCTCTGGAGCTGGCTGGTGGTGCTGCTGCAGGGTGTTGCTTCAAGGTGCTGCAGTCAAAGTGGTGTGTGCGCTTTGGAGTTGGCATGTTGGTGCCATCGCAGGATGCCACTGCAGGGTGCCGTTCCCGGATTTTTCTCAGAAGCAGCAGGAGACGTAGTGTAGCCCGTGGCGAATGGTTGCAAAGAAAAAGACTTATGCTCACAAAACACAAGTTCTGATCTTGCAAATGTACCAAGGTTCAGAATTGGGAAGTTTGAGGTATGATTCGGGTATGATTCGGGGTATGGTTCGGGAACCCATGTTTTTTTTTGAATTCAGGAAGCTTTGTTGCTTGAGTCTCTTTTTCCCACCGTCAACCTACCACAATTGCTACTTAATAGCAGACAACACAGCAAGCAGCCAGCCACGCAGCCAGCCAGCCGCAACTAGCCAGCCCTATAGCCAGCCACCCAACCAGCAGCAGCAATTGCCATAGCCACCTAGCCTAGCCAGCCACGCAGCCAGCCACCTAGCCAGCCAGCCAGCCTCACCACTCATGTCGTGAAGGTATGTGAAGGCAGCCAGGGATCATCGGATCTGGCCAACACTTGTCAATTGGCGTGTCACGTCCATTAAAACTAGTGAGGCCATGCAATCCCAAACGGTCCCAAAAGAAACATTCATAATCGTGATTTTTTGGGGTATGATTCGCAGGTATGATTCGGGGTATGGTTCGGGGTATGATTCGTGGGTATGGTTCGCAGAACTCGAACTTCCCACCCTTACTAAAATCTGCACACCTGAAAAAAAACACAGCCATATATATTGTATAAAAAAAATAAAACGTTCAATTTTGGACCGTGTTTTTTCGCTATTGACATCTGTTCCACCTGTTGACACACACAACTTTCACGAAAATGTTTGTTCCTGTTGTTCCTTTTGTTGCTGCTGTTGCTGCTGATTGCTGCTGCTGTTGTTGCTGTGGATCGAACATGATTAAAACCTGCAGGGGATTCTGTCACCATGTGCAACCACCCGAATTTCTGGGCGGTTCTGTCACCATCATGGGCTATCCATTTGGAGAATCCCAAACCTGATATAATATATATATATATAAATTATATATATATACATACGTACTTTATGTTAACCATCAAGAACTGGTTTACATTTGATCTGTGTAATCTCAAAAATCACAATGAGATCACCATAAAATGATTTAGGTCCGTATGTTGTTTGGGGAATCCCATTGATGTCTGGCCACATCCCATCAACTTTTCAGCCAAGATGCAGCCCACTGAGCGCCTTCGGCGACCCATTGCAGGCCTGAAATGATCCCAGCCGACCCATCAGTCTGCTTTTCAAAATTATAACCACGACTATACCCTTACTTGGCAATGGAAAATCCCCAAAATAAACCTGATAGAAGCCACGAACCCGAATGCATGTTTTAAAAAATCACGTAGAAGACGGGTTCCTACAGACCAATGAAAAGCGAACAGGAGATGCTCGATCGCATAAAAAACCACTCTTGCAGAACACTCTTGCTTGACACTCTTCCTGGACAGTCGTGTGGGACACTCTTTTGTGACACTCTTGTGGCATACCCTTGTGGGGCACTCTTGTGGGACACTTTTAGGGGACACTCTTGTGGGACACTCTTGCCTGACACTCTTGCTCGACACTCTTGTGGCACACTCTGGTAAAACTCTCTCTCTCAATCCTCTGAAACACTCGCGTGGGACACTCTTGTTGGACACCCTTGCTTGACACATCTGGAACACCTCGCAATACAACTTTTTAATACAAAGCGTCCACACAGTACCTTACAGTACTACTTTATACGCAAATCTTGCACAAAGTAATTCTCAGTGCTGTTTTTACTTTGCACTACAAATCTTGCACAAGGCACTTCCCACTACCCCTTTGTACTACAAAGCTTGCACAAAGCACTTCCCAGTATTACTTCGCACTCCAGACTCCACACTGAACTCTCCACACATCACACTCCACACTCCACACTTCATACTCGACACTACACACTCCATACTGCACACTTCACACCCCACACTTCACAATCTCCACAATTCACACTCTTCACTCCACACTTCACACTCTCCACTCCACATTTCACACTCCACACTCCACACACTCCACCCTTCACACTTCACACTCTTCACTCCCCACTCTCCACTCCACACTTCACACTCCATTTCGCACTTTGCACCCTCCACTCCACAGTCCACACTCCACACTCCACACTTCACACTTCACACTTCGCATTTCACGCTCTCCACTCCACACTACACACTCCACACTCCCACTTCACACTCCATTTCACACTCTGCGCCCTCCACTCCACACTCCACACTTCACACTTTACACTCCACACTCTACACTTCACACTTCACACACAACGCTTCACACTTCACACCTCACACTCTCCACTGCACACTTCACACTTCACACTTCACACTCCACACTCAACATTCCACACTTTCCATATCACACTCCACACTCCACACTCCACACTTCACACTCAACACTCCCCCCTCCACACTCCACACTTCACACTACACGCTCCACACTCCACACTTCACACTGCACACTTCACACTTCACACTCCACACTTCACTTCACACTCCAAACTCCAAACTTCACACTGCACACCTGACACTGCACACTTCACATTCCACACTTCCCGCATCACACTCCACACTTGGCTTCACACTTCACACTTCACACTGCACACTTCACACTCTCCACTCCACATTCCACACTTCACACTCCATACTTCACACTCCACACTTCACACTCTCCAATCCACACCTCACACTTGTACTGCAAAGTTTGCACCAAATACCTTCCAGTAGGGCTTTGTACTGCACAGCTTGCACAAAGTACTTCCCAGTACTACTTTGTACTACAAAGCTTGCACAAGGAACTCCCCAGTACTACTTTGTACTACAAAGCTTGCACAAGGAACTCCCCAGTACTACTTTGTACTACAAAGCTTGCACAAAGTACTTCCCAGTACTACTTCTTACTACCAAGCTTGCACAAAGTACTTCCCAGTACTACTTCGTACTACAAAGCTTGCACAAAGTACTTCCCAGTACTACTTCTTACTACAAAGCTGGCACAAAGTACTTCCCAGTACTACTTTGTACTACAAAGCTTGCACAGGGAACTCGCCAGTACTACTTTGTACTACAAAGCTTGCACAAGGAACTCCCCAGTACTACTTTGTACTAGCTTGCACAAAATACTTCCCAGTACTACTTTGTACTACAAAGCTTGCACAAAGTACTTCCCAGTACTACTTCTTACTACCAAGCTTGCACAAAGTACTTCCCAGTACTACTTCGTACTACAAAGCTGGCACAAAGTACTTCCCAGTACTACTTCGTACTACAAAGATTGCACAAAGTACTTCCCAGTACTACTTCTTACTACCAAGCTTGCACAAGGCATTTCCCAGTACTACTTTGTACTACAAAGCTTGCACAGGGAACTCGCCAGTACTACTTTGTACTGCAAAGCTTGCACAAGGCACTTCCCAGTACTACTTTTTACTGCAATGCTGGCTTGCAAAGTGCTTGCCAATACTACTTTGTACTACAAAGCTTGCACAAGGCACTCCACACTTCCCACATCACACATCACACTAGACACTTCACACTTCACACTTTCCGATCCACGCTCTCCACTCCACACTTCACACTCCACACTTCACACGTCACACTCTTCACTTCACACTTCACACTCTTCACTTCACACTTCACGCTTCACACTCCACACTTCACACTTCACACCTCACACTGCACACTCTCCAATTCACACTTCACACTCCGCACTGCACACTCTGCACTCCACACTTCACACTCCACACTTCACACTTCAGACTTCACAATGCGCTTTCACACGTCACAACACATTCCCTTTTCTCACACTTTCTCCATAGACAGCGCGACGTAAACATTAGAGAGTCGCGAAACACCTTTCGCTTGATGGCCACCCACGCCTGCCACGCGAAATGCGCTTTCACATGTCGCAACACATCACCTTTTTTCACTTTCCCCATAGACAGTGCGACGACACGATTAGAGCCCCGCGACACGAAAACGACCCGCAAACAGTCCACCACCCCCAGACCCCCAAGAAAGAAAACAAGAACCCTTCGCTACGCATTCGGGAAAACGTTTTAATGGCAAAATCATCTATAAATAGTCGATTTACAGTACAGCTATCCAATTTTCAGGCACCTTGCCAAACATGCCACAAATAGGGTCTTTGTTCATGGTCCATGCTGTTTGAAATACCAGTGTATACACTAAGCATGGAAACAATAAAACACAAAGCACTTGCAAAACAGTATGTGTGTATGTTTATATATATACAAATTGTATGTCTGTGTGCATATATTTAATATATTTTCAGCGGTACTGTACGCGCATATACATTTAAACATGTGTTTCGATTCGATCTATATATTCAAATGCAACAAGTATATGCATAAATACGTTAAACAACTTAAATATACATTCACCCAGTGCTGTTTCTATATTTCCATATGTATATATTCAAACACAACAAATACTAATATGAATAAATACATAATTAAATACGATCATCAGAAGTAAATCACCTGACATGCCATGGCACCCAGCAACATCAACAGCGCCATGCTTCGTCCACTGCGAGTCCCGGCTGGGGCATGGCTTGCCATCCAGGAGCTTAGTACAGACCCGGCTGTATGTCTCCTCAGGGGTCAAATCTGTTGACCAATGGATCCACGGATATCCACATTGAATCCACATGTGTGTCGTGTTCCTTTTAACAGAAAGGATCCAAAAGGGTAGAAGTTGGTAAAATCCCATGGATTTTTTTGTTGAAATAGTGATAAAACACGATAAAACACAACTGTTTGAGTTTTTTATGGATACAGATCGTCAAACCATCCAGTTATTGGAGGGTGCATAATTTTTTGACCCCATTCGGCAACTCCGGGTCGGAACCATTGGAAAGAAACCTACCATTTTGGTCATCAAACATGGCAATGGGAAATCCAGCGTAAGCCTATAACGTTATGGAAAAGAACAGATAATCATGCAACGTTCATAACCAAACAGTCATGGAAAATCATGCAACGTGCTTTTTGCGTTGGCAAATTATCTGTCAATGGTTTTGTTCATTGCCATGTCTGAGGGTATATAACAAAAGTTGTACAAAGGAATTCATTTGGTGGGGCCATCTCCACGTTGCATGATTTCTTAGTGTCAAACCCTTCCTTTCGTCATAATGAAGCCTCAATCTTGAGGTGTTCCATGGAATTCAAATCTTGTTTATTTTCCGTCCAACAAATGGATGCACATGGAATGGTCCCGCCAATTGACTCATCTTCCTGAATCTGCAGTTCTCTAGTGCTAAGCCGCTAAGCAGTTTGCAAATACGAACTTTTAAGATCAAGCAGAAAGGGCACCAACAAACATGCCAAGATTAAACATTCATTATTATTCCTTTGTGTTTTTTCCAAATCCGCTGGTTAATCATAAGAATCATAAGTGATCTGCCGCTCCCAATACCCCGATCCACTATTATTGTTATGAGATTTTCTGCGGGCCAGGTATCGGAAAATGCAAAAAAAAAATCTTCATTTTATCATAATTTTATCCTCATTCTGGAACCTCATTAAATTTGCATCAGATTTTGCCTTGGATTTTTATCCTCATTTTATCCTCATTTTATCTTCATTTTATCCTCATTTCAGGATTAAATGAGGTTCATGAAACAGGATGCAAATTAAATGAGGTTAGACAATGAGGATTAAATGAGGATAAAATGCACATTTCAATTCAATGATTTTGGTCTTCCCAGTGTGTGGCTCACAAAATCTCATAATATTATTGGTTATCACTATATCCCATGATTATTTTGGATTAACCCACAATTACCTCACCATTATATTCCTATAGCATTGTATAAAATGGTAATCTGACATAGCTTCCGGGTATAGACGGTCCATTTAGCTCAATAATTTACCTCTTAAACATGTTCATTTCCCATGTTATTGGCCCTATTAATCCACATTCCTATGATGTTCCCATCATAATCCCACAACAGTTACACCTCTGCATTTAACATAGCTGTTGAACATGGCCATAGAAATAGTTGATTTACCCACTCAAAATGGTGATGTTCTACAGCTATGTTAGTTTACCAGAGGGTATAATAGTTGGAGCACGGCCTTTATCTGGCCGTGCGTTTTCGTGCACATTGGTGGGGTGGGGTGGGGTGGGGTGGGGTGGTCATGTGTTAACGTTCATGTGAACTGGCTAGGTAAGTGGACTCGTCTCTGTGTGTGCCGTTATGTGCGTGTAGACATGGGTGGGGTGGGGTGGGGTGGGGCATGTGTTAACGTTCATGTGAACTTGCTAGGTAAGTGGACTCGTCTCTGTGTGTGCCGTTATGTGCGTGTAGACATGGGTGGGGTGGGGTGGGGTGGGGCATGTGTTAACGTTCATGTGAACTTGCTAGGTAAGTGGACTCGTCTCTGTGTGTGCCGTTCTTGTAAGTGTTCAGGTACGTTTAACTGATACGTCATGCTACGTTTTTGCAAGTGCTCGGGTACGTTTAACTGATACGTCATGCTACGCTCCTGTAAGTGCTCGGGTACTTTGAACTGATACGTCATGCTACGTTCTTGCAAGTGCTCGGGTACTTTGAACTGATACGTCATGCTACGCTCTTGTAAGTGTTCGGGTACTTTGAACTGATACGTCATGCTACGTTCTTGCAAGTGCTCGGGTACTTGTAACTGATACGTCATGCTACGCTCTTGTAAGTGCTCGGGTACTTTGAACTGATACGTCATGCTGCGTTCTTGCAACTGCTCGGGTACCTTGAACTGATACGTCATGCTACGCTCCTGTAAGTGCTCGGGTACTTTGAACTGATATGTCATGCTACGTTCTTGTAAGTGTTCGGGTACTCTGAACTGATATGTCATGCTACGTTCTTGTAAGTGTTCAGGTACGTTTAACTGATACGTCATGCTACGCTCTTGTAAGTGTTCGGGTACTTTGAACTGATACGTCATGCTACGTTCTTGCAAGTGCTCGGGTACTTTCAGAAAATGTCCGCTGGAAGTGCGATCAGTTTCTTTGGTTTCAACATCATTTACTTGTATGAATGCCTGTCTTTGGTTATAGCTAGCTGTTCGATGCAAGTGAAGGTCCGTTGCAAGGTCGTCTGGCAGGTTGTGCCAAATTCATCAATACATAACATGTTGAAATCCAGGTCGGTTGCAAGGTCGTCTGGCAGGCTGTGCCAACTTCATCAGCGTTTTCGTCTAGGCGAAATACTTGCTTTTTCATTTCATGCACCAGAATAAGGGGGTTTCTTCTCTTTGAACTCACATCAAAACAATACAGGTCGAATTAGTTGGGGAGTTCTGAGAAACATCAAAAATGATAGTTTCGCCTAGGCGAAACGCTAGATTTTGATTTTATGCACCAGAATCAGGTTTTTTCGCCTTTGACATCACATCAACCAAAATCCTATTGGCACGACCACATCAAACATCATCCATGACACCCCGTTGATCACAAAAACACCACGGCCAGATAAAGGCCGTGTTCCTAGTTACACACATATATATATATATATAATTATATATATATATATATACCCAAATCCTCAATTAATAGATGTATTTTCCCTTATAAACCATCCATTTTGAGTATGTTGCTGGGGATTTCACGCGTAGCTGGTTGTCTCTACCGCTGTCAAACAGCACTAAAGTCAAAGGCGGAAACAAAAAAATGAGTATCCCCCATATATTTTATGATTTTCCATATATTTTATGTAAAACCCCCCATATATTTTCCAAGGCGAAAAAAAATCACCTGGGAGCCCCCACACGCACGACGCTTTCCGCAGTGTGACTCAACTCATCCGGCAAATGCCTCCGCGCCTCATCGGACCGATGCCGGCACCACTCAGAAACACACAAAAATCGGGGTAATAATGATAGCACCTATTATTATGGATCAACATCAAACCATATAATATATAATTATATATATATATTTATACATACACATATAATTGGAGGTTCCCTGAAATGGGAGTACCCCCAAATCATCCATTTCAATAGGATTTTCCTTTATAAACCATCCAGCTATTGGGGTACCTCCATTTAGGAACCCTCCATAATCCATATATATATAATACATCGGCACATGTGTATGCATGTTAACCAACATGAAAGCTAAAACAAAGTTTGCGCATCCAGAAGCGGCACCTCATGCGGCCCTGGTTTAAACTTGCTTTCTGCATCATGAACAGGATTCCAAAATATTCCAAACATCAAATTTTTGTGGGGATAAACACCTTTAAAACAATGACACATTTATCATAACTTATGAGAAACAATCTTTGAGGGGATGAATTAATGACACTGGCCTGTTTTTAGATGATTTTCCCATTAGAAAGGGTGGTTTTCAGTAGTTATATTCAATTACTGCCAAATGATCATTATGGCATCCAGTGCATATCAACCACCAGTATCAATCATATGGTTAATAATTATCAACCAGTATCAACTATCACTACAGTAATAATAATAGCATCAATAACCTGAAAATAACTGAACTATTGACATTCAGGGATAATTCTACACAATCTAACCATCATTGCAGAATTGTGTCACGACGTGAGGTCATGATCCTAGATATCCCAATGATATTCCAAGTAAATATCTTCCAAATTATATCCCTACAAATCCCTATTAATGGATATTCATGGTGCCCTATGATTATTTATCAACATATGGATAAATGATAATAACACATCATAACTCCTTGCTGATCTATGATGACTTTGTAACAAGCTACGTTAAAAAAACACCACGGGGGGTAACTTTCCATCCCCTGATTTGGTCAACTGATCCATCCAAGGCGCCATTTCTACGGCCAGCCCAACGCGACCATTCTGGCGCCAGGGAGGACTTCGGAGGAGATCTGAAACATGATGTTCAAAGCCATGCCGTTCCACCATCTAAAAAAACATGGTTTATCCTCATTATTCTGGGTAAAACTTAAGTCATTGTTATAAGTTATAATAAGTTATAATCATAATATATGATAATGGGATATTATGGGCATGGACCATCATGGACCATCATTTCAAGCCATCATTTCAAGCAACAGGGAAGTGATGAGCATATATGAGCATAACCCCATCGTGTCAGTTGGTTGAAGCAACACAATATCTTCGACCAACATCCCGATGTATCCAAGCAAAACAACGCATAGCACTGAGTAATATCAATCTTTGAGAAAAGCCTTGGTAGCCAAATCGTTCGACCATGAAACCTTCCAGGCGCCTGAGTGTTATACTGCCAAAAAGTGCTGGTCACTGGCGCAAGGCCTGAAGGGAACATCAGGGGATGTTGTGGAGCCTGCTGATTTTTTAGGCCGTCCTGCCCCCCCCCTCCGGTTGCATACTCGCTCCAAACAAGACATGCAAACAAAAAAAAACACATTCAAGCTTCCCAGCATGTTTGGAATACTCTGACCCTGAAAACTTGACTCTTCGGATGTAGCATGATGTAGCTTCTTTTAACAAAACAGTTATGTATTGTCAGAAAGGAACTGTAAAGAGTTGTTTGTTGTCAAAACTTGCGTGCCATGAAAGGCTGCATTGATCCATCACGGCTGGTTCTTAGGCGCCATGCAATGGTATACAGTAGATACCCTCACCATGCTGCAAAATTCTGAAAGCTGATGCACTGCAGTTTGAAGGTCCCAACCAATTGGGGCCCCATTGCTAGACCAATGAGATGGAATAGTAGCCTCTGGTGGGGGATTGGGGAGCTACTTCTAGCCACAACCTCTGCCAGGCCGCGCCTTCCACATAGCCCGCAGTGGTTGGGCCAGCGACCTTTACTGGCGGACATGACCATGCCACGTATGGGGTACTGCAACTGTGATTCGGCCGTGGATCACAACATATCACAAGCCATTGGGATCCTCTCCCCAAATGGCAAATGGCTGGGATTCATCATGGTAAATGGATGTTCATCCTCCCAAATATCGGGATAACTTACAATAATTGACTAATCTAAAGGCCATTTGGGGATGATGTCCCTAATTGCTAATCATCATTCCAGGGTTCGGTCGCAGTGAGATCCTTCTAATTTTCCCAGAAACATGGTCCATTGATGCAATCTGCACCTGTGGGTCGAGCACAAACGTCAGGGCACGCCGGACCTGTGGGCGGCGGAATGCGCTAAGCAGCGGACCAGGTCTTTGCATTCCCAAACTCAAACCTTTGGCAAATAATTTTACGTTGCAGCTAATTATATATAGACATATAGCTACATATATATATATATGTATATATATATATATGTATATATATATTATACATATGTATACATATGTATACATACATGCATTTAATGATTTAAATTAATGTATATATGTTTCTAATAAATAATTATCCAGAGTGAATTTATCTGGAAATGCCCCACGCAACAGCAACACCAAACCAGGCATTATCCATGGCGTTCAGTGAGAAAACAGGTTGACCAGCAGGGTCATAAGAACTGGAAAACAACAGGCAAAATGTCTGGTGAAAGTTATCAATTCATGGATGACAGGCTCCAATACCCCCCGAATAGCTTGGGGAGATGTGTGTAGTTGTCTACCCCCTAACAAGCATGAACCATGTTTTTTTCGTTGAACTGCTCTTAGCCTCAGGTAATCGAACAGTTTGCTATGGAACATCGCCTTTTGAGGGACGTATCATCCAACCTTTGCATAGATATGGAAAGATCCACCATGCTATTAATGGGTAAATCCACTATAAATCACCATGTTTCAATAGCTTTTTGTATGTTTACCAGAGGCTAAATGGACCAGGACCACCCGTTGCCACGCCAAGTTGCTGCATGCAAAAAGCCTGGACAATGCCCAAAGGGCCAACCCTGAAGGAAGACGGTTGCCTGGCGATGTGCTCCCATTCTGTACAAATAAGGTACCCGATTTGATATTAAGCGTACCCACATTTATATATATATATATATAAGATATATATATATATATATACACATATAATTACATATCTATTGTATATATTATAACATTATATATATACATTTACATAATCACATATCCATAAAATATATACATATTATATATTATATAATATACGTCGAACATCAACCACATGTATGGAAGCCTATCATATTGTGGATTGCGAGATGGATGTTTTGAGGCGTATGACAGTTGGACAGCCGGAACTTTCCACTTATAGACAAACAGAAGGGGCTTCAGAATCTCTAACCAAGTTGGACTGATCGTACAATATGAAGATATCTCTGACTGAAAGAACAGATTTCCACCCTTTGCAGTATCTTCAACTATCGACGTTCCGTGCTAAACTAGGCATGTTTCCAAGATGTTTGTAATTATAGTACTCTACTCTACTCCGTTTTGTGGAGAAACGTCCATCTCTGCTTACCCAGTTTAAACTTGTCGACGGCACTCTTCTTGGAATCTTGGCCCACTCACCCGCACTCTTTGGCCTGTGCCAACTTGTCGTAATTATTCACGATATGTTCCAAGAACACCTCGCTTTTTTGCGACAAAATCGGACAAAAACAAATCATGACGTACCATACCTTCTGTAGTTGTGACAACCACCATGGGCAACGATCGAGGGGCAAACTCAGTCACTTGGATCTTTGAATTACAAGGTATAGAAAATAGGACTTAATGTTGATGAATTCTATCAAAAGAGTCTCGGGGGAGCATGTTCAGTTTCTGTTCTATATCCACAGTTCATTTCAATCCAAAACAAATCAAACCAATCCTACTGAAGCAACTCAAATGACGTGATTCGGACAAACCTCAAATATCCTCAAACCCTGAAGATAAGCAAGTGGAGAACACTTCAACATAGTCTGACCTGCTCATTAGTTTGGTCTTTTGGATTCCTTATCAACTAAAGCACATTGGGAACCTCTAAGGTAGATTTGGGTATCTAAATTTCGAGAGGCCTTGATGCTCTTGTTACTTGTTCATTGTCGTCAACTCCTTTCATCTTTTGTTTACCAATCCATTTTTGAGATCTCAACTTGCATCCATCTCGCACCCTTGATGCACCAGCCCATGGCGAAAAGACAAAGACAAACTAATCGGCTGTCTGATCATGGGGTGCTCCGAACTCATCCAATGTTGATACCTTCCACGAATCCAACATGGCTAGCTGGAAAATCTTCCATTCATAGATAATTATATATATATATATTATATATATTATACATATATTATATATATATATACATTTTCCCATTTTTTTCCCATGATCATCTCCATTAGCCATTTAGTTCGGGGATTTCCCACGTTTGATGACTTTTGGAAGCGAATCCTTTCCCCAGAGCCCTTCCCCCCACCTGGTCTTCACGACCTCTATTTGGTTGCTGAATGATCCTGAGGTTTTCTCTAGGACTTGGCAGCAGAACGCCTGGCAAAAATGTCCTGCGGCCCCCGAAGGTGGGGGACCTATGGACGAACCAGCCTGACTGAGAGTCATACTCTCTGGTCTTTTAAGAGTTTGCTATGGAAAATCATCCATTTTTGGTGAACCATCTATGGGTAAATTTTCCATAGCGATGTTAAATGTCAGAGGGCATACGTTTTCTTTCTTATGATATTCCCCTGATTTCCCCTGTATACATTTGTTGGTACCCTTGCGCACAGTCCATAATTTTCCAATATGTAACAATCCAGCACAACCACCGAACTAATCATGAACCAACAGGTGTCTTGAACACTGCTTATTTTGATTTTCCCCTAATTCATGGTAAACATCCATTATCGTTCACTGGCTAATCATCTTGTTTCCAGTCCAATAGCCATTGTAAGGTAAACCCAAAGATAGTAATATATCCCTCTACCCCCGGTAAGTCCTCTCCTCTGTCCTCATGATCATTGCCCCACTTAATCACCATAGAACGGGGGATATTTGCTGGTACGGGGGATATTTGCTGGTGACAACTCCTCCTTTTTCAGACATACATTCTGGTGGACTGAAGCGATGGAGAATCACCATGTCTAATTAATAGGCATAGATCATCTATAAATAGGTATAGATCACCATTTCCAAACGCTGTGCCAACGTCCATCCAAACAAAAACGGCCGGTGCGACTGTGCGCTTCGCCACGGTTGTACACCACTGCTGGGATCTGCGGCCTAACATCCCCATCCGGGGAGAAACACCAACTTTCGAGCGTGGCACATGTGGATTAGTATGGCTTCATGTAATGTGGGAAACAAAGGATCCATTGGAATCCATGATTTTTGAAACGAAACGGTAGATGCCGTGGGGATGTCTTGAATTTGTGGCAATGAATGTTATATAATGTATTATAATGTTATATATATATGATTATATATATATATATATGGAAAATTGATGAAAGTTTTAACATTGAACATTGATGAACGATTTATTGGGACCATAGGACCTACAGTAAGGGTTTGAGCATAGTTGACGACTAACACATGAGTATCATGATCATAAGTATTGGATGTAGAGCACCAATGAGCACCACATGTTCCAACACAACCACAGAGATGGGACTTCAAGTATCATTTAGTCCATGTTGGGATTCTGTCCCAATTGATCAAACATGCGGTGATCTTTGTACAATACATGTATAAGCAACAACCATGTTACCCTCTGGTAAACTAACATAACTATTGAAAATCACCATTTTTAATGGGAAAATCCACTATTTCTATGGCCATTTTCAATAGCTTTTTGTATGTTTACCAGAGGGTATACCATGTTGATATCAAGCCACAATCCAACCAGGAAAATTTAGCAGCCACCACCGCGCCAATTATGGACCCGGTTGTGTCCCCGGCAAAGCATCCAACCAGCGCAGATCTTCATCATAGCGCGCCACTACCAGCTGCGCATCTGACCATTTCAGTTCTGGCGCCTCATCGCTTGGCGCGCCCAGTTTTTTAACCAGGACAGTCTCGGATTATCAAGCGTGGCAAGCTGGAAAATTCCACATACCCTCTGGTAATTTAACGTAGCTATTGAAAATGGCCAGTTATAGTGGATTTTCCCATTGAAAATGGTGATTTTCCATAGTTATGTTAGTTTACCAGAGGGTAAATGCCTCATAAATGCAGGTTTCAATTTGGGAAAATCAACTGTTTCTGTGGGACATTTACAAAATTGCCACGTTTGATTACCGGAGGAGAAAAGAAAACTGGCTTTGGGCCAGTGACAATGGAGTTACCGATGATTATTCGACAAACTGTCCTTATCTAGGTTCCTTCGGAATGATCTCTATACAAGATACAGGAGTGTTCCCCACATCGTATTCCTGCTTGGTACATATTTACCAACATGCCCCTTCTGAAAATGTTCAAACCCCCAGGTAGGTATGCTGTGCGATGGATGGCAGAAGCAACAAAATTTTCGTGCATCTGGCCTGATTTGCAGTCACGCCGTCATCCCAATTCCTGTCCTGATGAAGCATCGAACCCGGAAATGGCTTGTGCTTTTCAAAAACATATGTGTCATATGTGGGTGAAACATGGTGAAACGCCATAGTTCTCTTTGCCACGATTCAGCATTTTCTAACTGGTTGTCAACATTGTGCTCTAGGATATTAGGAACGAATGATGTTCGTTCCTTTTTGGTGTGGAACGAATGGCATGTCTTGGGGTCTTGACATTCTCCTGCAGAAAACAACAGAAAGATGCTCAACAAAACGACTGAAGAACTGTAAAATTGTTGGGTAAATTGTGAAGCTCGAGACATCAAAGAATCTAATGTGGTACACCAAGAAGAACAACTCTCCAATAGAGGTTTAAATTATTGCGTTCATGAATTTCTTGCGGGAAATTCATAAGTGAGCAAATCCTGCGGCGTCCCCCCCAAGGTCCAGGAAGAGGTCTAGACACGTGTCATCGCGCACGACGCACATGCCAAATGAATCGCGCTTGGATACCTCAGTACTGTTGGATTGGATTCCTCCGATATCCTCTGATTCTTGGGAAAACCGCCCAAATTCTGGACCTGGTGACCTGCTCCGAAAACAAATAAGGACATCTTAAGAGACAGCAGAATGGATATCGGCGATATTGGTTTCATCAGTAGCAAAGACTTCTGAGAGACAACTATGTGATGATTGATGCTGAGGGGGATGACTTTGCCTGTGGCCTCTTTTATAAGCCAAAGGATTTTTGGGTACCACATGTTCCAGACAAAACCAAGAGTTGAAACCAACAACTAGCTGAGGCCCAACTCGGTTCTGGCTCACTTGACTGACCTCGTGCTGCGAGAGACTGCGCTCTCCCCTGGTAACACCATGGGTTTGTCCAACAAAAATTGGGAAAGGCCCAAACTCCAAACCCTCCAATTTATATAATGGAGACATGTTGACAAACTGCAGGATTTTTTAGGACCTTGTCTGACAAACCTAGCCAAATATGAGGAAGTTCCAGTAAGAGCCTTAAACCACTTGGGGAACCATGCCACAAGATGTGACAGGTATCCCAAACGAAACTACAACGTACTGCAATGTCACATATTTGCTGATGTCATTTCTTATGGGAATCAAAGACATGTACTTGGAATATCTTGGAATGTTGTCTGGTACATACAAAATCATACACCAACGATACGGCAGTTTTTGTCAATAGTTCCTGGCTTGGTTTTGTTAGGAACATGTACAGGAAACTCGGGTGTTTTGATACATGTTTTGACTAGCAAACTCGTGGATTTGCATAGGGAGAACCCCATAGATTCCCAAGTAGTAGATTTCCAATTTCCATTTGGAAAATGAACCAAATAACCTTAATCAAACCCAGGAACATAATCATCACCCCATCTATCAGCTTGTTCATTGTTCAACTATGTATATATATACATATATATATATATCTATACACATGCCATTATATTTTATTATATATCCATCGTATTCCATTCAATATCCATTAAATATCGACTAAATTACCCTTAAATCCTGCAGATTTTCTCAGGATCCCTGTCGCCTGCAGTAAAGCCTTGGAAAATGATGTTTGTCTGTCAATGCAGTCCTGTTGGGAACAAAAAACAGTACCGTCAAGTGACGAAAGTTAAACAAACAGAGTTAAAACTGTATACATAATACGTATATATATGTATATATATATATATATATATATTATAACACAAAATATGCATACTGTATATATGTACTGTATACGCACAAAATATGCATATATATATATATACATATATTATAACTATATATATACACGATTATATGGGTGCCCATATATAATCATACATATATAGAGACATGGCCTACAGTGTTCCTATAATATGAACTTGTCATCATATTTGAGGTTAATTATATGTATAGTTGTATCCATGCTGCCATGCATTATGGACCAAGCAATCTAGGAGTGAATTTTGGAGCCAAACTCATCCAAGGCTGCTGCATGTGATTTCAAATTATTCAAACAGCAGTTGACCCGGACACCCGAAAACATTTTTTGGGAGGCAAATGATGTAACTCACACACACATACTGTTTACATCTGTGTATATATATTTACAAAAAAAGTATATATATACACATACATATATATTATACATGCATTGGATTCCATTCCTTTCATGTCAATTTCCATGTCCATTTCCATTCCATTCCATACATACATATGGGGATGGGCTCAAACCTATCATACCATATTTTGGGGGATTATATAATATCCATTTACCAGCTCTTTTGATATTCACCATGGTAACAGGGATTTGACTCATGTCCATGTATTGTGATGAACCATTGAACATCAAGGCTTAAGGTACGATGAGTTCCCTATTTTGAAACAAGCCCAAATGCAACTTCAACCAAAAGATCCTGTAGGACTTCTTCATGCCGGTCTCGCTCCAGGATGGAAAGGTAAAATCTGAAATCAGTAGTCCAACAAGTAAACAAGTTCAACAACACATTCCCAAAGTAAAAACTGTAGCAACAAAAACAACAAAAAACATGAGACTGAGATAGACAATGACAATGTTCTAGGGGAACAAAAAATTAGAAACACGGGAAAATCCCTGAAAATCAATCTGAACAATCATGAAAGTCGCCGGTGATCTGCAAGTGTTGGGACCAACAGGTGGGACTAACGATGCCGATGACCTGTCATTGACCCGAAAAATTGACCCGTCCTGTCGCTCACTGCAGGCCTGGAGAGGGCAGTTTCATGGGAATAAAACCCTATTAATGGATATGAATGGTTTAATCATAAGGGCAATTATCTTATGTCATATTGGGGAACACCATCTGGTGTACAATGAGTTTATTATCCTTTGCATCTTCAATGAGGCAAAGAGCCATCTTTTTTTCAACCAGCGAGTGGGAACCAGGAACATGCATACCGATGCCTGGACAAACCAAAAATGAACATATATAAAGGTCCAAGTAGAGTCCATTTGTTGCCAGTTAGATCTTGCCATTGCAACAAATCACTATATACTCCATACATATTATATATAAACATATACTGGTTGATCGTTTCAACCCCTCTGAAAAATATTAGTCAATTGGGATCATTATTCCCAATATATGGAAACAATGTTCCAAACCACATATGATATATATATATATATATATAATACATATAATATATACATATAATATATACATAGTATAATATATATATATACATAATATAACTTATATATATACATAATATATATATATATATAATACATATACATAATATATATATAATATACATCTAATATATACATAATATATATAAATATATATATATATACATATTCAATGGACATATGGTGAAGTCCCTCTTGGTGATATCCCGGTGAACCTCACTGGCTTTGGAAAAAAGAAGACCTCGGTGGTCGACGACTGGATGCTCGTCATAGCTCGGGGGGACCTGATGTTTAGTTTATGTTGGTTTTCTAGGGACCATTTGGTTGATCCATACAAGGTGGTGCCCCATAGTTAGCTAAGTTGGTGCAAATAACTCCAATAACTATGGTTTATGGTAGATATAACCAAAGTTAATGGGGTTTATAAACCAACTTATAACATCTTATAACTGGGGGGCCATATCTAATTGGTGGTTTCAATTCCTCTGAAAAATATGCGTTCGTCAATGGGAAGGATGACATCCCAAACCACCAACCAGATATGTTGGATCCATTTCTTCGTTTCTAGATCAACCGAATGGATCCAAATGGTGATTTTTTGTTTTTAGCTAGGAATGGTTTAAGTTGATGTTTAGTTTATGTTGTTTGGTTGGTTTTCTGCAGTTTTCTTTTCCCAAAAATGTACCATCCGAAGGAATTGATTGCTGCCAAATGCAGTTGAAACACGTAGGGATGGTTGAAGTACAACGAAAAAACACGCACTACCACTGGGGGGCAACAAAAACCATCAAGAAAATATAAAGAACCATGGGGACACACAAATCTGTTGTTGTACTGTATATAGTCTTTTTGGAAAAATATATGTTGGTTTCGGATGAGCACTCTACAGTACACAGAAACTAATGTAAACAGCTTGTTGATCTCAAAAAACTGGGGATAAGTACCTAAGCATTGGTTTACTGTACCAAACAAATCCAAACCGAACAAACATATGAGTCATATGCTGAATTCAATCTGTGTCAACACCATCTGGCTGTGACCCATTCTTCCCGCTGGCGTCCCAGACTTTTCGAAAAAGACAAACAAAAACAAAGGTCGCCATGGTTCACTAAATTTCACCGGCATTTCTGCTCAAATACCCTCTGGTAATTTAACATAGCTATGGAAAATCACCATTTTTTAATGGGTAAATCCACTATTAATAAATGGTGATTTTCCATAGCTATGTTAGTTCACCAGAGGGTACGTTTCAATTTCAATATGTTTCAATCATGTTTTGTTGCTTAAGAAGCACCTTGCAGGCCCTGGGAATGGACTAAACCACCTAAGACAGGCACCTGCAAAGCTTATGTAGAAGACCTGGCGAAGCCAGGAAGTCGGCTGAAATCAAGCGATTTAGGCGTCCAAAAATGAGAGATACCATGACATGATATCTGGGTAAATTACAATATTTCACTAACCTGAATTAAGGCCTCACGTGGGGATGATTCCCCGAATCCTAACCATGATTCCAGGGTTCGGTCGCAGTGAGGTCGTGATGAAATTTCCCCAGATGATATACCCCAACATGGGCCATCTTAGCACAGTGATTCACCCACGGAATGACCATGCAGCATCCTCCCAAGCCGTCGCCCCGGCCTGAAGAAACTTCATGGTTGTAGCGGTAATGGACCGCGCGGTATGAAACACGTAAAATGAAGGGCCTCAAATTTCGAGGCCTGGAGCTATAGGGCCAAAATGGCAATGGTTGACCAGCAAGCATCAGCAAGCATCAAGTATGAGGGGACCCTCCATGGGGATACCCCAGCTGGGTCATTTACAATGGACAATCCATGACCATCCCATTAAAATGGATGATTTATATAAAGGTACCCTCATTTTGGGAAACCTCCACGAGGAGTCAAAATTGGACATGGAATGACATGGACACAGCTGGGATCGTCTGGCCATGGTCTCCATGGTTCATGCTGGATCCTGAAGGCTACCCCCCAAGGGTTACCCCACAATAGTTTCGTTTCTTTTGGTTGAATCCCAAAATGCTTGGGGAGTTTGTCTATGGGAAGCCCTAAGAATTGGATGATTGGAGGCTGCTGCCGGGCCAGAAACTTCCAACCTTCACGCGTCGAAGGCCTGTGTCCACCACAATGCGGACGCTGGGCCTTGATGTGAAAAGTAATGCTGGATAGTGGCCAACTTTGTAGAAATCTAAAAAAATGATGCAACGGAATTATTCTTAAACATCATAAACTACTATTGTCATAAAATCAGTAAAACTGAGATTTACGTCTAAGTAACAATGGTCGTTGTTTCCGTATAATCGTATGTAATTCAAATGATTGGCAGCTTTAGTTTCGGAGGGATGGAGCCAAGTCTTGGCTAAGTGAGTATTTCAGTTTCAGCCTCCGGACCAGACTTAGAAAAGGGGCAATATGAGACAAAGTCTGAAATCGGGCTATACTCTTCAGACATGTTGATAATTTATGACAAAGTCATAGATGTCATAGGGAAACTGATAATGATGAACCCCTACAGGATGGTGCCCCGCAGTTATAGGTTTATAAACCCCATTAACTATAGTTATATCTACCATAAACCATAGTTATTGGAGTTATAAACCAACTTAGCTAACTATGGGGCACCACCTTGTGATAATGATGAACCCCTATGTTTTTGGGTCTTTTTTGGGGGGCATCCTTTGTTCAAACAAAGCCTGGTGTCAAGCCCCGGCATCCTGTTTTTCTGGGCGTCCCTCGAAGATGACCATACTCCAATAGCTGGATGTTTTATAATGGAAAATCCCATTAAAATGGATGATTTCATTTCAAGGTATATAATGGTATATACCACCATATACCACCATTTTAGGACACCCCCAAATGAATAAACCCAGTCCTAAGGTTTCCAGGGTGGCATCTAATATGATCGGGGATGGGATTGGAAACCAAAAGTAATTAGTAGATTTCCCATTGGGAGAAAAACTAAAAACCACTGTCATCCAATCCAATCATATAGGGTAAAAGGTCAAGAAAAAAATGACCGCAACCTTCAAGGCGTCTTCCGTACTTCCGAAACCTCCAAGGTTAGTCTCCAAGGTTACCGACACTGTCAAGGAAGACTCGGCAATAGGCGTTGCCAAAATCACCTCCAGAACAGCCATTTCAGGTTGACTTGAGAAATCATCATGCAGGATGGTGCCCCCCAGTTATAAGTTGGTTTATAAACCCCATTAACTATAGTTATATCTACCATAAACCATAGTTATTGGAGTTATTTGCACCAACTTAGCTAACTATGGGGCACCACCTGGTGGGGCTTAAATGGAAATTCCATGGATTTTTATCGCTAATGGTAGGATTTAACTCACCAACTATTGGGTAATCAAACGTGGCTGGGAAATCCCCCGCACAAGGTTTTACCGTAAGACACCACGCTATGGGTCACATTGGATAGCTGTGCAAAAAAACGTGACAATGTGATATAAATCCACAAAACAACCCAAAGCGGTTGGTCGAGGGGTCTGAATTTGTAACTTTTATGTTCAAAAAGTAGTGTAAAAAAAATAACAAATGCATGCAAATGCTTGATTTAGGATATTTAGGCTAATTGTTTGCCAAACACCGGAACAACTGGGTTGATCTGGGTTGTTACAAATCCGCCTGAGTCACAATGGTTGTGGACTTTATCTTATGGACTAATCTAATTTGTTTCTCTAAGATTGCATTGTGGCATCAAGAAACTCATCAACTGTCTTGCACTGGGGTCTGTAAAAATGGGGACTCAAAAACCATGGCTTTCAGCAGCTGTTTCAGCAGTAAAATCTACTAAAAACCATGGGTTTCAACATGAACATCATTACCCTCTGGTAAACTAACATAACTATAGAAAATCACCATTTTTAATGGGAAAATCCACTATTTCTATGGCCATTTTCAATAGCAAACTGTCACAAATTACCAGAGGGTACATCCATGGGATCCAGCGTCACATGGGAGCTGGGCACCTTTCGCCATCCTTCGCGGGCTTTCAGCACGCTGTCCTGTTCGTGGGTCTCCATGGTTCCATACAAAGGACTCACCTCGTGGGGACGGGCTGCTCCCCTGTGGATGACCAGCATGCTATCTGGTGGTTGAGCCACCTACCCCTCTGAAAAATCATGGATGGAGTTAAAGTCAGTTGGGATGGATGGACATTCCCAACTGTTTCTGGAAAGTCATTCAGAACATGTTCCAGTCAGCACCAACCAGCTAATTCGAATATCTCCAAAATGTTCCATATGATATTCCCATGGAATTCCCATGGAAATATCATGACATATCCCCATCCCATGACAAATCCAAGTAATCTGGTTCAATCCAACCTTTGACCATGGCACCAAGCCGAATCACGGCGGATCCCCACGTCAAGTGACCATATGTCACCATGGCTGTCAATATTAAATTGTCTAAAATACAATGGTGGATCCTCAAAACCATAGGTTTCAATATTAAAATCAAAATCATCTATATAACAATGTGGTTTCGTTTCAATAATAAAATAGAATAAAATGGTCCAATAACTTGGATGACAACTGGGGTACCCCCATTAACTTCGGAAGCTCGAAATCGTCGCTCGCGCCGCCTGAATCTTCTTGCTCAAATCGACCTTGGAATCATCGATAAGCCGATGCGCCTTGGCCAGGGCCAGGAACATATGGGAAACAAAGGTGACAACATGGATTCAGAATCATTGGAGTATTCAATGGATTGGTTTTGTTGGGACAATTTTAACCGGAAACCATGGTTTTTTACCATTAAATATGGGGGTTTCCTGTAAATTTCCCCCTAAACCAATCCATTGGAGTATAGCAGACATCCAATGGATATGGATAAAAACCTTGATGATCTCTATGTCAATCAAGACAAAGCCTTCAATGATGATTTGACATGGATCATCATTGATGATTATTTGGCTAATGAACATTTGAAGGATGAATGTAATTGTGATTATCAATTGATGATGAGATTGAGGCAAACCTAGCAAAAATGCATTGTTTTTGTTTTTCTAATCACCCTTGACCAGCCGGAAAAAAAAAAAAAAACATAGGAGGTGGCTCTGTGAAGTGTCTCTGGAAGCAAGTTAGTGAATGTTAGAATCTGTTAGAAGGCATGCCCTATTTCAACAGTGCTTTCTTACACCATCTGGTGCCGGAGTTCTTCCATCAAGAGTACAATCCGCTGGAAGGTCATCAAGGAAATTTTATGGCGGGTCGCACATTAAGACATGACACTCAAAATTCCAAAGCACCCTTAAGATTCATCTCCACTTTAGACTTTAAACATCTCAAATGTTTGCCAGGGAAATTACGGTGTGTAGTGCGTACCCTCTGGTAAACTAACATAGCTATGGAAAATGGCCCATATAGACGGTTTACCTACAAAAAATAGTGATTTTCTGTATTATAGCTATATATATATAGCTATGTTAAATCACCAGAGGGTATACAACCACATATTCTTCTTAGTACTACTCACACCTACTCACTAGCCGACTAGCCTCCATGGACCCTCAGTGCCCATGTCGCTGACCAGACACCCAGGGCACCAAGTTTTTGGGACGTTCTCCGTCCCCCACCTGGCAATTCTGAATAGCTGAAGCATGGATAAGTGAATTGTATCACAGAATTCGATTGCAAAGACTGAAAACCCAAAAGCATAAATCATATAAACTTTGTGTATAGTCTGTACAGTTGTGAACGTGTATTACACATCACATATTCTATTTACGTATGATGCAAGTAAAGTGTTTCCAAAGTTTCCCATGTGGTTTCGTACGCATCCATTGTCTGAATTGGTGGAATGACTTCCGAGCCAGGCCAGTGCTGCGCCCATGTTGTTCAAAGCTATCCACACATACCTGATTTCAGGAGCTGGGCAGTAAGGTAGATGGGCCATGGAGTTATCTATGATCCTATAAGCAGCGTGTAATAAGTGGATTATACATAATTGGGACATAGATGGATAATAGTGGTTTACAATTACTAGCCAGGAATCACTGATCCAATTGCCCATGTTAGCTGGCTAGCTACACCCAGTGACCATGAAAAACTAGCTTTGGAACTTTGTGGACGCCGGGACATCGCGACATCAGTTCCACAGTGTGCTGTGCTCCGTTTTTCCGGACACGACTGGGGAGCCAACATGATTTCTCGCTCGCCGGGTACGAAGACCAAAACGTCGCCCTCGTGCTCCTTGATTCACATCAACATAACATGGGGAGCTGGAACATTGATCTGGCTTGTGCCGAATGAAATGTTGATCAACTTGAAATGCAGGACGTTTTGGGACGATTCCCCCAAGTGACTTAGTCTGTTGGTAATAGTAATAGTCAATAGGTGGTGTATAGTTGGGATTGTCTGATAGCAGGCTACTACAAAATTCCAGTGGTTAACCAGTGAATCACAATTTTCCCTATAAAAAATGACAGTTGGAAGGTGTACCCCGTTTTCAATCACACTTATACTACTTTGATTTGCTCAAGGAACCCCAAAACAGGAAAAACTATTCCCAATAGATTCCCTAATTAGTCAAGTAGTGGATTTTCATGGATTTTCCATTGGTTTGAAATAAAACATCACCTTAAACAAACCCAGATATCAATAGATATGACATGTTTCACGGACGTTCATCTCCCCATCAACTGATGACCCGCTCCTCCATGGCGCTTTTCACCTGTGTGGCAACGAGATCTGCAAATCGCCGGGGACCTGCAGAAACAACAGCAGAATGATGGTTTTGGTGGCAGTTGTTCAGGATTTGGCCATCACAATTTTGGGTTGAACCAATTGAACCAATCAAAATCATCAAAAGTTGCCTTAAACTGGCTTTCTGAATGGTGCTTTGAGTGGCAAGAAATGAGGATTTAAGCAGCAAACAAGTGGATTGTTTTATATAATCAGCATTAATTAATCAGCTATAAAAATGATGGAGATTGGAGCAGCAACAAAATTCTGATTGGGTGGCAATAGATAACCCATGATTTCTGTGAAAATGATGAATAATGAACCCTGACTAACCGCCAGTTGGTGGCAATCTTTATGATTCACCAATGGATGGAATGGCGAAGAATCCACCTCGACTAACATAGAGAAATCATCGTCCACCGTTCCACCCCAAAAAATTAGTTGAGCAAAATAGATGTGGTAACCTACGGTAAACCCAATACTGAGCAATCCCCAAAATCTCTTTATATAAATGGGTGCCAAAAAAACATCTATAAACATGATGTAAAGCACCATATATAGTGCATATTGATATCCTAATATTGGGGTATATTGGATCCCAATACCATTTATATAATATATTGGGACAATGAGAAACCCAATATAAGCGGCCTTGCGGTTCCCAGTCGGTCAACCGCAAGGCGCCGGTGTACAGAACCTGCACGGGGAAGCACCTGGCGCGAGGGAGCGACCGGGACTCGGGTCAAACTTTGGATCAAACTCGGGTTACCCGGCCTGGTAAACATACAAAAAGCTATTGAAAATGGCCATTTATACTGAGTTTTCCCAGATTTTCCCATTAAACATTATGATTTTCCATAGTTATGTAAACCTTTACCAAAGGGTATTGCTTTTCTGGCCCCAGCTTATGGCGCTGTGTTTTTTGTCCTAAGGATGATAAGGAAGATGATAAGGAAAATTATGATGATAAAAATGAAAATGAACATGAAGAAAATGATGATAAACAAGTGAATGCTAGGGGGGCCAATATTGAGACAAAACCATTTATATAGCTGACGCCAAAAAAAACAAAACGATATAAATGGGAACATCACCGGGAAATTTTGCATTGGGATTTATTCCTTAGATGTGTGGGTTTCCTAAAATAGGGGTACCCCTAAATCATCCATTTTAGTAGGATTTTCACTTACAAACATTTACAAACCATCTATTTTGGGTATCCCATTTATGGAAACCCCCATATTTCACCTGGAACCCAGAATTGCATTTCAGTCGGAAGCTCATCATCAAGTTCAATAGCCCTGAGACTTATTCAGTCAAATCAAAGCCCCTCAATGTTCAGCCCATGATTTGCATGATACTTTCACCATATGTGTTTCCTTCCAATACGGCCTTGAATATTCCCAGTATGGGGCCAAATTGTGAATAGATGCAATAGTAATCCAGGGTTTCATCAGTACGGTATAGTCCAGGCTTTCAAGGCTATTTCCAGATGGCGTGATCTTTATAAATCACTTTTCCCATCGTTTCCTATGATCAATGGATTGGTTTAAGGGAAAAGCTTAACCGGAAACCATGTTTTTTACCATCAAATTGATCGGGCTTTCCTGTAATTTTTTCCCATCATCCAATTCTATGATATGAACATCCCATAGTAAAATGGAGCTTTTCATCCGGTGAATCCCCCATAAAACACAGCGAAAACAGCGGCTCAGTTGAAACCCGCCTCCCCTCGCTGATGATGGTCCGCGCATTGCCCAAGAGTCCAGAGACCTGGCAAAGATCGAAAGTATAATCATAAGGGTAATAATGATATGTATATAATAATATATATATACATATTTGGCAACCATATCATAAAATCATAATCAAACATATATATATATATATTATAGTACAGTCGTATAATTCTCATCCATCCAGGGGCTAATATAAAGAAAAAACAACATAAAAAAACTGTTCATTACATATCAACATATCACCTAGGATGTACTACGTAGGTATACAAGTATGCACATTTCATACACCACAAATTAGGGACAGTCTATTACCGCCCCGTATATGTTGTTCAGCTAATAACTTATCATCTTTGGGGTTGTAGCCATTGTAGCCAGTTAACAAACAAAAAATCAGTTATCTATGAACGATATCAATTTGATATACAGTAACATGTGGCAATTGCAGGGAACATCCCTGCTCCACGATCTGCTTCCAACTGGTCTTTTCTTCACCTGCACAGGCCTGAAAAATGTCATGGGTCACTTGACAGCTGGGACCCTTCTGTTCGCCTCATTTTATCCGTTTCTTCCCCCAAAAAATGTTAGAAAATCATAGTTTTCAATCCCCATAGCTCTGAGCAATTGATTATTGGTCATTAGTCACTGTAGCTATTGCTATAGTCATTAGATGATATTAGATGTCATTAGATGTCATTAGTTTTTCCCAAATTTACTTTCTGAAATGTACAATGTGTTTTTCTTGATTTTACCATATTTTGGTTTTCTGTTCAGTATATGTTTAATTGGTCTTTACGACAGTACCTGCTCCGCCAAAGTGCCAAAGGTCGCACTCATGATGACCAGCCGCGCGGCCAAACGCCTGGTCCATGGTGATTTCATGGTGGTTTAACCCAACTAAAATAGTGACTTAACATGACTTTTCCTTCGGAAAATGGTGAAACTATTCATGATTTGGAGGGGTTCTTAATGTTTCTTATCTCATGGATCCCCGGATCTCGACTTGGATGATTTGGTCATGTTTGGTCCATGGATTAGAAACCTCCGAGCGGACAACATTACTTACTACTCGCAATGGACATGGCCAAAGTGGGTGGTGCCCACTTCGGTTGTGAAGAAAATTCAACATCCCAAATCCACTCCCTACTACTTTATTTTTCCGTTAATTTTGTCAGTTACTCATATGGGTTTACAGTTTATATCGTTCGTAGTAGATATGACTTTGTTTATACGACTAGCAGATTTTTAGGTTTACATAGTTCAAATGGATGTTACAAGTAACCGGGGGACACAAACCAAGTCACATCAAATAAGGTTTTTTTGTGAGATATATCGAAAAATGTTCCAATGTCCAGGTTGCAACCTGTTATCATCTGATGCAACATGACACACATGTCACATGATTAATATTTCGTTTGTTTCAAGGTGGTCACATCAGGAAAATACTCAGAATATCATAATCAAACATTACAAAATCATATTATATATATATACATACATTACATTCCATTACATTACATTACATCACATCACATCACATGACATTTATATATATATTATGAGATGGTTACTCACAAACATGCGAATGTGTTGTCGTTTTCTGGCATTTTTTTTCTCGCAGAATTCGGCCAATTTTAGATACACCCGCATGTTAAAATAGTGTTTTTGAATTTGTCAGTATACCGTCATGCATTACATGACCATTTCAAACAAAAAAAACTTAAAAAAAAACTCAGTGAGTCACCACTCCATCCCATCACCCCGGGCTTCATTGATGGCCTTTGTCGCTTCAAATGTAGACATAGTGCAAAGGCCAGGTCGGACTCAATGCTACGTTCGTGGAATTCGTCGAAACAAATGCAACCGATACCTGGCGCATCGACACCGAAAAACTGCTGCTGGGCGAATACGTCGTTGTAATCTCCCCGGATCAAGAGGAGAACTTGACACCGTTAAAAAAACAAAATGTTTTTGGACGTTTTGAACACTTGTTGAAATTGTTGAACATATTTCAGGATATTGTTCATCCACAATGAGACCTGCAAAATCCTGCAAACATTTCAAATTCAGTTCATTCCAGCAAATGTTTTGTTTTTCTTTTCAACCATCAAATGGTTATCAAAAAAATGATTGTAGAGATGGCCTGCACAGGCCGGCGCATGCAAAAAACAACTTAAAAATGGAGCCCAGCGGCTGCAAAGAAATCAAAACAAAAGTTGCAACATCTGCACCAGGTCATGTTGGAGATCATCGGGGCAAGTGGCAAAATATCAAAATACTATAAACAGGAAAAACAAACATTGTCTAAGAATTCCAAACGTTGTTTTTTTTTTTCCTTTGTCCAGGTGTTTACCATGTTTACCACCCATTTTTCTACACCTGATTCAAACGTTGTCAGTCTGGATCGTAGCCTTCCAAATCTGGATTCTGGCCCAGCAGGCGAAGCAGCACACCTTCGGTGACCACCTTCCGGGCAAGCTATCGCTAGTGGAGGCTGCATTTATTTGCGCGCCCTGCCCCCCCCCCTCTGCGGGAAATGTTTCGAAGTGTTAACTGAAACTGTGAATTTTGTTGCACTTTCAATTTGCAAGCCCTGTCCACGTAGATTTTATTGTTTTCATCTCCATTTGGAATGTTTGCCTCACGGTTGACCCTTCACAACCCACGTGTTTCATGTGTTTCTACCTTTCGCATTTATGCTTCAAAAATTACTATTGATCCCTAGCACCTCTTACGTTGGACTGTTTCGTGAACATATCGTTTTGAGATGTTTTGAGGTGTTTTTTTATACCTAGGGGGAGGAAGGAACTAGTACATAAGCATTGTCAGCAAAATTGATGCATACAAAATAAAAGTGGCAATGCTTACTTGGAAAAATCATCTTACAGAATCTCACAAATCCATACCAATCCATTATTAACATGTTTTTTGCGTTCTATCTGGTTCTACGTCAATTTTTCAACGGCCTATCCATGTTTGAAACGTCCAATGGGCCTCGATACGCGTCCGATTGGACACGATGGCTTCATGCCGGATCCGATAACCTTGGGTGGCTCCCTCCAAAAAATAACAACACCCTACCCCATAGGATCCATGTATGGTATAAATATGGTAACATTGGGGGTATATTGATGGTAAATGTTACCATACATAGCATACATGGATCCTATGGGTACTGTATCTCTGGGAAATCGTGAATGATGGTGCGGATGGGGAAAATATGAAAAAAACATGAACAAAAAAAGGCAGAACATATTTGCATAAATTAGCTAGAGCAGTCCATGGTGTGCATCTCCCAGCTGGTCTTCCCCCCCATGTCAGCCACACATTGCTGATGCATGTGGATGGAATAATTGTAATTCGGCTAGCTGGGCTGTGTTGATTTCCCTATTCTTGGTGATTGTTTTGGCACTGCCTCCTGATTGTTTGACCCCTCTTCATGTCATCGTCATTTCACGTTTGAACGACTTTCTCCGAAGCTCTCCCTGTTTCAACTCCACCCTCCGGTAATTTAACATAGCTATGCTTCAGATTGCGCAATTAGTTCCATGATTTTATGGTGAATTCCATAAGCCATGCAAGTTACAAGAGGATATCCCAGTGATCAATACTCATGAATACAGAAATGAATTCTATCCCATTCTATCCCATTCTATCCCATTCTACCCCATTCTATCCCATTCTATCCCCATATAAGAATGTATTAAAAAAAGTTATAAATATAAAATAACATAAATAGTTTAAAGGCCCCATCGTTGCCAGAAAATCCCCATCGCCGCAAAGCCCGGTGACGTCCCAAATCATCGCCGCTGGGATGCCAGGCCAATCGTCTCTCCAATGGATTCCCCCCAAAGCTCTGCCATGCGCCTCAAGGGTAGCTCTGGTGCCACAGCCTATGTCATTCTAAATATATATATAATATATAATATATATAAAAAATATATATATAATATAATATAATATAATATAATATAATATAATGCATATATAATATATATATAATATATAATATAATATATATATATATATATTTGATATGATATATATATATATTTGATATAATATATATATATATATATGCATAGACTGTTTGTATTGTTATAATCTGTATAGATATAATCATATGTACATTGTATGGTATTGTATTCATTAATCCCTTTCTCCTAATATTTAACACACCCTATTATTAAATGGTGCCAAATATGTGACAATATCTGTAATTAATTAAATCATTGCAAATCTTGCCATGGTTTCTGGCAGGTGTTGAATATTAGGGGGAAGGAAACATGTATATTTTGTATGTACAAGTATGTGTTCATGGCTACGAGCATTTTACATACAGTATATACACTTATATAATGTGTATATTTGCCTGCGACTTCTAGAATTGCTAGAAACAAAGCGCCTTGGAAACTTAGATGCAGTGGCACAGGCTGCACAAATCATCTCAGTCCAGGTGCCCGCACCGAGCAACACTGATGCAAGTTATGCGCCGCGGTTGCAACACAATGACCTGTGGTTCACATGTTTCACAGGATGAAACAGGTCTGTTGTTGGTGTTTTCTCTCTATTGGGAGGTTGGAGATACCGCCAGTCGCTGGTGATTGGTGGTTCATTTCCCCTCTACAGACTATCATCATTGGACTCCAAGTAACTGGACACCTCCATAACTGCTGCCCTTTGGCAGTTCAAGAACCTCCGCAAATAGAGGGCAAACAATGGATTTCCCTTGACATGTTGGTTCACAGTGCCAAGGATTCTGGCAACACATGTCTCACCAACACCGAAAAAAACTTGAAACCCAAGAGTTGACCTGTTCTAGTTGTCTTTCTCAGTGTGCAGTGTCAAAATTAGGTAAACATGATCCAGCAGTTATATTCACAATAATCTGGGATAAGATCTGGCTGGATTATATATAACTCACCAACTCGAAAATAGCGGAAAAGATCGGAAAAGTAATGCCATTTGGGGATGATTCCGCGCAATCTAACCATCATGCCAGAATGCACGACATGAGGTCATGATTCATAATTCTAGTTCTTTCAAATTTGCTCATATCCAGTATATATATATATATACGATATATATATATATACGATATATATATATATATTTATTTATTTATCTATCTATTTATCTATCTATGTATACATATATATATATATATATATATATCCGAAAAAATATACCCAAGATATCCCAACGTTATCCCCAAACAAATCCCCCGTTGTTGGTAACCCAGTTGCACCCCTACCCGTCGTCACCTTGCCGTCGACCATGCCGCCATCCAGCAAGGCTAAGGGAACCACGGTGGTCTTCCCGGCACCCGTGGGGGCCTAGCTGGGCAGATTTTTGGGGCTGGGCAAACCCCACATCAAGGATGTAAGAACATACTACTACTAACATATATATATATATATATGTATGAATATAATATAATATGTGTGCGTGTGTTATTGTATATGTCTTCATGTTATAATACATATATATATATTATATATTATAATATGCATATCAAGATAGTTTACTGTTTAACAATATATGCATAACTATGTACTGTAGTTGAATTAAATCGGTAACTGTTAACGTATATCGAAATACACCTCCATGTCGGATGTGTTCCACCATCTATGACTGGTGAAATTAAGGATTGTTAATTGTTGGGGTTATCACATTTGTCATTACTATAACATGTTTAACCCAAGTAGCTAGTGACAATTTATCTAAATGGATTTCACATGAGTTGATAGTTACTAACTGCATGTTTCTTCTAAATTTCCTGTTTTGGTTGAAAACATGTGTTCTGAAACGTGGATCCAATGACAGAACGGTTGGCATTGGAGTATAACCATGTACTACGTGGAATCACCAAAACTTGTGTTTTTTTGGGCAAGAAACATGTGGATAACACTGGAAACGCACGACGGCAAAAAACAACTTTTACCTCACACAGAGCCACGACCGGCTTCGGGTCAGTCGGAACTCACACTAACCCCTTTTGGTCAGCGTGTACGGATGGCCTCAGCTTTTGTTCTATCTGATGCCACCCGCTGCCTGTACGTTCTCTTCCGAGCTGCTGCATCGGCCCTGAGCTTCTTTGCCACTGCCGTGTCCTTCAATGCCCAAAGAGCGGTTGCCATCGCTCTCATCAACTTCTGGTTGCCCACCAACTTTGTCAGGTCATCTGCCAAAAGTTCTTCTCCGGGCACCCATCGGACCAACCTGCTTCCTCCATCTTCAGCTAATGCCTGCTTCATGGCGGCGATGTCAATCGCCAGACGCTTGTCTTCTCCAAGGGCTGTGCCATTCAGCAAGTCATATCCTGTCCTCGAATCCATCACCAAGATGAGCCGCCAGGTAGCTGCGGCAGGAAGCCAATTGTTGAGCTTGAAGTCCGGACGGAGGGCTTCTGCAAGTAGAGCACGGATGAAATCTGCTTCTTCCATGGTCGTTGCCGCTTGTGATATCTCGGCTGCCAAACTCGATCTCACCACTCGCTTGAGTAGTCCAGAGTGGTGGGCCACAATCGCCAGTTTCGCCTGACCTTCCAAAATCTTGGGGTTGGCAAAAGCGATGGCCATACCACCCTGCGATCTTCCTTTCGGCATCCCTGCAAAAGAGGCGTCAGAGATCGCCAAGACGATCATCTCCTTCACGTCACATCCCAAGTTCTCATACCGAATGGTCACTGGTTGACGGGCACGTTCTACCAGCACTTTGAGCTCGACCAGAGCTGCGGGGTCATTGACTCCAGCCAGTTGTTGCACCCTTGAAACTCCAAATGACAGATCAGCCCTGCATTGTCTGGCCATCCAATTCAATTGCCCTGCTATCGTGCCGATCCATTTCTTCTCATTCGGTTGAAGAGGATGTTTCTGATGTGGAGATCCTCGCTGCGGCGGGTCCAAAAGACGATCTGCATAGGCATCCATCTGGATCATCACCGTGCCATCGTCGTCTTGTTTCTCATACCTGCCGCAGAACTTGGTCCACTCTGTTGGATGTTTCCATTCTCCAAAACTGAAAAGCGAATTGAGCCGATTCCTGATGTTCTCCTCTTGCTCGGGGTCTGCCACCAGACGCACATCGTCCACATGCACTGCAAGCAATGCTTGAAGTTCTCCGGCAGGACCAAAGAAAGAGAACAAACCTGGGCAAAGTTGAAGTTCCCTCCCCCCAATGGACTCAGCACCACGTTTGAATCGATGATACCACAGACGTGGTGACTCAGCCAGTCCAAATCCAGCCTTTTTCATCCGGAAAACATCTGTTCTGGCTCCATCTGGAATCTTTGTTCTCAAGAACTGCCTCACAAAGAAGGGGTAGTTCTTCGGAGTCTGAATGAAAACCCTGCGCTCGTCCGGCAAATAGTCACCCTGCAAGAAGGCAGCTGAAATGTCTGAGAATGCCATCAGCCAGTTCCATTGCGCTGCCAAAAAACAGAGCACATTGTGTGCCAGCAAACTGGCTGTCGGGCTTTGTGTTTCGAAATCTCCAGCTCGTTGATCTCGGTGCCCAGCAATCACTAAACGGGCCTTGAGAACAGCTCCTTGCAGAGCTTCATCTGTTGGATGGATATTTCGGGGGTCGCTCTTGTTCACCAAGACGAACCGGGATGGTAAGAGTTCTTCTGCTGCAATGCTCTCATCTTCCATCACCGGAGCCAGGGCATCATGTTGAAAATATACCTCCAAAGCCTCCAGGATAGGCTGTTCGAATGCCTTTTGCCACGCATCCGAGAGATCAGTCCACTTCAATTCCAGGCGCACCTTGCCCGTCTCTGGTTTGAGGACATCTTCAAACTGTTCAGGTTCAGGAGCGTCCAAGAGTTCCTTGAGGCCTTGATGTGTTGACCTTGGAGAAGGGCACGGTAACTCCGAATAATTGACGAAGTTGAAAAAGGCCTCATACATCTTCATCTGCGTCTCTTGAACCTGTTGTTTGGCATCAGAGATGTGCTCCACAATGTCCTTGACCTCCTGCATCTCTAAAGGCCCCAGACGATCCCGCAGCAAGGTGTCATTGGGCCAACCAGCAGCATCTCTCATGTTGACAAAGGCTTCAACCATCTCCTGTCCATCTCGCCAAAGGTGTTCGGCAAAATGCCTTGCCCTCATCCATGTGTGCAATGTCGGTGGTGGATCTTCAGGGTCACGAATTTGCAGACGGGTAATACCCTGCCATAACGTTTGGAGATCTTGCTGGGTATTCCACCTCGGTCGAATCCCATCCCCAGCCCAATGCAAATTGTCCAACATGAACTCGTTCATCATTTGACCAGGAGTTCTTCGTCCGAATGGATCATCTCCTTGATTTGCAGCAGCATTGATCTGACGAGCCTGTCCCCATCGTAATGGATTGTGCAAATAGTACACCTGTGTTGCCCTCACTCCAGTGATCCATTCCCTGGAAATTCCTCCAGGAAGTTTCAAACTGGTTTCCGGCATTTCGGATTCTGGAGTATCTCGGTGAAAAGCCAAAGGGTCAAACATGTGCAAACGAGGTTGTACATGCACTCGACAAAGTTCTCCATCTTCCAAACTCAGGATCCAGTAGTCCTGCTTCGGGGTCGGCCGTTTTCCTTGTGTGCGAAGGATGGGGGCCGATTCTTCTCTGGTCAATGGCCTCTTCATCCTTGCTGGCACGTCTCGAAGCATAGGTTCCATGTTTGGCGGCAGTCTCAGTCGAGTCTGTGGCGTAGCTGGCATTGGTTGCATGGTTACATCCATCCCTTGCGGGTACACCATCCTCGTCTCACGGTGCAGCACAGACCTTTCTACCGCCATCACATCGTCCTCTTCCAAATCGGACAGCATGTCGAAGGCCGGGGTCTGCATGTTCACCGTGGGCACAACAGGCAACGCCGCCAGCACATCATTGTCAATGGATACCGCCAATGCCTCTGCGAAGCTCTCATCTGAATCCGAATACTCTGGATTGTAGAACCTCCAGATATCGACATAGGGCTCATCCGGATTGGTAATGGCAACATTGAGCACTGCCATCTCCGAACCACGTGGGACAGTGACGTCCACCGACTTGGGTTGAAGCTTCTCCTTCATCTTCTGCAAGTGCTTGGCGGTCTTTGTCATTGCCTCATCAAATACTGCTCGTCTTTCCGAGAATGGTCGAAGTGCAGGATCTCCTTTTCTGCCATCAGTTCGAGGCTTCTTCTGTGGCCTTGCTGAACTCGCCAACTCTGAGGGCACCTGCTTCTGATGTATCGAAATCGGAACATCATCCAAGTTCGAGCTGGCCTTTTGGATCGTCTCCTGGGTCGCAGCCTGTGTCTGTTCCTCATCACTAAATTCTGCTGATGGGTACATTGGATCCACCTTCAGCGGAACTTCTGACTTTTCCTTCTTGGGCTTGGGTTTCTGTGCCACTTGTTTGCGTGCAACTTGTTTGCGTGCAACTTGTTTCCCCGGCCCCGTGGAAGCAGAAGGAAGTTCTTCATTATCTGATGATGTCGATGACGAGGAAGAGGAAGACGATCTTTGCTCGGCATTAACCCGTCCCGTTTCGAGTTGCTTCTCCAACTCCATCAAGGATTCACGCGCAATGTCTGCTGCTTCTTGTTCCTCCACCACGGCCAATCTGACGTATTCCAGAGGCATGCCTTTGAGCTTGTTCTGATAGCGCAACCACACCCGCTTCACCGCTCCATCCTTTCTCTCAATGGCCACCACCAATGCTGGCCCCACCCAAGAGATCTGATCTTGGAGTCGACGAGAAAGTCCTCGGCGATTGGCTGGTGGTTCATAGTACATCACCTGGGCACCCTCGGTGATGAGCTCCAGCTTAGGCAGTCTTGACCTCGAGCCAGCTGCTCGTTTCAAGGCTTCACTCGCCTCCATCCACTGGAATGCGTCATTGGCTGCCTTTCGAATCTGGGCTGCCCGATGAAAGGATTCATCAACCGAGGCAGGCTGTGCCAACTGGAACTTCATGTGGCCAGCCAAGGTGTCCATGAGATTGTTGGGGGCCCCACATTCCTTGCCAAAGACCAGCTGGATTGGTGAGAACCCAGCCACTCTTGCCTGTCTGTTTCTGGATGCCGTCACCGAAACCACAGCCTGTTTGAGGTCCTCCAAACCAATCACTGTCGTTTCCTTGATGACCTTCATGAGCATCACTTTCAAAACTGCTCCATGTCTCTCAGCCAGTGACATCCGCCAATGAGCTGTTGGGGGCACCACATCATGAAACACGGCAAACGTCGTGAGGAGGTACTCCAGAATGCCACGGAACTCAGTGCCTTGATCTGTCATCAGCACTGATGGAGGACCGAAAACTCCAAACCATCTATCTCGAAGCAAGTTGGTTGAGGTCTCTGCTGATGGGTCCTTGGCAGCCACGGCAATCTGGTAGAGTGAAAAGGTGTCCAAAATGTGTGTCACTGCAAACTTTTCATTGGTGGCATCCCAAACGAAAAATGTGTCCGCCACAATGCGCTCGTTGAAGGATGTAGGCCGCTGAAATGCCGCCTTCGGAGTTGCCATTGGTGGCATCACCTGTGCACAAATCTGGCATTGTAACTGCTTGACGGCCTGCACAATCTCGGCCTGAGCTCCATTGAGTTGCAACATCCTCTGCAACTTCTCATTCGAGATGTGTCCCAAAGAGACGTGTAGATGTGCCAAAGTTGATCGAATGGTCCGGTGCAACAAAGCTGCACCTCCAGCAAAGTTGATGTACTCGTATCTGGTGCCATTGTCCACCATCTTCATGTGTTGCCGGAGTTGTCCTTCAGGTGTTGGTTCAACTTCTGCTGGAACGGTTTCCCAAATCCGATTTGGAGGCACCTGTGCATGCAATGGGACTACAATCTTTTGCGCTGACTCCTCCAAGGCACTCTCCAATCCCGTCAGCAACCACTGGCAGAACTCCTCCGACCATCGTGATGCCAACGTAGAGCGTCGTATCGACACATGTCGGCCTGTACCATTTGGATCTGGTAAGCTGACACTTCCTTCTATGGGTTGATGTTCTCCTGGTTTGTGATCACATACCACTGGAGGGAATGCCGTTGAGTTGATGCATGGATGGTTCATCTGTATGGCTGTCGGCTTCTTGTGAGGTCGACCACTCTCCTGATCGACCAATCCCAATTTGCACATATGAACCACCTGCTGATAGACATGTGGCCTTCTTCCCATCAGAGGCATTTTCAATGCATCACTCTGTGCCGGCTGTTCCAAAACTACCAATCTGCCATTGGTGGTTTGATATGACCACACCCACATCACAAACTCCCAGAAAGGCATGTGTTCTCGACGAAGTGCACTGAGGATGTCCTTTCGCTTCCGCATTCTCTGCCATGATGACCAGGGCCCACACGGCGGTGAAAGAGTAATCACCTCTGGCTTCTGAGCATCGATGACATCCTTCAACATCTGTTGATGTTCCTCACTGGTCAAATCCAAGCCATACAGGACGTCCTGTGGAGGCAGCACATCCCACCGCTCGGACTCATGCGCCATCTCTGACAGAGTGGCCCGTCCGGCAAAGATCTCCATCAGCGACCACCTCTTGTACTTCATCTTGACCACGTTGTATATACGCTGATGTGTCCTGAGGGCCCTCTGTACACCTGCCTGAATCGACCTTTTCTGTCGTCGATTGAGGGTGATCTTCTGTCTCCGTCCATCAGGGGCCATGTTTGCATGAAGCGTATCTTGTCCATCATCAGGCATCGTCGCCTGTTCTTCACCTGCTGGTTGATGTCCCTGTTGAGGATCACCTGCACATACTAAATCCACTCGGTCTCGCGCTCTGCGAGCTTGCTCTTGCACAGTAGGTGCATTGGGATCCGTCACTTCCGGGTTGAACTCTTGCTTCGGCGGCGGGCTCCTGCGGGGTCCACCACCTCCTCCTCTGGAATCAAGCCCGCTGCCAGATGATAGGTCTTTGGGTTGAAGCACAACTGCCTTGCCGCTCCTAGATGCCCCCACATTGATGCCAGGTGCCTGCCATGCATGTGGAGGATCCATCTGGGGTTGCGCTTCCAGCGCTTCTTGCCCTCGAACTCGACTGCCTCTTTGATGCGCAGCAGTAGCAAGAGTAGCTTCCACTTGAAAGTCAATGTCTGCGTCCACATCGACCTCATGATGTTGAACGTGAGGTCGTTCGAAAACGCCTGTGACAATGTCGGAAAGTTGCCCATGGGGTTCGTCAGAGCCCCTTGTCGTGTCGTCTTGGACCGACTGGCTGACTTGGCACGGGGCTTCTTCTGAGTCTCCTTGGTGTCTTGTTCTTCCTGCGAATTGGACTGCAGTTGTGTCATCTGTTTGAACATCTCCTGCATGTGGATCTGCATCTCTTGCATCTGTGCCAGCTGCATATTGGCACTGGCTTGTGCTCGTGCCGCTTGAGTTCTGGTACCCGGCGAAGTTGTGGGACGCCGCAACTTGGGAGACTGACGAACTTTCCGAGTTCCTTGCTGTCTCGGCCTGTCCACTTCTTCTTCCACTGGCTCCATCTCGTCTGATGAGATCGTCTGGCCGACTTCCTCCCACATCTCCATCTCGTTGGTGTTGGCGTTCGCCATTGCTGGGAGGATCGTTGACGGCCGATTCCACAGGATCGTCGGGTGAGGCAAACATCACTCGCCTTGATCCACTTGAAATTGGCAGAGGCATGACTTCACGATGAGGTTCCAAACACGCGTGATGTGGTACTTCTTGCAATTGTTCAACATCATCAATTTTAAGAGTGTAGTGACCACCACGCGATTGATGCAATCCAAATGCTCTGACATGATGTTTCCTTGACGAAATGGTATGTGCTGCAGTGTCAACAACCAAACCCAACTCTGTGCACACTGGTTTCGAAAGAAGTGGAGGACAGCTTCCAGCAACAACTGAAATACGAAGTAAACAAGGGATGGTGGCAATGGAGACATGCAAAATGACCGCATAACGACTTTGATTGACATGTCCGTCCCCAAATCGAAATGATTCAGACTCTGGCACCACTTTGACAAAATGACCATGCTCCTTCCATTTTTGAACTACCGGATTTACCCATGTGGTGCCTGCCACCGTTTTCATGCATCCCAAATCCAAGATCATCTTGTCCCCCAGCTCTGTGAGTGACCAACAAATGTCATGTACTTCATTTGATGAGTCCACCATGAACTGACATGAGACGTGCTCCTTGCCGATCAACCCCAAGCGCCCTTTGTACTGCGCATCGGACTTCACACATGCCTGTAAATAGGCCCAATCTGCTTCAGACTGTGCCATAGCCACCGGAAAAGTCACATTCGATGCATGCACCGGAGCTTTGTTCCGGTACGGGCACTCCTGCGACCAGTGACCAAGTTGACGGCAAATAAAGCAAGGCTCCGTCTTCTGCTGCTCCTTCACCCAACGGCGAACTTGATCACGATCCTTCACATTGCCACCACCATTGGCCTCCTTCTGGAAGTACTGGCGCATCTTCTTGATTTCTCGCACTCGATTGCGAGCTTTGTACTCCTGGGCATAGATCTCTGCCATTGCCAAGCCTCCCGAAGGGGATGCCGACGAAATGCTCGTCGATGGTGATGTCTGCGAAGTTGCACTTGTAGCCGTCTCCAAAGTGGCATGACTTGAGCTGCCAAAAGACGTCATGTCGTCCTCGTCCTCGTCCATGGACTCTTCGCCCAACAATTCTGCCAATCCCTCATCTTCGACCTCCTCCTCTGCATTGTCTTCATCTTCCAGGATTGCCATCAATTGCATCTCTGAACTTTCGTCGTCCAAAAAACTTCTTTCTGCGTCGATGGGGTCCTCCGCCACCAGAAGTCGTAGAAGCCGAAGACAAGGAAGTAGTGCTTGCCACCCCAGCCTTTTGGACCAAGTACTTGTCTTCTTGATCCAATGTTGGCTCTCCCCTTCCAATGGGGCATCCTGGAATGCCTTCCAGCTGATCCGCCAAGTCGATGATTGCATTCGTGACCAGGTCCTCATCCTCCAAGGCGCCTCCACATGCAGCTTTGATTAGTGCCTGGTCTCGCTTTGTCAGTTTTGCGGCATCCATGAGGTGCCCCACATAGAACTGAGATCCCACCTGGTACGCCGGGCTTGACTGATTCTCCCGGCGGTAGATCTCAGCTCTGTTGATGAACGACTCCAAGGACTCCTGCGGCAATCTCGCCAGTCGCATGAACTTCTGTCTGCGTTGATCAACTCGCTTCTGATCCAGCAGCTTGATGATCGGCGACCTCTCCATAGTCTTCTTGATGATGTCGATGCCATGTGCTGAAGAGACCTCAGCGACCGTCAAGTGCTGAACGATCTTCCCTGCACGTTCCCTAAGCTGCTGCATCAACCTCGGGCCACGCATTTCTTCTGGAAGAGATCTTCCTTCAGAAGCCAGCCAGAACATCACACTCCTCCAATACTGCTCCCATGACTCACCAGGGCGTGCATAGCAGATTGGAGGATAAGTTGAGCTGATCTTCCCGCCTGTTGACATGTTTTGTTGGCTGTTGCCTGCAACTGACGGGACTCCACTTGGGATATCACCCGATGGCCTGTTCACAGAGTCCTTTGCCATACCACCTGGCGATGCTGGATCCCATGGTTTCATCTCCACACCATGACCTTGCGCTTCTTTGACAGCAAGCCGGTGTGATTCTCCTTGTCCAGATCCATTTTCACCAGGAAATTCCTTTTGATCGCTATCTTCAGGTTCTCCTGAACGCTGACGATGTCCAACAGATAGTTCACCATCCCGCCATGACCAATTTGAATTCCGGTCTGAAGATGCTGATGCATCGGATCTCCAATCCCAGTTTCCCCAGGCATCCCGGCCCGATCGAACAGACCAATTGCCTGATGACCAACCGCTCCATGATTGAGCGCTACCGCTCCAGTTCTCCCATGCATCCACTGCTGCGTCACTGCTCCTAGCTGACGAAGCATCAGACCAGTTCTCTGCCATGACATGTACTCTCCATGGATCTCGATCAACCCATGGGTCACTTTCTGGGCTCATCCAACCAACCATAGTTGCACCAGGGTCTTCGGCACGTCCCGAGACACCTCTAACTTCGCTCTCAGCACCTCCCTCGACTGAACTACCACTCACCCTTCCGGCTGAGTTCCCACTGCTGTCACTAGATGCCAAAGACGAAGATGGTGTCGCAGGTTCCACATTGCCAAAGGTCACCCTGGTCCTCCTCCTAGCAAAGTCAGGAAGAGGTACTTCTCCGAAGCTCGGAGCATGGGCTCCTGTGGGTGGTTCATCGGACCCATCCAATGAACCTCGCGGCAACTGCATGAGGTCCTCCATGGCTCAGCCAGCTCAGGAGCTGACAAAACTAAGGCCACTATTCGTGGCTCCGCTACCACTGGAAACGCACGACGGCAAAAAACAACTTTTACCTCACACAGAGCCACGACCGGCTTCGGGTCAGTCGGAACTCACAATAACCATCAAATGATTCAGCTGATTCATCCCGTGATGCCAGCGGCTAGTGAAGCCGTTTGGCCCCAAACAGTAGTTGTGATCCTGGTGATAAAAGTTGTAGGTCACACAAAGCTGGTGAAGGAACCCACACAATGGTCTGTAATGGGGACAATAATTCATCTTTTCTGTGATTTAACTAGCAGGACTGAATAGGACTGATGGTCAGACCCAATGTTGATCTTCACACTGGCAACAGGCCACGAACATAAAATGTATGAAAACAACATACATAGGAATTCGAACTATTGTTAGTAAAACATAGTAAAACAATAATCAACCACCCGTATTTTGATGGTCACCACCCATGTGTGGCAAATAGGGGATGGTTTACTCTTGCTTTATTAACATTGGTCGATGATGTCGTGTGGGTCCCGTGGCTAGTTGAAAAACTACCCAGCGCCAACGGCCGTGCAGGCTATGTGAGATGACCTCAGAGTAGTAGACCTCTGGTTATCTCTCATTGGTGGGTTTAACTTATGCCAAAAATATGGGCTGAAAATCTCAAGCAATCATCCCTTTTTGCGCGGTGTTTTCAAAACAATAAATAGTTGTAACATGTTGTAACCACAACCGGACCCGATAGAGGCCTACTTTGCAACCATAGAGTCCATGACTTCAGGTCGCATGGTCCACTTTTGGTCAATCCTCCGGACCACGTCGGACTCCACCTGCAAGACCAAATCTGCCGACGTGGACTTGCAATGCTCCAGCACCGAAGGTAAGATCTGCTGGATCGGCAAATCCTGGGACAAGCGACGATGGGAGCCATCGACCCAAACCAGTTATCTGACCAGTAGCAACGTCCGGTGGCACGTTTGAGGTCCATGAATCTATATGAGTCTTATTGATATCAGCGACAATTGCATATGCAATCATTGATTACATATAATTATCTCGATCTCCCAATTTGTTGTTTTTCTAAATTGATTTGGTGAAGCCTCTTTGGGAGACCTAAACGGAGACACCAACGACACCCAGCTGGGGCGTCTCTACTACATCTCTGTAGGGCCGCGCTGAGCCTGCCACGAGCCACTGTGCTATATCTCTTTTAATATTGTTTAATAGTGGATGTACGTGGATGTCATACCAACTGAATAATCAGCTAACCAGCAAATTCAAGCTGACAACCAAAGCACATGTCAATGCACATGTTAACAGAATTGTAGAGTTCATCTCGTGCACACTTGGGGTGTTCCGTGTTCCACCTGGGTGGGGCGCCGTGTCCCACTTCCATTACGGACTGGGTTTTACGAAAATGTGGAACCGGCTGTGGCATAGATTGGCAGCTGGTAGCACCAGGCGACTTGGATGCCTCGTAGACTATCTTCACAAAGCAACACCAGCTATTTCAAATCAAAAGTAGGCCCCATCATACTCCATCCAACAATAAGTTGTAACATTAGCAAATCGTGTCTTTGCATGATTGTCATGTTTGTGGGTTTCAAAGATGTTCAACATGTCTTTTCAACTACGGTTACCGTCTGGTCATTTAACGTAGCGAACTGGAACTTCACCGTTGTATCAATAGGTAAATCATCATTTCTATCATCGAACTAATGGGCCATGGCTTCCATAGCCATGTTCAGTGACATAGCTAATTCATGCTAATTCATGCTAGTTCCCATTAAATTCCCAACCCAGATGCTCCATGGTGCTGGAATATTTACCTACATTTACCTATACATTTACCCTACAAAAATGGCCCAGTTTTGTAGGTAAATATTCCAGCACCATGGAGCATCTGGGCAATGGTTGATCATGGCGCCGCAACGCCACAGCGGCCTGCAGTGGCCGCCTGGTGGAGGGGATTTCTGGAAAATCGGATCATGACATGGGCTATGGGGTCAAGACCTATACCCTCTGGTAAACTAACAAAAAACTATGGAAAGATCCACCATTTTTGATGGGTAAATCCACTATTTCGACTGGGCCATTTTCGATAGCTATGTAAGAAATTACCAGAGGGTACATAGCATTTTTAGGGGGGATGAACATCCATAAATCCCAGCTATGACTTGGGGTTAGGGTACCAAGGTTTTGACACACCTGCCACATGTTTATCCTTGTGAAAATTGTACAGCATCATCCAATTCAATGTAAGACCCCAAAAAAGTTAGAAGGAGTATAAAGTGATGCTTCAGGTAGGGCAAAGCTTTGTTGCTGGTTACATCCGTGGCGAAGGCGCAAAATGTATACGTCCATTTTGGGATATATACCCCAAATATACTTGGTCGTTCATCGCAGGAATTGTAAGTAGGTCAGTCGACCCAAGTAGGGTAGCAGGGTTCGGTTAGGACAGTTAATATATATATATATAATAATTATTATTATCATTATTATTAATTAATTTTTATATAATAGTATATAATATTATGTTTTGTTTCATTCCAGTTACCAACTGCATCAAGCAACTGATATACATACATTGACCAAAAATAACCTGCCTTTTGTGGTTCCACTAAGCCAATACCCCCGGCACCACCTTTCTCCTGGGGCTCAAAATCGGCGCGGAGCGCCGCCTGCACGTGACACAACATTCTATAGTGAAAACAGCTTTGTAGCAATGTAGACATGTAATGAATTATACATGAAAATAATGGAATTGGTATATATACATTTGACATCATTTGACAAAAACATATCACATTACATGTTTACATTGTTAATGACTGTTAATGAAAGGACATTACCAAGGATGCTCTTCGAAAGAACACATTATAATGATATAATATCAATCTAACCGTCATGAAGCATGGGCACCTGTCCATGACTGGAGAAGCAACGGCCTGGAGCAATCGAAAATCACAGGTGCAACCGTTAAGGGAATTAGCCTCTGGGAATCTAAGATAGCCACGGAAAATGGCAATGGTTGGGAAATCATCTGCACATGGGTAAATTTCCATGGCTATGTTGAAAGGGTAATTTCTGCAGGTTTGCGACACATAAAGAGACTCCACACGATTGGTTCGGATAATTTCCTGAAAATCAACAGCATGGTGTCGAAAGTCCGCAGAAGAAGGACATAAATTTGTCAGAAAATGTATCTCCCCAATTCCTACATGGTTTATCATCATTTTTCCCTATCAAAACAGCCATTTTGGGGATGGTAATCCCCTGATGTTCAGGTCCACAGCCATTCATCCGACAGTCTCAGTGGCGGACAAACATCGCAGTGCCTGGCGAGGCTGTATCGAGATGCCCTCCGGTGTTATCAAAGGTGGCGAGCTGGGAACTCCCCGCGCTAAATGGATGTTTTATATGGGAAAATCATCTAAGAAATGGATATAAAAAGGATTTTATATTGGACAAATCATGGAACATCTTCTAATAAATGGGGGATTTTCCGGCACGCTATGTTTGATGACACCGAACTATGAATCTTTAGTTGCCCCAAGCACTTGAAACAGCACCATGCTTGATCTTGACCATCACCGTCAAGGAACGAAGCTGGCGTCTTTGCGCACGGCACGCACCTCAGGACATCTTCAAAAAAAGTTTGGAAAATGATGTGGAACCATCAAAGTAATGTCAACTAATAGTGGTTAATAGAGGTTAATAGTGGTTAATACTGGTTAATAGTGGTTAATAGTAATGTCAACCCCGGATTCATAAACCCCTGGGCTGCTTACCCTCTGGTAAATTAACATAGCTATTGAAAATGGCCATTTATAGTGGATTTTCCCATTAACAATGGTGATTTTCCATAGCTATGTTAGTTTACCAGAGGGTAATTTCTTTCTTCAATTTAGTAGCATTCTCTCGCTCTCCATCGCTGTCAGGTCACCCTGCCCTAGCTGTGCTAGGAAGCAAGGAACAGGTGATTACAATGGTATATATAGTTATTTGTGTCGCATTTAGGGGGGCAACTTCCCTTAGCAGCAAAGTATGACTTTTTTGGGTGGCCCACCCTCCCACAATTAATCAGGAGCAGCTTGGTGGTTTTAACCCGAAAAGACATAGTGAGTTGGCTTTCATCGCGTTAAATCATTTTCCCAAAAGTGAAAATGAAGCAAAACAGGTGAATGGTAATGAACTGTGCAATCCTATAGGCAAGTTGCAAACATGAAGCTCCCCCAAATATCTCCGAAGAGTGTTGCTAAGAACTAACATATAGCTAACATATAGCTAACATATAGCTAACATATACTTATACTATCCTGTGCTCATATTTGAACAATCTCCAAGAAAAAACTCGGCTCCCAAACGTGTGGCTAGAACTCCCGAGGCCCACCTCAAAACAGCTTGCGAGGCCAATTTGGCGCCATGATTTTGGTTGCATTCCTTTTATTAATACAAGGCTGTACCGAATCCCAGAGATTTTCTCATCCCAGTCACCACCTGGACATCGCCAGGTGGATCACTGGGCCATCCGAAGCTGTACCACTTTACTTATCACCGGCTAACCCCAGGGATCCAAACAAAACCCCCTTGGCTCCTGACAAACAAGCAAAACAAGTCGAAGGCACTGCACCTGCAGCGCCGCGTAAAATTGCAATGCATGGCATGGCATGGCATGAACTGCATATTCTTAGATACAGCATGATACAACGTATTTAGATACAGGGTACTTCTGTTCAGACTAGATCAATCTAGATCATACTAGATCAATACAGGCTACTCATGTCATGAAACTATGCTAGATTTGCATCCAGTTTGCTGATTTTCCACATGATAAATGTTCATTTTATGAAGTATCACAAAAGATCAAAAGCATTCAAAAACCAGCTCCGGGAACCACAACGGAGCAGCTCGTTGAGGTCCGGGGGAAAGTCAACGCGGTTGCGCATTTTTCAGATTCTTTGAGGTACCCGGATTAAAAGGTCTAGTGATCCTAGCTGTCCTTTCAAAAAGTGCCATAAAAATCCTTTTCTGTTTACCAAAACGCAGGAAAACGATGGAAAACTCTGCGTTTTCCAAGAGAAAACAAGGCTTAAATCACTGACCGATTTCGGCTCCGGTCTGGTGCGCCTCTTCTTGCCTCCTTGGGGTGGATGGGCATGATGGGCGCCCGGGACTCCAGGATTTATCACAGGAACAATTGGACAATTGGGCTAACTACCCTCTGGTAATTTAACGTAGCTATTGAAAATCACCATTTTTAATGGGAAAATCCACTATTAATGGTCATTTTCAATAGCTACGTTAAATTACCAGAGGGTAACATTCATAAAATTTCATAGATCTGGATGGGGAAGTGGGAGGTCAACCAAGAAAATATGGATGTATATGGATGTACTTGAGGCTCCTGAAGAATTACAGTAACCGCACTAAACGGGATGTCGAAAGGAATAGATCCATTGCTCAACCATGTTCTCTGGGAGGGTGTCTATCAGCACAAAGACAAGGGGAAACAAGCATGTGTCGCCAGTTTGGATCCACGATGCTAGGATGGAAAAGCATAAAATGCTACCTACCCAACCAGCCACCAACAAATGCGACAATAATGTGACTGTCATGCGGTGGGAAAACTCAATTCGAAGCTCCTTAGCCGCGGCCCTTGGCTCTCTTTTGTGCAAGGCATACGGATAAAATCCAGATCCCCGAATAGATAGAAAGGATACAAATCCCATCGAAAAATCGTGAAACACCTAACCTGTTCAAAACTTTCTGAATCTAAGGGATAGTGATATAGTTATACTACCTATAGATTATAATATATGTTCTACAGTAATCTAGTTATAATATAAGATAGTTTTACAACATGAATTACACAACCATCGTTCCAACTTCCGTTTCTTCTGGACACGTGATGTTGCGGCTCACCTGGTGCCGGAGTGCCAAAGGCTCCGAAAACCTAGCGAGGAAACGTCAAGACATTCGGGGACAGCCACTGGGGGAATTCAAACATATATGCCGCATTTATATCTCTATATATATATATGTGTGTGTGTGTGTGTACAATTGTAGTACATACGAGTAAGTATAACTATAAATATTATAACAGACACATTTAAAAAAAAAAAACTATTATATTATATGAGTGTATGATTGTGTATGTATGTCGCCTGACCAAACTGGATCGTACTGGAATGCACAGTGATACACCAGCTACTACCAGCTTGACGAAGTTACGGTGATCATCCACAGCAATGGCGTGGATTTCCTCATCAAACACATGGGTAATGGAATCAAATAGGGTTAATGTGGGTCACCCAATAGGTCAAGGGGTCATCCGCGCACGCAAATCCAGGTCACATGTACACACAGAGACCTTTTTCGAGCCTTACGGTCACCTGCGCACGCAAAACGACGGTCACATGTGCACACCAGCGATCCCACAGTCACATGTACACACAGGTGCGGTCATCTGCGCACGCAAAACGACGGTCACATGTACACACCAGCGATGCCACGGTCACATGTACACACCACTACTCTGGATATGGGGTAGGGTGGAGTGATAAAGTTCATGTTTCTGTGCACGCACAGGCACGGCAACCTTATCATCTTTCTGGCTGCTCAGCAGACACAGGCACTACTCATCCCTGCGTTCCACTGAGCTATTGTCTCCATTTTACTTCTTTATTTAAACTTCCCCCCCCTGTGTGCCACTAAACTATTGTCTCCATTTTACTTCTTTATTTAAACTTCCCCCCCTGCGTTCCTTTTGGCTTCCCCCCCCTTCCATTAAACTATTGTCTCCATTTTACTTCTTTATTTAAACTTCCCCCCCCCTGCGTTCCACTGAACTATTGTCTCCATTCTACTTCTTTATTTAAACTTCCCCCTCCCCTGCGTTCCACTAAACTATTGTCTCCATTTTACTTCTTTATTTAAACTTCCCCCCCCTGCGTTCCACTGAACTATTGTCTCCATTCTACTTCATTATTTAAACTTACTCCCCCCTGCGTTCCACTGAACTATTGTCTCCATTCTACTTCTTTATTTAAACTTCCCCCCCCTGCGTTCCACTAAACTATTGTCTCCATTTTACTTCTTTATTTAAACTTTCCCCCCCTGCGATCCACTAAACCATTGTCTCCATTCTACTTCTTTATTTAAACTTCCTCTCCTCCCCCCTGCGTTCCACTAAACTATTGTCTCCATTTTACTTCTTTATTTAAACTTCCCCCCCTGCGTTCCACTAAACTATTGTCTCCATTCTACTTCTTTATTTAAACTTACCCCCCTAGATAGATAGATAGATAGATAGATAGATAAATAGATAGATAGATAGATAGATAGATAGATAGATAGTAGGTAGATAGATAGATAGATAGATAAATAGATAGATAGATAGATAGGTAGGTAGGTAGGTAGATAGATAGATAGATAGCTAGCTAGCTAGATAGATAGATAGATAGACAGATAGATAGATAGATAAATAACGAAAATTTAAGACGTTTCCTATTCGCGTGTAGTTGCGACCATGGCCGCACAGATAGCCTGCTTAAACCAACTCCCGCGCATGGCTGCAGATAGCAACAGCACATATACCACAAGTTTCGATGTTCATTGTATTTTACAAGCAAAAAATGCACATCTCCTATTCGCGTGTAGTTGTGAACTTGCCCGCGTGTACATGCGACTATCTCCCACAAGTCGTCCGCGTGTACATGCGACCATGGTTTCGCGTGTACATGCGACCCCCCGACCCAAGGCATTATTAAACAAGCCCCCTATGATTGGCAGTAAAGTGATCAACCAACAAGCAACCATTCAATCCATATAAAATCTATGTATTCTATATGTATAAATATGAAACATACCTGTAAATACTAGATATTATGTACATGTTCAGAGAGAGAGAGAGAGAAACCTTGGGACAGAACCGTGCACTTCACCATGAAATCCTGGGGTCACTATCATTTACATGCGGTTGTCTCAACATATCATGGACATTCATGGGCTCTATTCTATACCTTGGTTGGTTCACATTTTCTGCATTACATTAATACATATTAATACTGTAATGAAGTGGTGTAAATCCTTCATTGTGAGACAAACCTTTCAATAAATCATCGGTGATGAACTCTACTTCTGCCCACTCAAAACATCAAATCCACAAGTTATTTCCTGCAACATCTCCAATGTTTCTTGCTCCATGGTTAGCTTCCGGAAGCGCACCTGGAGACCTGGAGAAAGGGAGAACTCTCATGGAAATTTATGTGGACTTAAGTGATGTTCTCAACTGAGGTTGTACATGGTTGTACCCCACTTATTATCCGGTCATATTCCGGTAATCAACCATGGCCAGCTGGGAAAATATGGAAAACCCCCCTAGAACTGAAGGTCTTCATGGCGCTAACCATCCGGTGAAGCACCAGCATCGCACCTTGCAGCTCTCAGCAAGCTCCAGCCGTGGGGCCATCTTAGGGTACGCCTTGGTGGTCTCAGTCAGAGTCTTCTCAGCTTCCAGGAAAATATTGCTCAGCTGCGAAGGCGATTTCACCAGTTTATTCAGTTTATTCCTCAAAAGTTCCTTCCACTTTGGGGTACCCCAGGGATAAGGAGGCCACGGCGACTCAAACGTAGGGATTGCATGTTTTCGCTTCCAAGATTTTCCAAGATGTACCGCACGTCCAGACTGTAAGGGATAGTATTTCGCGTTTGGGACTTTGCTCACATTTTGGTTTCCGCAAATTTTTCGTTCTAAAAAAGAGAAAATGTCAGGTCAAAGAAAACATGAGCATGTAGAATATGCATAGAATCCGATCTACTGAACAATAAATCAACCCAAATGGGAGCCAAAAGTCAGCCGACCCACTACCAAATCAAGGCTTAGGGGGGGTCTCAAACGGGAAGGGGCTGATTTTTGGACTGCGGCATCAAGTGGGTACCTGAGGGTACCTGGGTACAAGTTCAAATGGCGATTTGCTCCAAAATTCCCCTCTGACAAGTCAAGCACTGTTTGTCAAGCTAGGGCTGGCCGTAATCCAAAAAAACCATGGTGAACCCGCCAAGAAAAACTGGCCCCATGTGTCAGCAGCTTGTCGAGAGATTGTGACCAGAAAAGAGATCCGAACCCGACTGGGACAGGAAATCATCGACGCGTTCAAATTGTCAAAATGATGGGGTACATAAATCCATTCTTTTGAACACCGACATCATGTTGCGGTTACATCCCACTACCCTCTGGTAATTTAACATAGCTATTCAACATTGCCCATTTATAGTTGATTTACCTATTAAAGATTGTGATTTTCCATAGCTATGTTAGTCTACCGGAGGGTATATCATACTATATCCACATTGCATCCCGTGAAACGGTTGTTCTTATATCCAAGGCTTGGACAAACCCAGGTGGCTAGCTGGAACATCCCCATTTGTTGCTGATTTTCCCAGAGGAAAACTCAACCCTTATAAATCCTATATAAATCCCCATGTATTTGACAGCTCCTGTTCAACTAGATGGGCCATAGGGTTAGTAAACTACTGGATGTAAACATATGTAAATGGATAATCATTGAGACATGGCCCAACAAGTTGGTTAATAGTTAGTAACCCATTTAAGTTAGCTCTGGGCCACCAGGCAATGGCATGCCGCTTCGCGAGCCGATGCTACCTGGGCGCCAATCGAAACCATTGGGATTCTGTGGGATCTACTAGCTGATTCATGCCAAAGCTGGTGTTGAACTACAAGAACTATAGGGTGTAGGGTGGATATATGTGAATATCATTTTTTTTAAATAAATATATATATATATCATATATCATATATATATATATGTTATAAAGAACTATATTATATATACATATATGGAGCTACAAACCAACCTATACCTAGAGGGCCCCACCGTGTGTAATGTCAACCCTGCATTAAAAAAAAACTAGGCTGTTTACTGGAATTGGGGGTGTGTCCTAATTGACATTATGTGAGGTGATTATACTCTGGGACCATCATTCCAAACGGTTGGAAAAGCAACAATGGAAAATTAAAGCCACCAACCTCCTCTGTTGTCAGGATGCAGATGAGAAGAAAAGGCTCGACTTGGTTGACAGCTGGCTACTCCCGTCTGAGGGACACACGTTGCATTGGCAACGGCTCCTGCTCCAGCATCAACACATCCACTGAATCCACAAGAAGCTTCAAGGAATTCCAAGAGCTTCGGCCTTGTAACCTGTATGGATTTGCTAGAAACGCCCTACAAAGTGATGCCGTGATGCCCCAAATCATCTTTTAAAAGTTGGCGGCTTAACTAGGTCAACAGCGAATCTCCATGTCCACTCGAATGTCCATACCTAGCTCTGAAGCTATATACAAGCATACGTGTGCATGTTTTAATCTACTAGATCAACTATGGTTTATGGTAGTGTAAATGTATCTACAGGGTCTAAAGACCAGTACAACAGGATCTGCTACAACACATCGTTCCCCTGTAGACAAAGGGTTGCAACCTGCGGCTTTTCTCGAGATCTGAACTGCGATGGTCGCATGCTCGATCCTTCGCATCTAGTCTAGTACTGCAATGTGGCCGGTTGGGGGTGTCAGTTGGGAAAGAGTGCAACACATCACTGTCGACACAGAAGCACATGTATGATTGGTTCCTGTGGTTTCATCCATGTTCATCCCATTCTGAAAATGTTGATTGATGTGGAATGATGTGGAATGCATTTTTTCCCGAGTGGGGATGATGCACAAGATAGGTGAGAATAGAACTTGGAATCTAGAAGAAAGATGAAGAAAGCGCCCAGTGATTGATCGACTGATTCATTGGATTAGAATGATTAACAAGCATTGACCGTAAACAACATGGAAAAGATGAACAATAGTTCACAGAACAGTTCGGGAGTTTAGAGTTTACCGTAAATTTAATAGTGGATTTACCATGAACATTGGTCTCACAACAGTCGTTCCCCGCCGTGCCAATGAATTGCACAGCGCTCTGCTTCCCCTCGCTCTGTGGCGAGGCATCGCGAAGAAAGGCATGGCGTGACTCAGCAAGTCGCCAAAGAAATGTGGGCCAAGTGAACCTTGGCCAAAGGATGCTCTAATTATAAGTGTGCGTATGTATATATATATATATATATATGTGTGTGTGTGCGTGTGATTGTGCATATATATATATATTACATATTATATATATATATCCCAACTATTCCCAACTTATGAGGTTCATAAAACATGTCTATACCAATTTGATCCCATTGTAACCTCAATTGCACCCCAAGTCAAGTAGGAGACAACAATGACCAACTATGAGATTTCAGGGTGTTACCGGCATCTCCTTCTTTGGTCAATTCGATCCCCCTCTTTCAACCCGTTCATGTTGGAGGTACCTGGCTACATGATGCTACATGTGTAAACGTTCTTGTCTCAAATAAAGTAAAGCACAAGCAGTTTCAGAAAATGCTAGCGGTTATAGCACTACTGTATGTATATTGCAGTGCTATCGTGCAATCAGGCAAATTCCATGAATGAAGCAAAACTCGATGAACTGTGGGACAAATTTGAAATGGCGCTACCAAAGGTCCTTGAACATTTTCACCGGGCAGTTGTCCTGTCCAGTGCATCTTTTTTTTTCCAACCTGGAACTGTAACATCCATGGGTCCATAGGTGTCTTCCCTCCTTTTCCGTACATGTTCCTATCGATCAATGGATTGGTTTAAGGGAAAAATGACAGGACAGCCCCATTTTTTAAATAGGAACATCTATGGTTTCCGGTTAAGATTTTCCCAACAAAACCAATCCATTGATATCACGAAAGCTAGCATTTCGCTGTTGACCCACCACGGGGTACCCAAGTCATTGGTACCGATCCACGTACGTCACCAAGTTACACACAGCTGATCCCCACAGTTCATCCTGAAAGGCTCCTCAGCAGTGTTTAACCATCAACAACTTGGGTTTATAGGGAACATTGGGGGATAACCATAGGATAACCATAGGTATTGTTGCGAGATAATTGTTTGTTCACCCCCCTAAAAAAATGGCCCATAAATACATAAAATAACTAGTCATAAATAGATTTACATCAACTACCCAAACGTCTCAATACAATATCCAATACACATATTTAATCAAATCTACCAAAGCATCTGCTCTCACAACACGATCTTGAATACATAATAGACATGCAATAAGTCTACAGGTAATGTCAATCCTGGATTAATCAATCCTGATATAAATTGGGAGAGTTCCGCCAAAACTGCGATAATCTGCTACTATTACTAAAAAGTACTACATATGGTACCCCCCAACCTCAATTAAACAGTCCAGGGGGGTTACGAATCCGTGGTTGAAAAAAATGCGGTAGCTATCTGGATCATCTCCTATTTGTTTCTCGTTGCCTTGGGAAGGGCCATGAGCTTTTCGAAGGATTCGTCGGTGGCAAACATGAAGGCCAGCACGCGATTCACGTAGGTGACAGACTCCTCCCATGGATTCTGGGGTTTGAAATTCAGTCCGACAACCCGACAACCAGAGTAGCTTCACCATACATCAGGGTGACCCAGGAACAACATAATTTCGCCGAGAAAATTGCAGTCTATATTCTGGCCATACTCCTGCCACATCCAACAGGAACATTGTGGAATTTCTATGAATTTCTGGATTCGAGTTCCTGTAGTCTATTTTTGACAGCATATGTGCCATATCGAACAGTGAAAGAAAGGACCAGGACACTTTCTTTGCTGTCCATCTTCTATAGTCTATTAGTCTTATTTAGATTTTAGTATTCTTAGTCCTAAAGTTCAGGGGCGTATATGGAATGGTCAACCTTGCAATGCCAATTTCTTACTTAGAAATCCGTTTAGGTAGTCTCTACCCCTGCCAATCTGCTACCGTCTGGCAATCTATTCTGTCGATGGACAATGCATCAATTCTTTAGATGTTCCTGGTCAAAGGGCGTTTTGCATTTCCCATCCTCTGGTAATTCAAACAAGGGCCATGTTCAGTGTCTATGATTGATTGGTTGCTTAAATGGTTGGTTATGTATACAATATGTATATACAATAATAATAGTAAAAATAAACATATAATGATAATAATAACAATAACAATAATATAATGCTAATAATATAATGATAATGACAATAAGAATAATCTCCAATTTTTTTTTTGGATGGTTATCTCCCAATAATACCTATGGTTATCCCCCAATGTTCCCTATAAACCCAAGTTGTTGATGGTTAAACACTGCATTTCTGGCTCTTCTGGCCCCAACGGCCTGCATCTCTCCCGGCTTCACCATTCGAATCGCTGCTTGACATTCGTCTTTGGTCACATCGCCATACCAATACCTGCGCCACGGCGGCAGCTGAGCCACCCAGCGCCATGAAAGTTGGAAAATCCTCCATGTTTTTTTGCGACCATTTTATACCATTTGATGCTGTGTTATGAAGTGGAACATCATCTCTATGGATATATATGGCAATTTTTTGTCGCCAAATCGAACTATCAGAGATTTGTTCGAAGAAGACAAACGTTGTTTCCCACAAGAAATCGCCAATTTTGCAACCCGGAATTGACATGTTGGAGCGCTCCAGGACGATGACTTGGTTACGAAAAGTGGACCCACCCGTCCAGAACAACAAATCCATGATGGGGTTTCAGGTTTTCTGTGCGTGTTTATTTTGATGTTTGCTCCATCGATTGTTGGTTTTCTCATTAAAATACCCATTACCATCCCTCTACTCCCAATGGACTGACTCACTGCATCTTGATCAAATTGCAATTCGATAGACTTTTGAAACTATTTTCAATGACTCTATGACTACTAACGTTTCCCAAAATTATTTGAATTTCATACATACATACATATGTATGTATATGTATATGTATATATATATATATAATATGCACATTTAGTATACAGTATACAGATGTATACAGTATAGCAATTTACATCAATTTACCATTTTTTCAGTAGACTTTACTCTTCTATGTTTTAGAGAGCTGCTGTATATCACCCACCAATCTATCACCGTTAATCCGTGGGATCCAAGGACTGTGACATCGTCGCCAGGCTGCACACATTGCGTTTCACTTCCTGCCACCGGATCGCAGTCTTTGTCCGTGCCCTTGGCCAACTGTGCCAGGACCTGGAAAACCAGGAGCTCTGGAGGGGCAACACATGGGAACACAATGACAAGATATATATATATATATAATTTTATGTGTAGTGTTCGTAAATATACATTATATATATATATATGTGAAGACAATGCATATATAATTGAAATATTGGAACTCCAATCTGGAATTATACATGTATGAATGCAATGGGTATATATACTTGTATACGTATACGTTCAAAAATATATTTATATCTAATCATATGTGTATATACATATATATATATATATGTTGCAATACACTTACATACATATATATATATATGCCAGCATGTGTGTGTGTGCGTGTTTGGATGTAAATACTCTTATATATAATCCATCGCCTTCAGACAAGATCATACATATACATATATATATAGAGAGAGAGAGAGAGCAAATGCTGTATTCATGTCATGATTACATTGGGAACTTGAGCTGCAATGCTGTCAGAATGGCAGCGGCCGGCGACGCCCTTCATGGCAGTCAAAGGTGGTAAAATCACAAAATGTGGGACGTAAAGATGAGCAAATTAATATATATATATATAATAATGGAGGTTTCCTGAAATGGATGTACCCCCAAATCATTCATTTTAATATTTCCATTTTAAACCATCCATTTTGGGATACCCATTTCTGGAAATCCCTATTTGTATGGTGTATATAATCTACAGATTGGAAAATGGCCAAATGGTACATCTACCAATTCGGATGTAAACCACTGCCGCAGACCGTGTCCGCCGTTGGAGGACAATTGAATCTGACAATATTCGTTTAAGGGACGGTACAAGAAAGAAAGCGAGCATACCAACAATAAACATGGTCATCAATTGTGATCACTTTTTGTTGTTCTTATTGTTCTTGTTTGAACAACATAACCTCAGTTAGCTCGATGTCTTTCCACCCCCGGCAGGGTTGTATTTCCACCCTAACCTTGGTGGGTTGTTGATCTCCTACCACGGCAATCTTAGCAACACCCAGAGTGTTTGGTCCATCCTTCCATTGATTTCCCAGAACTGACTAGAAATAACTAGAATATCTAACCTAGAAATATCTAGAAATTGGCATATTTACCAGAAATATCTACAGTTTTCTAACGTTAGCACTGGAATCTTGCTACTGCTTAGACGATTTACACTATATACATCTTCCACCGGTGGAAACATCCGAGGCCTCTTCGAGCTGCTGGGTTCCCGCGAAGAAGTCCCGGGCCCGGGCGTGGACGTACTCACTCCATTTGGCCACAGCCTCCTGCGTTGCCAAAAAGACCTCCTGGTGAATCAATTGTTACCATAATTCACATGGTATCTTATTTTTACTTGTGCGTACATACACACACATATTATATATATAATATTCAAATAAATATGAACAAAACACGCATATATATATATGTATATATATATATATAAGCAATCTCGAAAACCCTAGGTTCACGGAAAGGACATCCACAAATTTGGGAAGGTCCCATCGCTTACCACACGTTTGTACAATAATGATATATGATATATGGTAAACTTGGGGGGTATCGCTTGCAGGAAACTGCTACATTTATATATAATTATATATATATATTATAATTCACAGAAATCATTGGGTATCGCTAATGTGGATACTATAGAGAAATACAATGACATAACCTTGAAAAGGGGTATCGCTAATTTGGGAAGGTCCCATCGCTTACCGTGTGTTTTTAAAAATGCCCATTAATTTCCATAAACCAATGTCCGTCCAATACATATTTAGTATTGCCGAGGTTTTTGCGGTGGCTCATATATATATATATATACACATATATTTATATGATCACATTCGTGCGCATGATTGATGATCCTTATTGAATATATTGCATGATATTCACTGTATGATATTGAATTGTGCGCACCAATGAATATCGTGGCTGTGGGGACCCACCAACTGGGGTCCTTGACTTCCTCTTCACTGCGGGGTTTGAAATCCTTCTCGTTGCGCTTCGAGGGCTTGCATTTTCTCTCCTGATTTTATCAGCCCCAAATGGGACCAAAAGGCTGGCGCCACTGTTTTTTGGAGTTGTTTGGAGGTGTTATGATGACAGGTGAGCCATATGCATATCATTGCATATCCCGTGTTCAACCCAGGGTGCAAGTTTGATTGGATTATCAAGTCTGTGCCCAGGCATTGGTGAACTCCAAGTGGCTGTTGCTGCGCACTTCTTCTCTGGTTGCTTCCAACCTTGGCTCTGCTGCTGCCACTGCGGGTGGCTATGGGTGTTTTTTTGTGGCGCGAACAGTACGCATAGTACTCTGCAAGCAAGGAACCGAACAGCACAGTGAAGGGATTTTCCGAGCAAATGCGGCAATTCCCCCAATTTGCCATCATTGCTGCCCCGGAGCAGATCGACTTATTGGATATTGAGCCTCCCTTGGTGGACGGCTGCGGGCACAGTCACAAAGCATGCTGGTGCGTCAAAACAGTAAAACAAGATATTTGGGAATTCAAAATGTCAGTTCAAAACGATACATACATGCTAGAAAGTGTCCCAGATCAAATTCCCAAGTCCAAGAAGATACCGGCCGCGCTTTTCATCACATCATTTCCATATGTCAATATCTGACTTCTGATTGTTGATATCTGTAGATTGCCAGATGTGTGATGAGACCGACTAGTACCCTTCTCTGTCTGCATGCAGGCAATAGCAGGCAAGAACCACATCATATACAGTATATATATATATATAAACATACCATAGCATACCGCATAATTAATCCTAATTGTTATTTGCTCCATGGAACATGTACCCTCGGGGATTTTTTTCGCAACCCTGAGAATCACCTCGAAAGCCATTGGTAAGCAGCTGCTGCTCCGCCTACAGGCGTCGCAGGGTAGAACGGATGGCCCATTGAAGTCATACTGGCGCAGGGGATAAGATATATAAATGTATATAAAGGTTAGATTGATCATTTCATGTCGGAAAAACAGAAAGATGAAACCTAACATTAAAACCTAAAAAAAATTGATCACCCAAACAAAATTGGTCTGAAACTAAAGTATATAGTTATCTTAAGATTTGGTCCAATTATAATTCATAAATATTATAAATCAAGGTAGCCTCAGGATCCATAATATTATATCAGGACAAAAAACCTTTTGGGATTTTGGGAAATATGCTTTCCCGCAAGCACATTCAGGGTTCCAGGCCCCAAAATATAGCATGCCACATATATATATATATATAAGTCAAAGTCTACATGGCAGCTTGCAATCAAAAGCTCAAGGGAATACAGTCGAGTACACATGCCTATTCGACACACACACAAACAAACATCAAGTACTGCCGGTATCAACGATCATCAACCATCATCAACCACCATAAATCATCATCAACCAACATCAATCAACAACAACCACAACAACCACAACCACGAGAACCACAACTACGAGAACCACAACTATGAGAACCACAACTATGAGAACCACAACTACGAGAACCACAACTAGGAGAACCACAACTACGACAACCACAACTACGACAACCACAAGCACAACTGCGACAACCACAACCACCACCACCACCAACAACAACACCACCACCACCATCACCACCACCATCACAACAACAACAGCAGCAACAACAGCAGCAACAGGGACCACCACAAGATTTGGGACGAAACCAGTGAGGGCGAAGAATCCAAATACCTACAATGATGGCCCTCCGATCCCAAATAACTACCAAAAAAAAAGTTGTAACTCATGTCCGGGGGTTTGCCTAGCCCTATTTATAGGCTCGGGCCCGTCATGGATTACAATGCAATGACTACACTATCATTTCCTCATCTAATCATCCAACAAGGGCAATAGAAAATGGTGACTGTGAACATTCAAACCAGTGCACATTCAACCCCGACACTCACGGCGTTGCAGGCCTATGCCTTCCACATGGCACTGACCGAGATAACTCTGGAGCCAAGACGACCAAGCACGCAGTGTCATCTTCGACACCCGGTCATTTAGGTGGCAAAAACACCCAACAGAACCGACCATTAAACACAAGGGTCTCCTGCAGATTTCCCATTTATTAAACTATGATAAACTATTATGCATTAGATAAAATATATAAACCAATGCTGGGAACCGAACATTGTGAAATGGTACTGCTACGGTCCTACACAATCACAGCAAAGTGCAATCACATGTGCGCCTGCCAGTGTGTATAAATGATTATAAATGTCTACTGTTTACCCGAGTGTTGTTTGGACACTGTGCAATGGGTCAGGTCGCTTCCCAACTTGCATGTTGCATTTCTACTTCCACTTTGGCGTAAAAACGGCACTTTCTGACACCGGAAAGTGCTTCCCGGCAATCCAAATGGTTCAGGCTGGGTTTCAGTCCACCGGAATTTAGCTCCCAACCCCCGCCCCATCTTTGTCGCTCCCACAAGGCTTGCGTCACAACTCAGCGGCGTCTGTGGCGACATGGAGTTGTCTCAAAACAGCTGGGGCCCAATGGTGATGACCCAAAGCATCCAGAAATAGGCTCGACCCTTAAAAATCCTTAAAATGTATTTAATACCATGGTGCCAGGGGGGGTCTCCGATTGTCATCCCCCAAGTCCTTTATCCACGGAGTCTACTGGCATCCAGGATGGGAATAATGATTGAATAATGGGCAGAAATGAGGGTTTCTTAAAATGGTGGATCCTCAAAACCATAGGTTTCAATACTAAAATTGTCTAAACTTGGATGATTTGGGGTACCCCGATCACTTAGGACACCTGCTGGACCTGATTAACTGGAGGGCACTGTCAACCTGGCTCTAGGACATCAGCTGTGAACAGCTTGCTGTTGCCAGTCTATCCCCCAAAATGAGACACAAGCTGGATCATCCCAAGATAAGGCAACTTAAAGAACAACGCATAAACACCCCCCAACCAACTACAAACCAGTGTCAAGTTCCATTCCTGCCAGTTCTTTCAAATGAAGATATTGAAGCATCTCAAATCTCAAGGGAGAAAACAATGCGTATTGACACGGTCCTGATTTTTGTTCCAGATCTTCCAGGCTTTGATTTTCAAAACCAACATTTCCATCTGGGCAGTTTCAAGGCAACACCCTGGCACAGTTTAAGCCGAAAACAATAGCGCGCAAGTGCTGGCCTGGTGGGTGATTTTAAGGTCGAAACTCGTTCAATATTGACCCTCTCTAACCGTTAATATGCAGTATTAAATGCTTGTTAAAATATCCATCAATGTTGGTTAGTTATTGGTCAATCTTACCACCACGTGGGTATAGTTCAAGAACCGACCAAGTTCAATGTTTTTACTCTAAAAATCCCTAGAACTAAGCACTGGAGCTTGAGAATCTTGGGTGAACCTTACCTGCCCAAAGGCTGAATGAGTCTCGTAATGCAAAGGCCTGGTACCTGCACGTGCGAGTATGGATTAGTTGCTCCCCTTTAAAAACAAAACAAAGAGCACGTTTAATATAACAAACAAAAAACATATATACATACGCACATATATATATATATATACATATATATATACATATATATATATACATATATATATGTATAATGGATGTATATATATATAATATGAATATATATATATGTAAATATGTATACATATATATATATATTTATGTGCACATATATATATATGTATATATATGTATGTGTATATATACATATATATGTGTACTTGTGGAGGTTTCTCACCCACCGCTGGCGCAACTGGGATGCAGTTTCCATTGGCAATGAAGCCTTGCAATTACAAAGGCTGGTGGATTCCATGGAGGCCCTGATTTCGGGCCAACCATCCTACAAACTAGAGCCAACATCCAGTTGTCATGCCAGAAACAAGTACTTCTACGTGTATACTGGCTTGTTGAAAGAAGCGAACTGGGATGTGGACTGCATTAGTTAGTGCCAAAAGGTGGAGCCCATGTCAATGTTTCTCCAAAGGGGCTTTCTTGTACTTCTCCAACACTTCGAACCTCAGCATGAAGGAGAAACATCAATGATCAAGGATGGTGAAAATGCTTAAGGCAAGTACGAGCATCCTCCTCCCAAACATACCCCATGATAAAACCACCAACATCCACCAACATCTGAACTCCCAAAAGGATTCGATCGAGTGCTAGGTGGAAGTTTGGAGTAGATCCAGTGATGCCGTAGCAGGATCTTATCATCCTGGCCGTTGTGAAGCAGCATGGGCCGAACTCGACTCCCGCTGCTCAAATCACAGCAACGACAAAGAAATCCAACAGTCCCATCGTATCCACAAAAAACATCTGCCATCATCTCCCAAATGGGACCTCAACTGGTTGGTGGTTTTAACCATCTTGAAAAATATGAAAGTCAATGGGAAGGATTATCCCATATATTATGGAAAATAAAAAATGTTTGAAACCACCAACCAGTCAACATGTTTTTTTCCGAAACTACGGCAGTGTTTCTAGAAGGTCTACAAGTTGTTTTTGGGTTTTCCGATTACTTCTGGAGGCTGAGGCCATCTGAGGCTGCAGACTCCTCGCTGGAGATATCGCCATCGTCAGTGTAGTCCAGAAGTGCAAAGATTACCCTGCGAGTTCGGTGCCAATGGATTCCAATGGATTTGGTTTACAGATGTGTTTACCGGAAAGTCATGGAAAGTATGGTTTGAAAACCTCCAAATATTTAATTTAAAGCTTTCCTGGGGGGGGTTCCCACGCAGATTTCAGGTTCAATCAATTCTGGGACATCTGGTTGCCGTGTGAGGTGTGATGTCTACCAGTCATGTTGGGAGACCGCAAAGGGAAGCCCTTGAAAAGGACAACAGTCAGTTGGGTAATGAATTGGGATTTGATTGCCAACATTGTGACATTTTTTGTTTGGTTGGTGGTTTTGAGCCCTTCAAACATATGATATGTTCAGTTGGGATTATCCCCCAAATATGATTAAAACAGAAACTACTTTAGGCCACCAACAAGTTGTGAATGAGGGGGTTGCCGCCCCGTTCAGGTTCTCTGGTGACCCTCACACGTATAGGAACCGTTGAGGCACAATCAGGGCCTTGCGATCACTGTGGCTTCCAACCATATTAGGTGTAAGGGGGGGGTAGCTATATAGATATTATATGTATATATACGTATGTTTGTGACCCCCTCATTGGAGAATATGCTGAAGATCATGTTTTTGGTGGGCAAACCGTTTAGAGTTACGCTTGTTTTAACCGTTGATGTTTTCACCATCCTAAAATTCTGAAAGAGTTGAGGCTTAGCTTAGCCGGCTTAGTGTCACAAGTTGGGATCATCCCAGTCACCAAGTCATTTCAATAATACACACACACATATATATAATATATATATATATATATTACAATGGTTAATATCCAGTTAGAGCAAGTCATTATAATGTTATTATTACAATGGTTTATTTCAATATATCCAATGATCCAGTTAATGGCCGGGATAAAGAACTCACCATGCATGGGGCCTTGCAGGACCAAAGTAGCCGATCTTTTCGACCTGGCTCCAGCTTGAGCTCCATCCCACAGGATTTCTACGGCGCCATTTGGGGGTTTCCATACATGGAGGTACCCCAAGAGCCGGATGGTGAATTTCATGTAAAATCCTATTGAAAATGGAGAACTTGGATGAATTTGAGGGGTACCCCCATGACTTAGGAAACTTCAAGATGCATTCCAATGATAAACAATGCTATGCAGGCTTGTTCCACTTCCAGGTCCACAGCGGCTGGAAAAATCGCCATGGCTCCCCGGCCGCATCAAACCACTCCTCCTCTGACAATGAGCCACTCCCATCCTGGGATCCCAATTGTTCCACCCGGGTGTCAGACAGGTTCCCAGCCAAAAAAGGGACCCAAACCACCGTTAGATACGGAGGCTTAATCATAAAAATAGGGATTGATAGATATGTAACATACTAGAGACTATGACAATCTATGATAGACTCTGGCAAACTAACAATAACTATAGAAAATCACAATTTTTAATGGGTAAATCAACTACAAAATGGCCATGGTTCAATAGCTTTTTGTATGTTGACCAGGGGGCATCCCTGTTGATGAAACCTGGTCGACCCTCATTCCAATCCTTTGCACAGACTTCCGAGGGTTTCTGACATCTGACATGGGTGTGATTGGGTTTGTATGAAAATTATTCAAAATACATCCCAGACATATCTCAAAATTGCGGTTGTCATTGGGAACACTATTTCTGTCCATACAAATATAAATACTGTATAGATTATGTGCGAATAATGACAAATAATTATAGAGCTATTATAGGTAGATAGATAGATAGATAGATAGATAGATAGATAATATTAGATAGATAAAATTAGATAGATAATATTAGATAGATAGATAGATAGATAATATTAGATAGATAATATTAGATAGATAATATTAGATAAGATATATGATATATGAGATAGATAACTAGATATATTAGATATATGATATATTAGATAGGTAGATAGATACATACAATTAGATATAATACAAATATATAATTAATTATAATTAAATATAATTACAAACAAACTACATATTAGATATATCATGTCCATATTTCTTCACGTTTTGTTCATATGTCAATGTTTTCCGGTGGATCCATACCCCAAACGTTGCCAGTTTCGGCCCCAAGCGTCATCGTCCAAGGCGTCCCAGGCGTCATGCAAATCCTGGATGGGGGCTGGACTGGTTTGGGTGGGGAAATCTGCAGGAAACCACTGGTTTTTGAGGGTTTTTGGATCATACTTGATTGTTTTTGAATGTGTTTCATGGTTTTTAATGGTGTTTGACGGTTTTTGTTTCTGATGTTTTTTTGATAGTTTTTTTGCATCTAAACTGTGGGGTTTCCTATGTTATTCCATGTTATTCCTCCTTCAAAGTCTGGTATGGAGGCTAGTTACTATGAATCACAACCGGAATGCCTTTGCAGCATTTGAATGGTTTTTCATGGTCGTTGGTGTCTCGCCAATGTCCAGCCAAAATCCCTGTGAAATGTGGGCCTCTCCGAAGGCGATGGTCAGGAATTGGACGAATTCGCGGATGGTGAGATCCTGAAGCGTCCGAGGGGTCAAAATTGACCGTTCCTTTCCCATCGAGGGTGGTCCGGTCATGTCCTGTCTTCATTTCTTGGAAAATGATGAAAATGTGGCTAGGTTGACATCACACTGAATTGAATGATATATATTTCTTCATTTGAAAGAAGTTCAACGCACCAAAAAGTCCCAGCTAGAATCATGTTTTTCAACTACTTGTCATGATGTATCTTTTTGGCACAAATGTCCGGACAGATATGTGAGATGATATGTGTGCAGTACATATATACGCCAATGATATTCTTATCAATCTCTATTGTTGCCGGTAAGTGATAGATATAATCTTAGATTTATGATCAAATTATGATTTATTGTAATATATTGTAATATATATGCCATATATAATTGTTTATATAACTCCATGCTTCCAGTATCATTCATCACATCCTGGGCGGCCCCCACAAATTCGCTCCACAGCTGCCCAAGCACTCGCCATTCGTCTAGGGAAATACTGCCTTCCCCTCGGCGGAACATCAAAGGATTTCTCGATTTGAAGGGGGCCCATGCCCCTATGATTTTCCGGAAAAAAACTGGGGTTGTTCCAAGATTAGGAATTTACAATGAGTTTGCCAAAATCTCACTGAAACCCTTCAAAAAAAATGGTTTTCAGAGCACCAATCATGGGGATACGAGTATCATGGCGCAACACTTTGGCTCCAGGACAGGGGAGAAAGGCGGGAAATGGTTGCCCATGGTTTTCCAAACTGTTGGATTAAATCTATCTCCCTGTTCCTATTGTTTGATAAATCCGCTTAGAGAAAGTCAACTCAGATTTGGAATGAATCAGTGATCCAGGGTTCATTGATATTGTGCACCACCATGTGATAAATCATATTCGATTCACATGCTAATTGCCATGATGCATAAGCAAGAATGATGAATAAACATATCAAGTCCATTGTTCCACTGCTTGTCGAATTGTTGTTGTTTTGATCGCACAATTCACAGGTGTGCCCGGAAAACACCATCCACCAGTTGCTTATGGATGCAGTTTTTCACCATGTCCAGGTTTCCAACTTTTCAAGGTCAACCTATCACCAGCCCCAGCGGCCCCAGCGACATCACATGAACCAAGGCACCCCCGGGATCCAGATATCGAAAAATGGCCTGCAATCGCTTGGTCTCATCCTCACCTGGCACCGCCAAATGGCGCCAACACGTGGCTAGTTGGCGTCCATGACTTTGGGGGGTCCGCACCAACACGTGACCTTTCAATACTTCAAGAAAATAATGATGAAAATAATGATGAAGATAATGCTTCATCAGTAGAATGAAATATTCTCTCTAACAGGAGAATTGGTGCATACCATTTTTTAAAACGCACTCGCATGTGTGCCACGTAAGATGTCCCAAAATGCTGTTCTCCCAGTTCTCCGCAAACGGCAGGACCTGAGTTCCCTGCCTTTGAACTTGCCACACTCCATGGTCCTCAAAGCTGTTTGAAACACACCTGAGCCGAGCCAAAATTGTTTGCCTATGTTTGCCTGGGTCACCTGCGTCGTTCCTGCCGGTCTTTTTGCGGCTTGACCCCCGAGGTTAAAGTTAAAAAAAAAAACGATCAAAAAACGATCAAAATGCTTACACCCTCGCACCCTCGAGTTTCAAGCAATGATACATAGATTCATACAGATTCAACTTTCCTGTATCCATTTGGACCCCATTTGAGGCTATTTTACAGTGCCCAGACCAGGCCAAGGGGACGCAAGGTGATCAGTTGAGATTTGGTGTCGGAAGTGCTCACGATCTTTCGAAAGGCCTCGCCAAACTCTGGCAGAAACAAGGGAAGGGCGACCAAAAAAAAAACTTGTTTTGGCTGACATCTAAAGACACCAAAGCAATCCCTAAGGATCCATGTATGGAATATTTACCTACATTGGGATTATTTTATATTACTTTAGGGGTCAATGTAGGTAAATATTCCATACATGGATCCTCTGGGAATGCAAGTTAACTAATACCAATGATTCATAAGAAACGACTTTGAAGCAAGTAGCATCCTCAGGATTGGTATAGTTCCGCTAGTCGCCCAAGGTGGGTCATGGAGTCACGAACATAATGGACCCGTATCAAGAATAGTGAAGCCGGAGATTAGTAGAATGATGAATCGAATCATAATAACCAGAGGTGCCCTGAGTACCCCCAACTTAAAACCAACTCAGTGTGTTCGTATATCTTCATTAATCCCCTTCATTCAACAACAAACAACATCTTGCCAGAAAACTCCGGTTTGGAAAATCATGGCGATGTCGGTAAAACAATAATAAACCACCAATTTGGGAATGGTTCATACCACCTATTTATGGTGATTGAGGATGGTTTATTATTGTTTTACCCACATTAATCCCAATTATAAATACACCGGGGTGAGAGTAGATGGCCCTGCCAACTACGAAAGTGCGCGTAAAGTTTAAAGATGGCGCCGACTTTTGGAATTTTGACACCTCAAAAGGGCGTGACATCTCATTGCCCCGTTTCATAGTTGGTTGCGCCATCCATGCCAAGAATCTCGCAAACCTGAAATCGAGATGTTCGATGTTTGTTTTAAATGTTGCTCCCACTGGCGACCATGCAAAACCTTTGAAATGTCTCCAAGTTGGGGTTTGCGACATCGCACCATCTATTCCTGCATTTTTATGCATTTTTGGGTTTTGTTTGGTTTTGCAGCTCTTGCCACAGGAATGCGGCACCAATTCCCGCGGTGCTTTGGAGGATTTCTTAGGGATCCCGCCTTTTCAGCTAGGTTTTGAGGTGATTTGCAGCCACTTTTAGGGGGTTGCGCCGTCTATTCTTGCATTTTTGGGTTTGGGTTTGCAGGTGTTCCCGTCTATTCCTGTGGTGTTTTGGTGGATTTTCTGCAAATCCTGCAATTTCAGCAATTTGTTGTTGGACTTGGCACCCTTTTTTGGGATTGCGGCAATGTATTAAGGTGGCTTGCAGCCCCTTTTGGGGTTGTGCCATCTATTCCTGCCTTTTTGGGGTTTGGTTGGGTTTGCATGTTCTCCACAATGTTTTGGTAGATTTCTTGGGGATCCGGCCTTTTCAGTCAGCCATCTATTCCTGTATTTTTAGGTTTGGCTTGGTTTGCAGTGGGAATGGAACATCTATTCCCGCAGTATTTTGATGGTTTTATTCTGTTTTATTGTAGACGCTTCCATTTCTGCACAGCCCCTTTTGGGGGTTGCGCCGATTGCGCCATGTATTCCCAGGTTTTAGGGATTGGTTCAAGAATTGGTGCGATCTATTGTGGCAGTAGGGTTATTCCCTTTTGGGACATTGTTTGCAAGACTTTTCAAGAGCAACTGGATGGCACTGTCCCAGGTGGTTGCGCCATCTATTTTACATGATTGTTTTTTCCCTTCAAAACTTGACTTCAACCGGCCGAGCCCTTTTTCATCAAAATTTTGATGACCAAAAAATCATTTCCCGAAAGAATGATTTTAAATTTAAAATGGGGTAGATGGCGCAATTTTGTGCATTTTGCACATGTACTGTAGGGTTGCGCCATCTTCGGGCACGTTGGCTGTTTCGGGTATAATTTCATGGCGCAACCACCTCTGAAAAAGTTGTCCGGAGCCAAGCACTTTCAACTCGGAGTAATCCTCAAATATGCAAACCATCTCTCAAAAGGCCAGCCGCCTCGTCGCAGTTTTGGAAACGGCTGATGAAGAATTCCAGCAAATCCAAGACGTCCTGAAGCTGTGGTCCATTGGGAGATCGAACGAAAACAGGGATTTCCGGTACTAATTGGAACAGGGATAAACCGGAGATATAGAACCACCTTTATATAGACACCCTCATGCCGAAACATCAAAACGTGGGGTATCCTAATTTGAAACAAAGCGATTTAGACATTTGTCATCAAAAATCAAATAATATTGTTATGTTTTGGCCGTGAAATACAAGGGGTGTTCCTGTAAATGCACCCCCAAATCCACTGAAGGAATCCAGCAATGCCGTGCAGTATGATCTTCAAGTCCAAGACAGGAACCAACGAACACAACAACATGAGAATATAAAATTGGCCACCGAAAGTCAGGGACAATCGAAGACCATGTCACCACATGATCCAATGGGTCAAACGCAGTGAGACTTGGCCAAGGTGTCTATCCACTTCTACTCCTGATAGACGTACCTGCTCCCAAGATGTCACTTCTGAAAAATATTTCCCAAAAGAAAATGTTCTTCCTTGCCCTGACACATCTCCACATGCGTGTAAATATATTAAAAAAAACATATGTATAATTGCAATACAGATATACTGTAGTGCAATATAAAGCAATGTTTAGCAAAATAAAATAAACCATATATGGCACTGTATGATTTATGTACTTATACACACGGTACATGTTCAAATATATATATATATAATGTGGGTAAAACAAAAGTAAACCACCCATTTGGGAATGCTTGATATCACCTATAAAAATGGTGAAATTGGGGGGTGGTTTATTATTGTTTTACCAACATTAATCATGAAACAAGGTGGTATCAAGCATTCCCAAATGGGTGGTTTATTATTGTGTTACCAACATTATATATATATATATATCTATTTGAACATGTACAATGTGTATAGGTGCATAGATCATACAGTGCTACATATGTTATACTTTATTGTGCTAAATATGACGCTTCAAAAATTGCACTACATTGTCATATATATATATATATATATATATACAGTATGTTACAGTTCGCCATGGAAAGATCAACCCATTTTTAAGAACGGTCAACCATCTATTTCTATGGGCCATCTATTTCCCATGGCTATGTTAGTCATAACCAGAGGGTATATCACCTATAATATATACCCTCTGGTAATTTAACATAGCTATTGAAAATGACCATTTATAGTGGATTTTCCCATTGAAAATGATGATTTTCCATAGTTATGTTAGTTTACCAGAGGGTATCACCTATACATCTGCAATTCTATCCAACGCCCCCCGCAACGCATCCCAGACTCCCCGGGTGGCTCGGTGAGGCCCGTCCACCACATGATGTCCTGATTTCAGGCCAACATAGGGTTTGTTCAGCAGCAACAAATGGCGAAATCATGGGGAAATGCTGTGAAAACATAACCTTACTGCAACTGTATCAGATTCAAATTGATCCAAGTTAAGAATCTTATGATGCTCATGTGCATATGGACCTTTATTTTAAGGGTATATTTATATTTGGGGTAACTGTCAGTAGATGAAGGTATATATAATGGTATATATAATTGTATACTGTACATGGAGCACTTGGGTATGCGAAGAACGTTTTGACAAAAAAACATCGCGCAGGTGCATCTGCATCTTACGTATATGCATACAATGAACAAAGACCGATACATATGCGCAAAGGATCAGTGCTAGCATTACATTTAGTAAGTGCACTATAATATGTTCTAAACATTTGATATATATATATATTCATCATATCTCATCATCCTGCCATATCTTGCGATATCTTGCCATTGTTCAATGGAACCAGCGGCATGGAACCGCCTCTAGACCTTTCAAAAACTCTGAGCTTGGGACCGGCTCTTTGGTTACCGCCATGATCTTGGAGTCATAGTAGCCGTAGCTCAGTGCAAGGGGTCCATCCCGGAAAATCATGGAAATTTGTCCTCTTGTAATTCCCCGTTTCAACATTATATTGGTTTACTATGGTTTACTCATGCTTGAACAAAGCACATCACTTGAATCAGAACAAGTTCAAGAGGATTCGGGAAGGCATTATTTGATACCACGAGAAGAACTGCGCAGTACATCTAGAAAACATGTCCAACTTGTGCAGAATCCGTTGGTGTTATGATGGTGGACCGGAACTGACACAATTCCATTATACAGAAATAACATGAAATACCAACTTTTGTAAGTATATTTAAGTACATACTATAAACCGGCTGTCATATGGGGGCATTTCAGTTGCCATGCTTGATTGCCAATGTGTAAGCTCTCAAATTCATAAAATATACAGCAAATTCAGATTCGGAAAACGTAATGACTTTCCGTACCCCCCAAGCAATTTGATTTGACAATTGAACACGCCATATTCATCAATATTTGGCATTCCATCTACAAATGGGAAATTTCCCAACGCGAGTTGCTAGATATCTGGCTGCATTATGTAACAATTCAGCAATCTTCACCCTTCGAATCATCGTTCCAAAAATGTGGCAAACCGGCAAGGCCAATATAATAAAGCACCCCCAATAGTTGTTTATGAACTTGGGATAACTTGGGTATACTCCCATTTGGGACGATGGAACATGATTTCCAATGGTTGGTTATTGGAATTGTATACCATTGGGTCTCCCGGGTTTCAAGGTATCCATCTGTTTGAACCCATGCCATGCAAGGCGGCGGCGGCCAGTCAGGGTTCTCATCATCCGCATTGGATCATCTATTGGGATGTCCCAAACCGTAATCATTTGACATGACTTCCTTAAATTGTATCCCGATTCAACCACGCCCAATTAGGCACCATTAGGCACCCCTGGGGCTCCCAAACGTTTCCGCTAAGCGCCTTCGGAACTCGAAGTCGCGGTTCTCGGGCGCACAGCTGTACCAGCCAGAGAAGATTCCCTCTGACGGGCAGCCCTTGAAACTCAGTCGCCAAGTGCCGTGGGGCCATAGTGGGATCAGGTGGGTTGATTGCACATCCAAAAAGTGGCCCCTGATGGCCCTTAAGTTTGTGGGATTTCTAGTGCGTCAATTCACCTTGTCTTATGTGGTCACTCTTCGATTCGACTCCCTTCGATGTGAATTTGCTCACAGCTCAACATTTCGGACAAACCTATTGTAGCTCGTATTTTTAGCCAGCTCTGCTCCAAGTCTGCTGCAAAGCCCGGAAAATAGACCATGTCCAATGTCAATCATCCCAACATGTCGGCCGTTCAATGCTCGTTCTACTAGGCGGCCCTTTTCATTTCTAGAATGCACATGCCACATGCATGATACACCATGAAAAAAACCAGCTGCTGTTCACAAATTCTTCCGGAAATGCAGCTATGGCTTGCAGCTTGACCAGATGCCCTGGTCCAGCGGCCAGAAATGCAACGATCACAACATTGGTGGTCATGCAAACGGAGATTCAGCACCGAACATTCAAGTCCTATGTGACTCCAAAGGCAGCGAATTCAATATATTCAATTCGATGTATCATACATGAATGGCTCTTCCATTCAGCGACCTTGGATACCATTGATGGCCTCTGAAATTATGTGGAATGTGGTCATACCATTTGGCTTGACCTCAGCCATACGGCACCAGGTCTAGTACTACGGTTGCCAACAAAAAACGTCCTGGAAGGGCCTGGATGCAACAGTTCTTTCATGTTCTTTCTATGTCCTGGGGCATCAATGTGACAGGATCATACAGGATCCAGGAATGTAGAGATATCGACTAGACATAAGTCCAATAGGTTCAGATGATCCAGGTCCAAGTGATTTACGTTGGCAGAGTCAACCGAGGTTGGCAGGGAAACGGGGCACTGAATCATGCACTGAACAGCTGGAACATGGGTATCACATTGGCAAGACATTGATGGCACCAGGATCTTTCCTGCATACATGTTTATAGATTACCTATACATAATGTGTATATAATATAATATATATATATATATATATATACATGTCAAATTGTAAATACGTGTTTATATATACACAAATATATTTACATGTTTTTACAACGTATCATATTTCTTTTGATGTTCCTTGATTTTTCTGGTTCCAAGACGCATCCCGGCAGTAAGTCCATTTCTCATCATTTTCTCTTCTTCATGTTTTTGTCTTAGCGGTCTTAACGCAAACTTCACCACAGCACATCAGCTGTGAAAAAACCTGATGTCAACGTGGTTGGAGAGGCTGCTACCTGCGACCATGGGAGGTTCCGCCCTGCTCAAAAACAGAACAAACTCAGGAAATAAGTTGCCGTCATGCTCACCAACTCCCGTCAGGGATGCAATGTCATATTCAATCATAAACCGATGATGCCCAATCAAAATAAAATAGCGACTTGCAGAAAACACACACACACACACTTTCTCCCTCTCTCTCTCAATATATATATATATATATACACACATGTATTCATGGATATAAATGGCAACTGCTCTCCACACTGCACATGTATTCTGATGTTCTTTTCGATTGAAGCGTGACGTGGCCTTTTTTTCTCTACAGAAAGCTTGCCCCAACACATCATCCCAGTGGGTGGTTTCATCGTCCCAAAATATGGCTGCCTTAATTGCTTATCTTCCCATTGCTGCTGGTTGTATTAGTAAACATAATTAACAACATATATATATAATATATAATATATTATAATATATATAATATAATATATAATATATATAATAATATATATATATATATATAATTAATTATGATTATATATACATAAATGTTAGTTATATTGTTCTCAATTTGGAGTGGTAAAAACTCCACATATTAATTAGTCCCTTAACCATCATGAATCTAAATGTGACCTCAACAATGGTTACTCGATGCTTTAAAGTTTCCAATTAAGCATCAATTAATCGTTCAATTTATGTTATAGTGATTCTAAATTAGTTGCTACTTGAACGTGATTCAAGTTTAAATTTAACCTAAACTAAACGCATTTCTAATTTAATCACAACTACATTTAGACCATGCTTGAACAATCTTGAACAAATGTTGGATCACTGTCAAATTTGGTGGCATCCGGAAAAATCCATTAACACTTAAAACCAGTGCAGAATCAAGGAAAGCAGCTCCCAGCCAACATAACAACAATATATAACTTAACATTCATACCCATAATGCTATCACTAGCATACAGAATCATTTTGAATTGAATAGAATTAAACCGTTTACAGCGTGATCAGCGTGCTTTTAAACTGAAAGTTCAAGATGAGCCTAAGTTCAAGAAAATTGATTTGGACTTAATTGGCAATTAAATTAGATTTTGTTTAACATCAATTTTGATTTAGTTTGAGATTGGATTAAGTCAATCTCAAATCAAAACCGATGTGGACTTAACAGTTGTGATTTTATTGAACCTTTTTTGAATCATTGCTTAACGTGTAAGCTTAATTTTACTGAAAAAATGCTGTATGAATATTTCATTTAACATGAACTTAGAGGTCATCTAAAACTACATGCCTGATTTTACAAAATTGTAAGTAAGAAGCCAAACAGCCCAATCATAAAATCAACATCATCCAAAAAAAACACCACATCCTTAGTAGGTTCTACATCCCAATTTCACATCAGTATCGTTGGTGAAATCTCCACGTTTTTCGGTGGCCTCAATAGGTGCAGACTTCCAACGTCAGCGACTTGGCGACCAGCTGTTTGGCCATCTGCGCCACATCGTCTTTGACGCCGTTCACCGCAACGATGCAGTCGTCCACACGCAAGGTCTCCTATCGATGGATGATCCGATGGGCCACTAAGGTTGTTGCGTAACGTAAAAAGGGTGAGGGTATAACGTGGTATAACCATAGCGTAAGCTATATGTTAACTGGATTACAAGGGGATATAAAATATTTATATATCTATATATGACCCATCTGATTAACTGGGTTCTCATAGGTTATACCAACCTTCAGGTTAATCATGATATATAAAAATTGGATTACATTACCCATTGATTGATCAGCAAGTAAGTGAATGAGCCATATAAAAATAATTTTGGTCACAAAGGCTTGCTGCGAGAAAAAGAACACGGACACGCATCCTTACTAACTTTTCAAAATATGATAATCCTATGTATCCTTATTTGGCATAGCCATTAATTAAACTTGGCAATCTATAATAAGTAAATCATCCAGAAATTTGTAATTGTCCATGGCTATGTTAAATTAAAACCAAAGTGTAACTGGATCGTTTTTCTATGTTTTTTCATGTTTCTTCTGTGGCTTTCCCTGAGACCTGCAATCAAAAATCCACCAACGATAGGACGCGGCCGCCTGGCCCCGGATGCCACTTTGGGCAACGAAGCCATCCAGTTCCACCTTCCGGACCAAGATGCTGTTGGATTCCTGGTGAGCGGGGCCATGATGGCCATGGCTGGGCGCTTCATCTTCAAACTGTTGTTCGACTTAGCTGGAAAATCAACATGGAATCATGAACACTGAACGGAATTGAATGGAGTAGAAAAAACCTTTGCAGGTCAGCAGGCGGCCACCGTATAGGAACTTTGTAGGTTCTAAACTTGGAAGTTAGTATATCGGGAAGTTGTGATGTGCCTAGCCAGCCCGCATATCTCAAGTCAGAGGACGATTGATCAGACCATTGGATATTCAAACACATGTTATACATGTTCTATCATGTTCTATTCGGCAGCAAAATGACCCAAAGTTTCGAAAGGACGTACACATTCACAATATTCACATGTTCATGACGTATCCATATCCCAGTGTTCATGTCCTGCCGCCGGGTGAGGGCCAGGCCCAGCTTTTGTCCCTTGGGCGCCAGTTCCACCCTGCGCCACTGGGGCCTTCTAAGCCGCAGCTTCACTTGGCCCTGGCTAGGGGATGCTGAGATGCTGTTAAAATCAGCGATTTCTTTGGGGTGAAACTCTGTTGCACCAACAAACTGGGGGCTGTAAGTGGCAAAAATGGGGGAAACACTTGACTCACTTGACTGTCCGGAAATGGAAGGTAGGAACCTGGAATACTTGCTAATCGGGCTTGTGAACATGCTGTTTCTTCAAGGCTGTTTGAGGGATGTCGACTTCGACTTCATTCCTCTCTTTCGGCTTTTCAGGGCAATCAGCGACTTTTCGCACCCAAAAATAAATCAGCCAGCCTAAGCCCAAAGGATTGGTAATTAGAAAATGAACGTCCGAAACCTTATGTATGTAACTGATTGTAAAATATTGTAAATATGTCAAATTTGATTTGCCAATAAAAAAGAGTCAAGCACCAAACAAAATTACCCCAAAATCATGCAAGGTCAAGGGGAAACAGTACCTTCAACTTTAACCCATGCCATATGCCTGCCTTTAATGTTGATCAAATGCGATTAAGTCCTCACAATCCTCATGTTCACGTGAATCAATCTCCGTGTTTGGTATTGTTTGGTGGGTGAACAGGAAAAATTACAAAAATGTACATAAAATGATGTATATATAAATTGCATTAATTTGCCAGCCTCTAATTAGGTAATGTTGGGTAACCTTGATCTACAGCGATGTTGCAGTTAGATACAGTTAGATAGTTACTGTCTATCATGAAGATATACCCATATGAAAACAAAGAAAAATGTATACAATACAACTCAATCTTAATGGAATTTGATCCATAGCTAGAATGTCCGCAATGCTGCCTGCTGTTTTTGTAGACTCGCGGCTGACGTGGGTGAAGCGACGTTCTCGCTGTCATCCTGCATCCGAGCCAGCCAGGGACGGTGCAGTAAGCCATCCAAGTGACAGTCAATTGGGATCATCATCAGGCATCATTGAAGAAAGTGAAGTACAAAACATGGAGACAATTTCACTGGTTAGTTAAGTTAGTATTGGTTGAATTTGGGTTCACTATGGTTCACTTACTGTTCAATGCACTCTGGTGAACTGAATTCATGTTTATTGGTCACATCACATGTTGGCGTGTTGATTGTAAAGAATTTCCCCATCTGGCCCATTTCTGATGGATCGAACATGGTAGAAACTCATTTTTAGTGAAATCCCAATGTGTGTTGCCTAACAGCTAAATCATCTAAATCCCCATTTACGGTCAGCTAAATCACAATGTGTTCCCACTTGAATCCGCATGTTCATGGGTTACTCTCCAATAATTTAATCTAGCTGCGGAAAATCAGGATTTTTCCCAAGGTTCTTGAAATCATCGCACTGAATCGGCCATTTTCCATAGCTATTTCATATGGTGTCATTACCTGAGGGATCCTCCCGCAATTTCCATCCATCAAACAGGCGTCCACTGCAAGCAGTTGGTCAAATTTTTGGATCTTCTCCGCAGTCTCCGCGGTCTCGTTCCACCGCGCTGCGGCTCCATAGACACGGCCTAGGCAAAGGTCCCTTGATGGTTACTGAAAACCACTTTTTTGAAACAAAATTCAGCAAAAAACCTGGCTGCATTGTGAGAGTTCACATATGTTCACATGAAAAATCATGGGAACTTAAGATGAAAGGATTCCCCCTACTAACAGTCGTTTGCGGTGAAGGTGTAGTGAGGTCTTTATCATTCCGCCAGAAACATATTGGCACTTGGACTCCACATACCATCCCCTGAACTGACACAGATTCCGGACATCGCACATCCCAAGAAGAAAATCGCCTTCCCCACTGTTTGGCGGGGTGACTCAGGCTGGTTGATCTCTATGACCCCTATATGGGCCATAACTTACGATACAAATCCTCCTACTCTTCTGGTAATCTAGATATGCTGAATAAATGTAGGATCCTGGCCCATTCGTGGATGAATGCCCATTAACAATGAGGATGGTCCATTGCCATGTTAAACGTACTCAGCCCCGTTTACCTGGAATCCGGACCCCGCAATAGACAAATGCACATGAATGCACTAGATTCACGAGGATGTCTTCGGGGAGTGGGGGAATTCTTGGCGGAGGTTCCGATTGCTGACGGTACTCCGTTCATCAAGGGCTTATGGGACTTCACACACCCCCCCTCAAGACCGACTTTTTTGTTTGGTGATTTCAATGTTCAAGCATGTTCAACCACATTTTCAGAAAATGTTGGGTCCAAATATGTCTAAATCAAACCACCATGCGCAACAGACTCTACACGGATTTTTTTTAATTTTTTGTTGACCTGTGATCAACTCACAGGCCACATCGTCGAAAGCGGTCCTAAGGCCAAACCCTGCAAAAACCATGAACAATTTCAGCCCTTGAGCCTTGTTTTTTCCGTTAATGAGTTCCTGGGAGTTTAAAGAGATTACATGTGATCCCTGTGCAAATCATTGGGCCATAAGAAAATTATCCTCTCCATCCAAGCCAGTCAGCCTTATTGGATGCCCCACATCAAGTGCCAAGTTTCTCACCATGCAAAAAGCCTCCGCCAATTCAAAGTCCAATCCCAAATCTCCTGGTTCCTTTACCTGGGATTTTTTGGGATCTTGGGATCCCCTGACCAAAAAGGTGGATGCTGAAGGAAACAAAACCATCAAATCCCACTGCGCCGAATCACACATCATAATGAACCACATGAACACGTATTAATATTACATAATATTACATCTATATATTATGATTGCGTATAATAAAATACAATATCAAATAAAATGTTATAATATATACAACATTAAACTGTAATTAAAATAATACAATATAATATGTAGCTAGAAAATTAAATAAGAACGCACTGTAAAAGAATTTGAAGGGCTCGGACCCAATGCGGGCTACATTTTTTCAGCTTTACCAAACACATAATACTTTAAGAATTTGAGGGGCCCTGTGATAGGATTGTTGTTATTAAATTACTGTTTATACATGATGTTTTGTGGGTTTTGCTGTATGGGAACTGGAAGGCTGCAATTCCCCTTTGCGGCCCCTTTTTGTGGAATGACCCCTTTTGGCCTTATGGGATGAAACCGGGCTGTGCAGAAAAACAATGTTTCAAGTTCCGACAAATTGTTTTTCGCGCGTGCTTGGGCTGCTTCCAATCCACTCAAAATTGGATAGAGTTGGGAACCTGAAACATTGTTTCACCCTTTATTATTTGATGAAAACTTAGCCCTGCACAACTTCTCCCTCCGGGATTCGAGCTTGCGACCTTCAAGCCTGAGGACTGACACTCTAACCATTGTGCTACAGGACCCTTGCCTGTGGAGAATTCTTACTGTACTCTCTCTCTCTCTCTCTCTGCACAGCCCTTGTGAACCTCAGAGACAATTTTTCAGGTTCTGATTTTTTTTCACCTTCCCCTTGAAAAATGAAACACATTTTTTCCTCGGGGATTGCAGGGGTCAAGTCAGGCAGTGCAAAAAAACATTTTTTTCGCGACCTGAGAAATTGTTTTTTTCGGCACTGCCCTTATCTGCCCTTGTGAAACTCATTGACGCCCGGCTTTACAAAAAAAAAGGCTCTGAAAAATTGTGTTTTTGCATGCCCCTTGTTAAATCTGCCAACTCCACCTCGTTACCTCGTTTAAGCTTGCTCCAAAAGTGCGCAGATGCATACAATACATAACAAAGAATGCTCTATGCTCTAAGGATTTGAGGGGCCCTCGACCTATTGTGGCGGAAATTTGCCTGCATCCAATAATATAAATTTAAGGGACCCTGGGCCTCAAGCTTTCGGATTCTTAACCAACTCTCGGGCTGTAATATGATATAACATACTGTAATTTAATAATATATATATATATATATTACAGTATATATATATATATATATGTATGGAAAGTACAAACTCATGCACGAAACAAACCACAAAACATCGGTCATTTCCTGCCCCTCAGTGACTACCACCATTGGTATCCATTGGTGACCTTGTACATTTCTGAAACAAACCCATTTAATGTGATGGTGAAAATAGCAAACAAAAGCCCAGGTTCTAAACACTCGCCAAACATGGCCAGTAACCATAAACAAATGCATCGATGACTTCGGGTCCCATCCCCTCGCCTCCAGTTGCACCAGGAATTCCCGCTGCTCCATCTGCCGTCGCGCAGAGAGTGCGGAGGCCAGCAGGGATGGCGTCCTGGGCGTCTTGGGCGTTGACACCGAGCAGCTGCCGGGGCTCTTGGTGGGGGATGCAGCGATCATCGGAGACTTCTCGGGGTACGGCAACGGATCCAAGCACTCCTGGCAGATTTTTGGAAGGGATGACTCTTGATGGGTGAACATTTCGGCCAAAATTGCTGGGGACACTGGGGAAAACTCAGGGTGATATATGGTGAGGGTTTTGCATCCACCTCTAAGGAGGCATTCAGGGGAAATCTGGCATCAGGAATCCAAAGCCGTACGTGGCTATGGTCTGCACATGGGCAACGCACCCTGATCCTTCTCAGTTTCCGAGCGGACCTATGGGACCCCCAAAATCCATTGGCTGATCTTCAGGTGAAATAACTGCAACATGACATATAACACAGTAGCTCCAGCCATTTTCAGATCGCATCCTCCAAATGGAAGCGCGCGGGCTGGTAGCTGTAGAGTTCCGGCATGGGAGATGCCGTCCAGGCCTTGCTGGCAGCCACCACCTCCACCTGAAGGGTGGAATGGTCCATGGGCGAAGCCCTGACCACTGGAGTTCTTCCCACGGTGTAGGAAAAAACAGTCATATATGAATGTAATGTTGGAAGGGGCACCAATCCGTGCAAATGCCAAGATCATCCAAGATCCATCCCTAACAATCAAAATCCGCAAGTGAAGGTTGGCTGGATTTGGAGGATGGGTCGACCCAACAGGGGCCAATGAGTGATGCGCCGTTAGTGCCACACCAGAACGGGGCGTCTCAAGACTTCAAAAGGCTTTCACACATTCCATCAAACACGGAGGAAGGCCTTGCCTTTAAAACTTTATTTGTTGGACCTCTACGACCAAGGTAAACACCTAACCAGAAAGTCAACCTTCTTATCCAAACGAAATGCATCCATATCTGAATGCCATCTTCAGCAGGAATTACCCCACTGGTGTCCTGCAAATCCGAATGATCTTCGCATCCGCAGCAAATGGCCACATCCGCTACGTTCAGGAACATGACAGGGGCAGCGGCGCACAAGGCGTTTTGGAAGATGCTGGAGCCCGACAAGCGCCGAGTTTGAAACCTCTTTTCAAGACTATCGATGTAAATGCGAGCCCCAAATCAAAAAATGTCGACGGGATAAACTTGATAAGTTTGATAAAATCATCTAAAATCGAGTCTTGTTGTTGCAGCTGAAGAAACAGTCACAACTTTATTTGTCCCCGGTTCCAAGCTGGCAAATCTGGTCGCAACGGCCTTGAAGGCGGCCCTAATACTAACCAATCCCCACAATAAATGGGTGAGTAGGAAACCATAAAATCACCATAAATGGGGGGTAGAAACCATGCAGAAACCCTCAACATCCCTCAACATATGGGTGGTTTGTTATTGCTTTACAAGCATTAGGGAAACCTCTTTTTCAATGTCATTTTATCATATTTTATCCAGGTTAACTACTTGCATCACGTTGCATCCCAATTGATGGTGGTTGTCTTCTCCATCTTTTGCGGGTGCACATCCCCATGTCTGGAGCCCCAGTTTCAGCCCGTAACCCCATTATGTTCGCTTGTTAAAACCAGGTTGTTTGGTAAAACTCCATTTGTTTGGTGTCAACATGTGTCAATTCACACATTTTTGGTGAATGATTCCCCATTGTGCTGTTTAAACCTCCTGGTTTTTTGCCTGAATTTCACTGATAAAATAATCATCAAATCGCTAAAACATCGTGGGTATTCCCAGCCAACCCCAAAGTTGACCCCACAGTTTGAGGCTTTATGTTGAGGCTATACCAACCAATATCAACCACCAACCACTAGGTCACTAGGAGGGTCAAACGCCAATTCGCCGGCTTCCCGTAGACTTCCCAGGCTTCCAGGCTCCGCCCAGCTTCGGGGTACACCCATCGTCAGGGGATCGCGGCTGCCTTGAGAGTAGGACAGGTGGCGGGAAGTGATGATGATGATGATGATGATGATGTTTATTATTATTATATTATTATTATTATCATTATTATCTATTATTATCTACTATTATCTACTATTATCTACTATTATCTTCGTTATTGTCATTGTCAGTATGATGATGATGAAGAGCATGATAAGGACGAATGATAATGAGAATGATGATGGAATTGATATGTTCAAAATCACACGATAGTCACGATACTGATAATTCCAGGTTCTGGTTGCTTTTGTTGTCGCTACTCATCAACATGTATATTCAAATCATCCATTGGCTGCCATGTTTGAAAATAAAGGATGTCTCCCACCTTCTTTGTCACATGCAAACTTTGTCTTGTTTTCGTGTTGTTTTTTCACACCTTTGAACGCTCTGTTTTAATGTTTTTCTACACTCGCCTTTTTGATCCTTTTTGGGGATGGTATTTCATTCCCAGTTGCGGTAAGTCATGGGGATGGTGGCCCGTGGCATTTGGATGCAGGTAAATACCCGGGTTACCCATGAGTTGTTATTGGCACCATATACCATGACTATCATCACTAACATACCACATACATCCAGCGGCCATTACATATACCATTAGGATCCATTAGGTATACACTCATAGTTTAATCGTTGTTGAGTTGTTGATATTACCACCATCATGAAACCCCAACTCTTCAGCCCCACGTCATCATACGGCATCCCAAGCGACCATCGGGTCTCTCGTACATGGGATCCTGGACCGATTGCTCGAAAGACCCCTCTGTAATCCTAGCCTAAATCTGTACAGTACATAAAGTGATGCAATAATTAGATACAATATGGGCATGTATTTACATAGATTTCCTGCAGGTCTTCCAAACAAGAACTTCTGGAGAGATACTGCAAGTGCCACCCGCAGATAATTAGCGAGGTTGTGGATGGTTTTGAAATGTGGTGAAGAATTTCGTATCTGCGGCAAACCATCTTGCTGATGTTCCCTTCCGAAGTTATTCTACCAATCGGCCAATGGGATTAACCATGCACAGCAATGTTGTACCTCCACAACAAGTGCCTGCGGCATTTGTCCCTTTCCAAAAAGGCCACATCGGCTGCAGTGCCTTTTTGTTGGGATTAAAGTGGGTTACTCACATTTCCCCCACAAATATCACCTTTATTGGGGGGACATCGGGGACATCCGCTATCCACCAAGAACCTATTGATCTATTGCGTTTTGGGCAACGAGGGCCACAGATCTCTCCTTGATGTTACCGGGCATCTCGCGCAACATCAGGGTGACAAAGAGGCTGGCTGCCAGTCGCTGCTCGTAGGTCGACATGTTAAAACGAAACTTGGCATTCCTGGACTACACGAGGCAAAGCACCACGAGCAAAAAAAACAGCATGGATTCCAACAGATTTCAAAGGTGACCTGTGGTGATAGTGATTGGCTTAATAAGCACATCATAATCATCATAGTCATAGCTGACAATGGTGTTGATATGTCTATTGATTCCCCTCCCACAACACTTAAAAAAAACAAGGGAGTTCGCTGCGTCAAGATGCTCCGGCTGCATGTAGGGGAAGAAGGAGACATAGCCCAGGCGCTCCTATCAGGAATTGTTGCTTGAGGCAGCAGAGATTTTCAGAAAACAATGACAACAAAATCCATCAGAAAACATTGATGCGTCAGTCAAGATCACTTTGCCAAATGGTAATGGAACCTTGTGAGGGAACAAAACTTCAAATCCACCAGCTAAGAAACTCATAACATTGCCCATCTTGGGTAATTATCCTGCAAAACATGTGGGTTCACACGCACACATAATATGCATACACACACAATATATATATACATACATACATACTATATTCTGTGAACCAAGGTATTATATATACCCAGTCTTTAGGCAGTCTTTCGTGTCATCCTTGCCGAACCCAAACTCTCCAGAGGGAGAGGCTCCTGGAGTCGCACCACGTCTTCCTGCTTCTCGAAGCGCACCCGGAAGACCTTGGCATTGTACTTGTCCACCACCCTGTCGCGTGGCGCCGGTGGCGCCCGTGGCTGAGCTTCGACCATCCCACAGCATCCGCCCTTGCCTGGGCCAAAAGAAGACCAAGGCGTCCTCTCGATCCAAATCCTGCCGGAAGAAACCCACCATCTGGCGGATGTGCAAAGCGCCTCACTCAGCGGGGCAACTTCTGGGCCATTTCTGTTTGAATTCCTTGGAGAAAACACGGTATGGTGCATCCAAAAAAATGGTCAAGTTCTGAGGGATGAAAAGGATGAAAATATATTTTTATAACGAAATGGGCGACTTCATAAACCAAAACATGGGCTGCAAGCATGACTTTCATTTTTTTTTGGATATGACGACCCAACATGCGGATCGCAAGGTGCCATCCACATTGGAAGAGAAGCAAACTGGCGCAGCGGTGTTCAATCTTTCTGGCCAGCTTGCAACACTTTGCCACCTGAAACTAAATATAGACTTATGCATAACAAAAACATATACATACATCTACTATAATCAAATGCATTTTCCCTCTCAAAACCTATCATGTATTGGATGTCAAGTCAGAATTCGCCCAGGATCTTGTTTCTTTTTCCCCCTTTTCCCATGTTTTTTTCCCACGCTCTTTCCCAATGGCAAGTGGCTGAGAAAGAACTGGTGCGAGATGGACTTCAAGACTTTCAGGCGATTTTGCGGGGAGCATGGCGAGTCATACATCACCATCATTAAGGACTGGCGAGCGGGTGACAACAATGGTCCCAGCCGAAGAATTCAGCGATGGAAACCAATGATCCGGAAGAAAAATCATGACAAATCCACTGTATGTTGCAGCATTCTACATTTGAAGGTCGTTTGAAATCGACAAGGTAATGACCCCATCTTCCACAATAACTTTCCAACTGGAGAAACTGGCCCAACCAGTGCAAGCGAAGCGTAGGTTCAGCTGGGTTCTTCATGATTGGGTCAATCAATTCGGTCAGAAAAGACGTGTAACCACAAACAAGTCTTGCAAATTGAATTTTTATGAGTAAAACGATGTAAAACGGAAAGGATATGCCAATCACCAAGCACCGGCGCCTCCCAAAGCGCATCACTCAGTGGCTTGGAACCCTTCTTGGGGTGATAACCTCAACGCAAGTCAATAGTCTCCACAGATCCCCGTCAGACTCTCAGCCCGGCAACTGGTCACGTAGTCGCATTCAAACTCGCCAAATTCGGGAATGACCCACTCATTCAGCGTGTTCACCTCCGGCTCCCCGGTGTCCCCTGGCCACCCCAGCGCTATGTTTTTCTGGAGGAAAAATTGGGTAAAGAGGATTCAAGAGGTAAATATATATATATATAACCATGTGACCCATTTAACTCCCTTGTGTCTATTGTCTTTCATATTCACCTAGAAAGGGTTGGAGGAAGCGTGACAAGACTTGTATGACTTGGAGCACCAGCACCATCACTCTTCAGACCAATTGTTGGGCAATGACCTGGAAACTCTGCATATCTCTGCATGGTGAATAGCTGAGTCAATTAAGCTTGGCTCGTCCCAAAATGCAAAGGTATCCCGGTATATCCCGGTCACTATGTTTGCCTCATACTGAACGCCCATGATATCACCATGAGGGTTGGGCATCCTTAATTTCTTTGAATATACCGTATACCCATAGGATCCATGTATGGCATATATGGTAACATGGATCCCATCAATATACCCCAAATGTTAGCATATATACCATACATGGATCCTATGGGATATCTGATAATCATACGAATCTGAAGCGCTTTGCGGGATGTCAATTGCCTTGCTTCAGTTGAGGGACCGATAAATGGAGCGACCGGCCCTGATGGCATTCGTTGCGTAGCTGCGATTGGTTCCCGCGTTGAGACACCTGGGATATTGTCGGGATCATCCCAGGTAGGATTCAACAGGTGAACATAAACACATCCGACAAAGGCATACAAAGGTCAACTAATGCATTCCCAGGCATCAACTAATGGATATCTCAAACAACTCCAAACACCTGGATGCTTCTGTTCATGCTTCCCCCCTCCATCCCCTCCCGACTCCCGACTGAAGCTGCACTCTGAGCAACGTCCACCCGACGATTTCGCCGGTTCACCACGCACTCCCAACGATCCAAGAGGAGGAGCTGTTGAGCCACGGCAAAATCCGTACTGTTTTCCAAGCTCAGCTTGTAGTGACCAGTGGGATTTTGGGGGTTGAACAGCATGTAGGCTTCCTAAGAGGCACAATCTTTGGAGCAACATCGATGCATCATTAGATGGCATAGATGTATATAGAAGAAATCTCAGCAAGCATTAGCTCATAGAACTCTAGTAACGCAAAGCCCCAAAACGCATTCCCCAGTTTTTTATTTATTTTTACATCCTACAAAAACCAGAGGCCCAAGCTTCCATGTCTCGAAGCGTCACCAGCAAATCCTCCATGTTCAGGAATAAGGATGTCGCCAAGTACATGTTTGCACCCGTTCGCTTCAGACTGGGAATCAGCCGGAACAGAATCTGGGTGGAAGCTTCCGGACAAGCCTCCAAGGGTGAACTCGACCATGGATGACCATGGGATGATGGGGCGGCGATGTTTAGGCCCTCCTTGCCCCAATCATTGGGATAAAAACATGGTAAAATAATATGACATGACATTATGATACGTGAAAGAGAGTCCGTGCTATAGCTGAAAGTGAAAACTGATCTCCTAATGGTTTGGCTTTCCTCCCAATGCCATGCAAGTCAGCTAATGACTGCAAGGCTTGTGACAATCCAAGCAGGCCCCGCAAATGAACTAATTAATTGATGTTTGGTTCCTAATATATAATGTTCGGTACCGTGGAAAAAGTGATGATTCAAGCCGAGTGTTTCGCTGATATTGAGTGGTCTTGTAAAAACATGTCACACGCTTGTACAACTCGTGATAAATATCCCTGCCTGACACCTGTCATATTATAGACATACCTTGTCTTCCAAAGACATAAGCCAACACGACAGCATATTTTTTTCCGTATGGGTTTTTCATGGGGGATGGTGTCGAACTCAGCTTCCCAGTTCGTCCAATGACTCGAACCCAGCCTTCACCATGTACTCCAAATAGGGCACCACCATGTTGAAATCCTTGGATGTGCAGCAGCTGCAGCATCCAACCCCCCCAAAGAAAATGACCAAACATCATTTCCCACCAAAAAACAGGCAGATTCTACGAGTATTGGTGGGGAAAAATGGTGATTTAATGTGAATTATGATCATTCCCATCATTTCTGGCGAATTCTACGAGGAAACACATCGACATCGACTTAGAAGATCAAAGACTCGGAGGCCAAAGCCGATAGAAAGGTCTCTTGTTCCATGGGCATTCCACTGATGGCCTTCCAATTGGCCAGTAAGGGTCTCATCCTCAGCCCATCTCGGAAGCCGGCCAACTATGGCTTGTGTTACAGTTCTGTATCTTGCATCTATTATATATAGAAACAATGGGAATATAGTGGGAATATAGTGGGCATATACCAACTTAATTAGATAGTATATGTACATATACATATACACACACACATATATATATATATATACATATAATGGGGATAGAGTGGCGATATACCAGCTTAGTTATTAATATGGGCTTGTCTAAAAATATCTAAAAATGATATACCTATACAATAACCAGTGTAAAGTAAGATAAAGTAAGAGGGGGAATGATGGTTAACCAGTGGATTTAGTTCAGAATTTCATGTCAACCACAGAATAGTACACCCATGGGCTGTTTATAATTGATGGGGTGCAATTTAAAAGTGCCAAATGACGTCACTTTGTTGGGGGAAGCAGTTAATTCATACACTGGTCTTTAACCATCCAGGGTTTACATTACATATCAATATACAATTATTGTTGTTTCCTGTAAGGGAACACCTGATTTACACCGACATCCAAGCCAGCAAACTTGGCCTAGCTGCTTGATGCGATGTGGCGTGAAGCGCATTAAATCCAGGTGCGCATTGAGGAACGCCACGAAGTCATCGTCCGCAATTTCCTCGGAACCCCATGGATTTCCATATCTGATTCATGAGGATCAACCAAAAAAATGTTATAACATGTTATAAAACATGTATGTATGTATGTATGTATATATATATATATATATCCCTCTTCAAACATGTGGTAAAGTGAGCTGTGCTCAAAACCCCTGTTGGCTGATGAGTTCGGAGATTCTACTAACCAACATATTGGGGATTATCACAAACCATAAATGGAAAATCCCGATTTGGGGTCCTAATTACTGTAAAGTACAGGAAAGCGCGAAACTCATGCCTAAGTCACGCCTGTGTGCTGAAAATCTGCTTTCCCCCATCTAAATGCAATTTCCAGGAAGTCATGCCTATGTCATGCCCGTAACCCAAATCACCATCTAAATGCAGCGGAAACCTTTGCTTCATTTTGATTATATGACTGATACCAGTAGTACCGCACAAGGCGGTGGCGGAAGTTTCAAAAATAGTAGCCTGTAGGAAGTGTTGGGTTTTTGCGTTGCATGGGCGGCAGAGCAAGCCGCTGATGGATCGTTTTTGATAATGGTTTGTTGTGAAATGAATAGTGAATCTGAAAGTGAAGTGTGAGATAAGGGATATGATATATACTGGAAAAAAACGACGTCAGAACGACGTCCGAACGACGTCCAAGCGACGTCAACTCATTCCCTAGGAAAAGCCACTCCCCACATGATGGCTGAACAACATGAGACTCCTAGTACGTTACATTAATACAAAGGAAGAAATGGCTACTCAAAACACCAACTAAATGCAACGACCAAGTCTTAAGTAACTCAGATGTGAAGTCTTTGCCCAACATCAAAACACCAACTAAATGCAACGACCAAGTCTTAAGTAACTCAGATGTGAAGTCTTTGCCCAACATCAAAACACCAACTAAATGCAACGACCAAGTCTTAAGTAACTCAGATGTGAAGTCTTTGCCCAACATCAAAACACCAACTAAATGCAACGACCAAGTCTTAAGTAACTCAGATGTGAAGTCTTTGCCCAACATCAAAACACCAACTAAATGCAACGACCAAGTCTTAAGTAAGTCAGATGTGAAATCTTTGCCCAACATCAAAACACCAACTAAATGCAACGACCAAGTCTTAAGTAAGTCAGATGTGAAATCTTTGCCCAACATCAAAACACCAACTAAATGCAACGACCAAGTCTTAAGTAACTCAGATGTGAAGTCTTTGCCCAACATCAAAACACCAACTGAATGCAGGATTTATATAAAATCATAGATCCGATCATGAAAACCAGAAAATCATGCATTTCCTATGCGTTTCACAAAAAGGCACGACTTTTCAAAATCAAGTGCTCCGAAGCTATTTTCAACGATTCTCACTAATCTAGGCACGACTTTAGCAACTCTCTGTAGGGCCCCTAGATAGCTAAGTTGCTTCACAACTAAGGTTAATGGTGGCTTATGGTAGAGGTTATATATATATATAGTTATACATATGTAATTAATATAACTTGGTGTAACTAGAGTTCATGTGCTTTACAAATCAACTATGACCAACAAACAAAACTGGAAGACCTTCCCCATGCCGCGCCAGGCGACTCCCCACTTGGCTGCGATGGCGGATTCCACGTTGAAAGTGAAGGTCAGCACCCCCTCACGCCGCACCTAAAACAAAAGTCAATGGATTGGTCTTGTTGGGACAATTTACAGGAAAACCCCATATTTCATTGGAAAATCATGGAAAATCTGGCTAAGATTTTCCCAACAAAACCAATCCATTGAAAAAGAGATGGCTTTTCTCCATCTTTCCGGAGGATTTCGGGAGACTTGTTGGCAAAAAAAATGAAATTCACCGAGGGAACATAGTAGTCTCAAGAACATGCAAGATTTTCAGAAATAGGGATGCAGGGATATGCATTAAAAAAAGGAATGTGTTTAATAATTAAATAATCTAGTGGGGAAAATTATGATACATATCCTTCTGGGTGTGTCCTTTTTTCAGACAGAGCCAAAGAGATAATGTGCGAAGTAGCATTGCCAAATAGTGCTTTGACAAATTTGACAAAAAAGGCATGAAACACCTTCGAAAAGTGCAAGCAAACTGTGTTTTTTTCTCTTTTTTTATTATGTTTTTGGGTGGTGTTGTGGCTAGCATTACAAATTATATATTATACATGATACGTGTCTATGTATATTATATATGTGCCCACTGCCCACCCCCACATCTCGCAAAGTCTGCGTGAGTTAGAAAGGGCAACTATGCCGGTGGGTACTACTTCTTGTTGCATGCATGACACTAAGATGAACAAACTAGCTGCATGAAATTGAAATTGGACATACTGGTCATCCGTCTTGGCGTTGTGGCATGGAGATTTTGACCCAAAACACCCCCAAAACATCCAAACACTATCACCATCACCATATATCCCATGCAATCGTGAAGGTTACAGGATGTTACAGGTCACCAGCAGCGCCCCAGGATGACTTTCAAAAATGCCTTGTACTGGCCGATGCTATCTCCTTGGGAGCGCAGCCAAATGGGACGTGCAAGGGTTGCCCCCTTGGCCCCTTGGCATTTCCACTGCGGACTCTGATTGATTCTCCTGATTCTTGGTGGGTGGATGCATCAAACAATTGTATGCCAAAATCACTATGATGAAACAGTCGTCAACCTGGAAACTAGGCCCTTTCTGCTTCTGCATTGCATGGGCACCAAGGATCGAATGGGATGCTGGTAGGGTGGATTGCTATAGCTGATGTTCACGAAAGCCTGGGAATGCTTCAAGCTGAAGCGTTCCGCTGTCTCGTAGAGCATCCTCAAAATGTGGAACCCCGGCAGGCACATGGGCAACAGCAACCCTGAAGTGGAGGGATAACCGACACTCATGCAGAGATCACACCTGTGACATCAAAGCAACAAAGCAACGTGTGCAATGCTTGCAATATCTGCAGCAAAATCACTTGCAATGCGGCAAAAATGGCGGTGTATGGTTGGTTGGTTGGTTGGTTGCTTATTGGTTGCTTGGTTGGTTGGTTGGTGTATGGTGTATGGTGGTGTAAACCAGCAGTCTCCCGCAAATGGGTACGGATGAACACATATATCAAAACCAATGACAGGGGATGAACATCCAGCTCCATCATCAGCTATGGTGGTATTGACACAGCATACTCGGCCTGCACAAGCTGCGATCATAAGGAATGGAGAGGTCCAAGATGTACTTCCCCCCAGGGTTGGTGAAGGAAAAGGCCTTGGCTGAGATCTAGGAGGTCAAGACTCTATTCTGTTGGATGTCATTTTGGGCAGAATGATAGGTACATTAAATAAGTTCAATGACTACATTACTACTACTATATTACTTACTGTAGTCGTAGAAGTGTGTTTCAGCAGGTCAATGAATGTTGATCCGACTGATTCACAAGGAATGTAAACATTAACATTGGATACGACATGAAAAACGATAATAAACATGCTTTGCAAAAAACGTTGGATCAAAGACGAGTTTCTCCTTTCAATCCATCATAGCCAACCCGTTCATCATCATGTGCTAGGGTCAAAACATGCTTTGGGGTTTATGGGCATCCATCCCAAAATGGCAATCCTCATAATGGGATATAGTGGATATGTAAATCCCTATCAATGGACACATCTCTCTCCAGAAAGAACGTTGGGCGCCAACCTGTTGGGCGCCCTTGTTGAAGACAACCTCATCGCCAGATTTGCCCCCATGGCAACCTGCCGGGATCCAAGTCAGAGAGCGACTGGACAACCCAAAAATGATCCGGAGAAAATGGCCACGAGTGGATAGCATATATATATATATACATTTACACACACACATATATATATATTATTATATATATTCACACACACACATAGATCACATAGGCATGTATATACAGTAATTTGCTGAGTAATGCTCACATGGGGTGCGGTGGGGATGTTAGCGTTCCTTCAACCGCGTTCCTTCGACCTTGCACAAGATGTTGCCAGACACGGGGCAAATGGTGGGAGTTGATCGTAATTTTGCATCATCTTTCTTTCTTGGGCAGCTTTAAACTGGAAATCAAGGTCGTAATTATGTTTTTATGTTTTTCATTGTCGTTTACATTTGTTCATAACATTATCATTTGTTTGCACTGCCAACATGGATTTTCATGCAGATTTTCATTGGGATTTTTCATGTGGTTTCATGGCATGTATCTTATTCATTAGCAATGTTCGCTTTGCTCCTCAGCCAAGATGACAAACAACTACATGCCATGAAGCCACATGAAAATCCCAATGAAAATCCAAATGAAAATCTATTTTGGCAATGAAACAAAATTAATTTATGAAAAACATGTAAATGAAAATGCAAACATGAAACAATAATTTTGTTTGACTTGACTTCCCTCAGCTAGAGGCTGCAAGATTTTTCATAACAGTAATTGCTAGTATAAATGTAAATTATATACATGCATACTGATTTTTCATTATTTCTTAGATGTTTTAAATTATTTTCATTGATTGTTCAATGTGCTTACATGTTTTTTATCATGTTTCAATGATTTTTCAATGTTTTAAAAATGTTTTTCATTATTTTTCATTGTATTGTTGGCTAGAGTCTTGCAATTTACATGCATATTCTGCATATTTGTAGTACATGGAAGGCACGGGACGGTCGAAAATTCGAATTTTGGAGTTTTGGGGTCTTCAGGACTACATAAATAGGGTTGGAATGCCGTCCCGGATTTGTTTAGAGGTTTCAGGACTAAATAAATAGGGTTAGAATGCCTCCCAAATTTCTCACGCGGTACGCGGGTGTTTTTCTTGACGTCCACATCTTTCCACCAAAACGTCATTCTAACTTTCGGTCCGTCGGTATATATATATGTATATATGCATTTTTTCTGTGTATATATATATGTGTGTAAATGAATATATATATATATATATATAGTTGTGTGTGTGAAGTTTGTGTGATTGTGATTTGCAACTGGCGCCCTTTCACAAAGTTTCCGTGCCCCCGTCACTTTCACTGGCGAGGCAACCTATTTGGCCAATATCAAGGTAGTTCAGAGGCCATCTCTGGGTACTGCTTGCTGAATGGAGTTTGGGAAGCAATCTCTCAATCTCTCCTCCCCTTAATCAAAGAGTATACGCTACATACATCCGTGGAAACCATCGTAGAGCCGCAACAACAAGTCCGTGGAACTATGTATCCTAATTATATGTTCGTGGAGGCATCGTCAAATCCCTTAGATAATGTGGTGTTGACCCAATAAGTCATAAACCACCCCAAAACCTAAACCACCATGTAGTTTCACCCTGTTTGCTGGTTAAGAAATCGTTCCACCGTTTTTCATCATAGTTGAATACCGTCATCTTGGCAAAAATGGTGTTGTCTGAACATATAGAATAGGATGCAGTAACTCAGTACCCCATTCCAGCCACTAATAATCGTGGTCTCTACAACAAATGAGCAGTGCTAGAGACTCCCTGTTCATGGGTTGTGATAATCCCCAAAATATTGGTCAGTACAATATCCCATAATCATTAACCAACCATCATTTGCAAAACAAATTCTCTATAAGTTTGATACTTAAAACCACACACGCACAAAATGTACAAAATTGATTGTTGAAACAAATCCCAAGAAAATCCTCAATATTTGTCAACCAACCGGGTTTTGAACGCTTCTCAAACGGAAGGTGACCCTAATGTTGACCTACGACTTATCAAACTACCCTGAATATAGCTAAATTACTTTACTTCGTGTGATCCCCATTTATACATTTTCTTACTGGCAAATCTTCTGGCATTCTATCTGACATATCTTCTGACATTCTATTTGGCATTCTATCTGGCATATCTTCTGGCATATGTTCTGGCATTCTATCTGGCATATCTTCTGACATTCTATCTGGCATTCTATCTGGCATATCTTCTGGCATATCTTCTGGCATTCTATCTGACATATCTTCTGACATTCTATTTGGCATTCTATCTGGCATATCTTCTGGCATATGATCTGGCATATCTTCTGGCATATCTTCTGGCATTCTTTCTGGCATTTTTTCTGGCATTCTATCTGGCATATCTTCTGGCATTCTATCTGACATTCTATCTGGCATATCTTCTGACATTTTTTCTGGCATTCTATCTGGCATATCTTCTGTCATATGTTCTGGCATATCTTCTGACATTCTATCTGACATATCTTCTGGCATTCTATCTGGCATTCTATCTGGCATATCTTCTGGCATTCTATCTGGCATACCTTCTGGCATTCTATCTGGCATATCTTCTGGCATTCTATCTGGTATATCTTCTGGCATTCTATCTGGCATATCTTCTGGCATTCTATCTGGCATATCTCATGGCATTTTATCTGGCATATCTTCTGACATTCTATCTGGCATATCTTCTGACATTCTTTCTGGCATATCTTCTGACATTCTTCTGGCATATCTTCTGACATTCTGTCTGGCATATCTTCTGACATTCTTTCTGACATTCTTTCTGGCATTCTATCTGGCATATCTTCTGACATTCTATCTGACATCTTTTCTGACATTCTTCCCGTTGAGGTCCGGCAGTGCCCACTGCGATCTGGAAGTCGCGGTTGAAGTCCGGCAGTGCCCACTGCGATCTGGAAGTCGCTGTTGAGGTCCGGCAGTGCCCACTGCGACCTGGAAGTCGCGGTTGAGGTCCGGCAGTGCCCACTGCGATCTGCAACTCGCGGTTGAGGTCCGGCAGTGCCCACTGGGATCTGGACTGCGAGGAGGAGGCGGCGGGTGAGGAGGCGGAGGAGGCGGAGGTGGAGGCGGAGGAGGCGGAGGCGGGGGAGGAGGAGGAGAACAGCTCTGATAAAATCTACCAACCCTCACCTGGCAGGTGGGGAAAAAACTCCCAAACTAAATAATAAAACTACCCTAAATGAAGCTAATTTTTTTTGGCCCTAAACCCAGATTTGCCCAGATGGGGCTGACCAAAACCTTTATTCAAAAATGATAGCTGGAAATTGTCAAAAATGATGGATGCTCTTTCTATTCAAAACCTTTACTTAAACTTATCCAAAATCAACTCCAAATCAACTCATCAAGGGTACCCCCCATGAGGTGCCTTAGCACCAATTAGAGTTTGACCCTGAATAAAGCTACTGAGCTTCCCCCTCCCGCTGATCAAGAAATGAATACTAAATCAATACTAAATCCATGACTTGAATACAAAATCAATACTAAATCCATGACATGAATACTAAATCAATACTAAATCAATACTAAATCCATGACATGAATACTAAATCAATACTAAATCCATGACATGAATACTAAATCAATACTAAATCCATAACATGAATACTAAATCAATACTAAATCCATGAAATGAATACTAAATCAATACTAAATCCATGACATGAGTACTAGATCAATACTAAAACAATTGCTGGATTCCTGTTTTTTTTTGAAATTGCATTTTATGTATTCGTTTTCAATTGTGGTAATTGAAAACCTTTACATACAAACAAGTTTGATGGTGGCTTTAAGTCTATTTAGGGTAAAAGAGGGGGGGGCCTATTTATAAATCAGAGGTGGACATTACCCCCCACCTTCTATGTCCAGGCGCGACAAGTGGGACTCCTCTCGACCTTGGGTCACTCTCCAGTCGAGCCCAGCTGCTCCAGGCAA